>OY757013.1:158018364-158207232 GCA_963580285.1 Lucinisca nassula
TGAAGACAGAGAACTTCTCTTCATTCAGCTCTGAGGGCTTCATAATATTATGTAATGAAATTATAGTACTCAATAATCAAGAATAAATGCCTCTAACTACAAGTAAAAATTGCTCCATGTTGGGGCAAAGGAGGAAGCGCTGTGAAAAACAACTTTGTTACATTTCATTTCATTAAAAGATTTCATAATTTTGTCTTTAAAGGGTTGGACCTAATACATGAGTATGAGCATTTTCTTACTAATTCATTATAGGAAAGGTTTTCGAAGGCCATTCCCAATTGTGGGCAGTGCAAATCATAAACAGAGATGTTGGAATCTACGCGAGCAGGTCATAAAGAGCATTTCGCCGCAGATAAGCAACCGAATACTTTGGGAATTATGAATGACTTCAGAATTATATCTTTGAGATCTATCTATCTCCAGTCAACGACAAATTACATGATTGTTCGTTATTTTCCCCTCGCAACAAAGTTGCGGTCGAAACCGTGCGTCCGTGTGTGGGTTGTATGTGTCTCCGTGTGTCTGGAACCGTGTGAACAGGATTGAAGACAATGCCATCATCGGAGAAGCATCATACCTTCCACAAATTTTCCCCATGGAGAGATAATGAATCCTACTGATTTTCAAGGTCAAGGGTCACATGTCAAGGTAACAATTGACTTGACATCGAAAACATTGTGAACAGTATAAAAGACAAAGCTATCATCACTGAAGTATGAAACCTTCAACAAGTGTTTCCCCTGGAGCGATGATGAACACTATAGATTTTCGAGGTCAAGGGTCAAATGTCAAGGTCGCAATGGACTTAACATTATAAACCATTGGAACAAAAACAAAGCTATCATCATAGAAGCATCAAACCTTCCCTAAATGTTTCCCATGAAGAGAGGATGACACCTATCGATTTTCAATTTCAAGGGTCAAATGTCAAGATCACAATGGACTTGACATTAAAAACGTTGTGAACAGGAAAGAAAACAAAGCTATCATCATAGAAGCATCAAACCTTCCATAATTGTTCCCCATAGAGAGAGGATGAACCCTATTGATTTCCAAGTCAAGAGTCGAATGTCAAGGTAAAAACGTTGTGAACAGGATAGAAGACAAAACTATCATTATAGAAGCATCAAACCTTCCACAAATGTGCTCCATGGAGAGAGGATGAAACTAGTCATTTCAAGGTTAAAGGTCAATGTCACAATGGACTTGACATTAAAAATCTTGTGAACAGGATAAGAAGACAAAGCTATCATCATAGAAGCATCGAACATTCCGGAAATGCTCTCGATGGAAAGAGGATGAAGCCTATTGGTATTCAAGGTCATGGGTCAAAGATCAAGATCATTATCGACTTGAAATAAGAAACCTTGTCAACAGGATAGAACACGAAGCAATCATTACAGAAGCATCAAACCTTCCACAAATATTCCCCACGGAGAAAGGATGAACCGTATTGATGTTTCAAGTCAAGCGTCAAGGGTCAACGTCACAATAGACTTGCCATTAAAACATAGTAAACAGGATAGAAGACAAAGCTTTCAGCATAGAAGCATCGAACCTTCCACAAATGTTCCCCATGGAGAGAGAATGAATCCTATAGATTTTCAAGGTCAAAGGTTAAGGTCAAAATTGACTTGACATTAAAAACCTTGTGAACAGGCTAGAAGACAAAACAATCATCACAGAAGCATCAAACTCTCAACAAATATTCCCCATGGAGAGAGGATGAACCCTATTGATTTTCAAGGTCAATGGTCAAATGTCAAGATCACAATGGACTTGACATTAAAAACGTTGTGAACAGGATAGAAAACAAAGCTATTATCATGGAAGCATCAAACCTTCCATAAATGTTCCCCATAGAGAGAGCTCAGGATGCACCCTATCGATTTTCAAGGTCAATGGTTATATGTCAAGGATACAACGGATTTGACATTAAAAACCTTGTAAACAGGATAGAAGACAAATGCTATCATCATAGAAGCACCAAACTTTCCATTAATGTTTCCCATGGAAAGAGAATGAACCCATTTGATTTTTAAGGTCAAGGGTCGAAGGCCAAGCTCACAATAACTTGACATTAAATACTTGTAAACAGGATAGAAGACAAAGTAGGCATCACAGAAGCATCAAACATTCCACAAATGTTCCCCATGGAGAGAATAAACCCTATTGATTTAGAGGGTCGAAGGTCAAGGTCACAATGGAGTTGACATTAAAAAAAAATTGAGAACAGGATAGAAGACAAAGAAATCATCTTTGAATCATCCAACCTTCATAAATGTTTCTCGTGGAGAGAGGATGAATCCTGTTGATTTTCAAGGTAAAGGTTCAAATGTTAAGGTCACAATGGACTTAACATTAAAAACCTTGTGAACAGGATAGAGGACAAAGCTATTGTAACGGCGTCTGGCTATTCTCTGTTACTTTCTATCTTTTTGCAACTAGATACATCGATGTTCTGTCTGAATGACAGAGGCCGGTTCGAATGTGTGCCAACTTTGCCCGACATTTGTCATGTAAATATCTTTTGACATGCTGAATCCTCCGCTAAATTATGAGTGGAAAGCTGAACTGAACTAAGCTTACCCGTAACAGTTTGTTTACTTCAGTTTGCTAGCCATATTTTCCATTTATTCCTGTCAAAAAACCTTGATTTCTCAATGTTGCCATTCGTAGACATTATATGGGTGTAAACCGTAAGTGCCGAAAGTTCCGAATGCTTCTTTTTGTTTTGCTGACGCATTTCAGCGCGTGCTTTGAAAAGGCTGGTTACCGCTTTCTCTGTTCCAGAACATGCAAACGATAGAATTCCTGGAGACCTGCGTCACCTGCGCTCCAGACTATAAAAGGGGAGCGCAGGCGCAAAATCTCGGTTGTTGTCGATGATAGCAACCGACTGGTAGGCTTTGCCTAAATCAGAACGACTGGAACAGAGATCGCCCAGATTGGAGAGAGCTCGCCTAGATTGGGGTTGACTGACTATCTGAGCCTAGATTGTGGCACAATGCCTTTAATCAAGGGAATGAAAGGCCCAGAACAGGTTTCATAATCTATCTGTTTACAAAAACTTATCCCACCTCTCTAGTATCTGTACGATCGCCTATACTGGCGAAAACCTATTCTCTCTCATTAGTTCTTATTCAGGCGAAGTTGGCACGGGTTTAATTATTCTAAACTCCCATCGTTATATTGTTCTTATAAATTCACAATATTGAATTATTAAGGGTTTATTAATAGTTTTCCAGAAAGCTAAAAGGTCCGCATATTTACGTACGTCGCCCACATTAAGGCAGGTTCACGTCGCCTATATTGAGGCAGATGTGAAACACCTTCATAGAGGCAGATACACTCCACACACATTGATACATACCCACCACACACATTACGACCTACACACTTCACGCATTGAGACAGAATCACCTCCCATATATTGAGGCAGATTCGTCGCCTATACCGAGGCAAATACATATTGCACACACTGACCCTGCATTGGTGCAAACACACGTCGCCTATATTGAGGCAGATTCGTCGCCTATATCGATGCAAATACATATTGCATACACTGACTCTACATTGGGGCCCACATCGCCTATATTAAGGCAAACACACATCGCCTATATTGAGGCAAATGCAAGTCACCTACATTGAGGCAAATCCGCGTTATACATACTAAGGCAGATTTCAGATAGCCTATATTGTGGCATAGCCTATATTGTGGCATAACCTATGTTGGGGCAGTTGCGAGTCACCTATTCTAAGGCAGGTACACGTCGCATGTATTAATGCAGATATTTATGAATGGCGATCATGCTTGATAGCACATGCTGCTAGCATGTGTAAGGTATCTGCTTGAATACATGTGTGTTACATGCAGCCTGGTTGATGTTATCTTGCCACAATATCGGCGATTTGTCAAATATTTAGGAGCATTGTAGTAAATAGTTTACCAAGGTTATATCAAATTATGCATCAGGTAAACTTAACTGAAATCATACCTAATAACTAGGGTTTTCATATTATAGGTATCCATTTATATAAGTGTTGAGGTATTGTTAAGCATAACTGGTATAACAGTTGTTCAAGATCCATTTTAGGTGCAACTGCAACTTCCAGTTTTCAGCATAAATAAGGGCATACACTAACTCATTCACCTGTATTGCTACTGTTATAACTTGACTTACAAGTACAAGATATATATCTGCACAACTTGGGTAAAGAAGTGATAATACAATTAATTGTAGACCGAGATATATATCCACCACCTCATAACGTCATATTTCCAAGTATAACTACAACTGCAGTTAATGGAGTTTTGCTTGCATAATGAGTAGAATCTGCCTTATACTTGTCATTTGTTAAACCAATAGCAGTATTTGAAATATAGAATCATAAAATATTTGCCTACAATAGAGTTAATTTAATAAATCATAAATATTTCAGAACATTGTTCTTCGTCTGTTCTCTTCCAGGTAGTTTTGAGCACGGCCCAGGTCGAACTCACACAATCCCATTGTAACTGTGCCACCTCCTCCTGGCCATTCAAAATATTTCACTTATACGCTCGTCCAGGTGGCGCCGTTGCACTATCATCATAGAAACATCAAAGGTTATCTTATAATGCTTAATAGGTCTAACATGTTCACATTGGATTTAGATGTTGATGAGTTGTATGCATTGCGAGGGGATGCTTTGTTTCGTTTTATTTTCATGTACTATATAATAATTTCCTGTTTCAAAAGCATCGTATCGTATGCAACTCCTGCGTGCAAAATGAATGCATGGAATTTTTTCGCCGAAAGCACCATGTGAAAAACACTGAAGTGTCCTATGCACTCTGAGGTGAGTGACTTGGGATGGCCTTAGGAAACGCATATTCTTCTCCATGGGTAAAGTCACAAATCCGAATCTGAATTCGGAATCATTTCTGAGGATACGTCAAACGAAATTCGAAGATCAGGACCTTTGAAGTTAGTCCCTGGCTCTCACCAAATAGGCAAAATTAGCTTTAGTATCCTCAGCACCTACAGCTGTGGGGATGATCGAATCGGAAAGAGCATTCCACTCTCTTATGGTCCGACGGAAGAAAGATTCTTTGTAAATGTCAGTTCTTGCGCTAGGTGTCTGAACTGTCAACGAATGGTGATTTCTACAGCGCCTATCGCTGGGGGAACAAGGTCATCTGCTGGAGTGCCGGCTGAACCCCTTAGACCTTTGTATAATATTATGAGCCTTCTGTCTCTTCTAGTATTCTTGAGAGACTCCCATTTTTCAATTTCTTCATCGAGGATCACTTCCAAGAGGTCCCAGATACAACTATACAACATTCCAAGATTGGGCGAATAATTCCTTTATATGCTACCCACTTTTACATCCTGAGGACACTGATGAAGATTTCGCGTCAGGAAACCACTTAGTATACATGTCGCTAATGTGTGTAAAAACCTGTGTGATTGTCACACGAAGGTATTTAATGGAATCCACATTTTCGAAGATGGTTCCCTCTCAGGTGTAAGACGCCTCAATTTCATTGACTCTCTTCCAATTTATTCGCATAAAATTGTATTTCGAGCTAAACGGGCTAAAATCTTGTGTCCCATTTTCGTTCGAAAATTACAAAATTACAAGCCTCTATATATATCCTTCTGAAGTTTCAGTGTGTCATATGTATCTTTAATTTTCCGGTAGCAAACACAATCGTCTGCGAACAGTTAAATTTCTGAGTCAGTGTCTGTGGAAATATTATTTATAGACATGGAGACTAACAGTGGCCCAAGAACTGTCCCTTGTAGGACCCCAGATTCACCTGTTAACAGCAACTCGCTATTTTCTGCAGCAAAGAAAATGATTTATCCATTTGAGGCTCTTCCCCGCAATACCGTAATCAGATAATTTGAATTTCAGTAGATCATGAGGGTATGTGTCAAAAGTCTTCTCGAAGTCCAGAATGAACTTGTGTGTCAACCTGTCCCTCTTTGTCCAAGTACCCAGTCATTAATAACCGTGCTCAGCTGAGTTTCACAGCCTATTTTTTAAATGCATGTTGTCTATCTGACAAAAACTTGATATTTGAGAAGACTATCTGTTTAAGCAATTTACATGTAACACACGTCAGGGACACATGACGATAAGTACGAGCAAGAGCCATACCTCCTCTTTTAAAGAGTTAGCAAATGGATACAAATTCATTATGTATACGAGAAACTGCAGTGGTTTGTGCACAATTTCTCATGGGCAAGCAATCTGCCACTTCAGCAGTAGTCAAACGATTTCCTTGGGTTAATGTTGCCTTTTCAAGCGAATTAACAGTATCAGGCTCTTATATGTAATTCACGGCGGCAAGAAGAGAGGCTTTACTAGCAGCCTGAATTGATACTGGGATATTAAGGGGATCCAAAAAGTCAGCCGACGAAATGCAGCAGTCTATATACTCGAGCAATAAATAAGAATGTCCAATGGAAACGGAATCATTTTTCTGTGAAACAAGCCATCACCTTCAGATACAATTGTGCTTAAATTGTCCAACGACCAAGAAATAATGTGTGACAAATGTACAGAAAAAAATGTAGAAATGCGACCATAGGACACGGATGCCCCCGCCTGAAAATATGTCTATTTCGTATTCATCCATAGAAAGTTATTGACCGTGTTTAAGTTTTGGACCCTTTTTTCACATTTGACCTCTAAGTTGACCTTGACCTTGGGGGTAAGGACCTTGGTTTTGTGTGAGGCATGTCCCATGATGACCAACACTTCTGCCAATTCAAAATCCATCCAGAAATAAGAAAGTTATTGACTGTCTTTAAGTTTCGAACCATTTTTTTTTTTACCTTTGACCTCTAATTATGACCTTGATCTTGGAAGTACGGATCTGGGTTTGCACGTGACACATTGTCTCGTGATAGGTTAACATTTCTTGAAGGTAATTTTAAAATCCATCCAGAAATAAGTAAGTTATTGACTGCGTTTAAGTTTCGGACCTTTTTTTGACATTTGACCTCTAAGTATGACCTTGACCTTGGAGGTACGGACCTGGGTTTTGCACGTGACACATCGTCTCATGATGGTTAACATTTCTACATAGTAATTTTAAAATCCATCCAGAAATAAGAAAGTTACTGACTGCGTTTAAGTTTCGGACCCTTTTTTGGACCTTTGACCGCTAAGTATGACCTTGACCTTGGAGGTACGGACCCGAGTTTTGCACGTGCCACATCCACGCATGATGGTTAACATTTCTACCGAGTAATTTTAAAATCCATCAAGAAATAAGGAAGTTATTGACCGCGTTTAAGTTTCGGACGCACAGACGGACACACGGACTGACGGACAGGGGCAACGCTATATGCCCTTTCCACCATTCTTTGAATGGCGGGGACATAAAAATGAACAGAATCAAACATCGGTGCTACCAAAGCAATCATTGTACACGACTGAGGGCCATATATAATATTATGTGTGCAGGTGTTAGCAAAGACAATTTTCTTGGCAAACATATTGTGGACAGTTTTCTTTCCGACATTTGCAGAGGCTGCATGAGGGGTTGAGCGAAATGGAAACATCTAAAAGAAGCAAAAGTAAGAGGGCACACTTTTATTTCAAGTCTTTTTTCTTGGAAGTCTTCATAGAGTATTTGAAGGTAAAAGCTAGGCCATGTACATAACTACCGGTATTTTAATTGTGGAAGGTTAGGATTGTCTCTACCTCCAAAAGGTCAATTTTACAGAAAACTCCTGACCTTTTCCGGGAAGAAGAAGTTTTGTGGAACGGTTTTTGATAGGACACCTCGAAAGGTCTCGAACGTGAACTTGCAAATGTCGCATACCTTGTGACGCGTATATGAGAATATCAATAACCCAGCAGGCACACGTCGCAAGGGCAATGTCAAATCAACGTCGGTGGAATGTCGCGACGTTGCATCGACGTAGATGTGACGTTGCATAAAAGTCATGACGTTGCACCGACGTTGATGTGACGTCACAATTACGTCATGTGCCTGGTGGGAAGTAACCAGCTATGTCGGAAATCACTGTAAATTCCACCCCTCCCAGACCCACACAAAAACACTTTTTGGGTCGATTGTTTGCCAATCGGCCCAAAGTTACTAGGCACAGACATTTCAACGTTGGCGCTTACGTGGTTATCACTCATTACGAAAGCACACCTATTCAAATACACTGAAAATTTTACCGTCAAAAGACTGAACATTTTCAGACAAAAGAATATCTGATATTTATCATATTTCTGTTCAAAATATAGATTGTGAGTACTCGTTAGAATCGCCTCAGCGAGGCGATTCTAACGGGCATCTACAATCTATTTTTAATCAGAAATAATCAAACAATGTGCACCAACGTTAAATCCAGTTTTACTATATAAAAGTGGGGTTTAAGGGGCTCAAAATTATAAAGGCGTGTTTTAGGGAATCAAGGTAGGGATCATTTACATGTACCGCTGTGAGTTCAGTGTGTTGCTTACATGTAAGAGAATAATCTGTGGAATCTGGACTGGAATCATGTTTTGGGTTTTGCAAACAGTGTTGACCCATATCAGAACGCTGTGTCTAATCAGGGTCTACACTGTTTGCTTTGGGTAAAGGGTTAAACGAAACAGCTCAAGTTGCTCTTCAGGGCCATTTTTCAAATCTACACTCAGAGATTCAGAGCCCCGATAGCTCAGTTGGTAGAGTGTCCGCTCCGGGGAACGGAAGATCACGGGTTCGACCCCGGGCCGCGACATACCAAAGTCGTTAAAAATGCTACTAGCTGCTCCTCGCTTGGCACTCAGATTTACGGGGTAGAGCTAGGACTGGTCGACCCAGTGTCAGGATAATGTGACTAGGTGTGGTATCATGTAATGTGTCTGGGACATGATACTTCAGTGAGGCAGCACTATAAAAGTGAGCATTGAGTTCCCTGTCGCAACCAGACACCATCGTGATATGACTGAAAAATTGTTGAAAGCGACGATTGAAATTCACACACTCATACTCAGAGATTCGTCCTATCAGTGCTGTAAGTGCTTTGATTTATTTCCCCTTTAACCCTTTCACCCCTGGGTTTTCGGAGTGGACTCTACCATCACTGACTTTGGACACGTCCATCCTACTTAATATATTAGCTTAAAAGAGTCATCAGCATAACAAGTTATATATCCTTATAAGGTTGCTCTTTATGCGTCATCTCATCAGGATCTACATTTTTGCATAAGTATCTGTGCCGGGCTTCAGGGTTGAAAGGGTTAACCATTGCTGTAGTAACAGGCTTAATTATTACGCAGTAAACAATCATTGGAATCGAAAGGGATACGTTTAACTGTAGATTGTACCATTCTGTGTAGGATCACTGTCTTCTGTTTTGTTCACACATAGACATACCGTCATCCATTTCAAACAATGAATTTTAATTTTGGGACAATTCAACAATGAAATATCAGGAGTATACTGATTGAACATAAAACAATAATCAAAACCGAATACACTTTCGATGTTTAAAAGGAAAAACATAGTTCGTAATTAAAAATCCAGAATGTATCAAACGAATGGCAAAAATTCAGATTTCAAATGTATGAGTGAATGTAGTCGCAAATTAAAATTATTAAAAAAGTGTTTTACTATCATCAATAACGCGAACTTCTGTAACTGACAATTCGCTTACATCATTGAAAAGTCAAGCTTCATGATTACATAGTCCGTGTCTCAAACTCATCACAAATGGCGCTGCGTTGGTACGCAGCGCAATAAGTATTCCAAATATCTAGAAGAAGAGCTAAAGGCTTCAATGATTACCGATTGGTTTTCAACGGAAAGGGACATCATGAAGTTTCTTTCATAACAAAACAAGAACAGATCAGCCACAAGAACAGATCTGCAAATAAATAGTTCATTTTAGCGTTAGCGTTAGAAAATATTTTGGAGGCTTAGACGCAATAGCAACAGCAGTGCGCAATTATTTGCAACGGATCACTCAGGCCAGGAAACCCCGAGAATGTAAGAATCTGGCTGAGAGTTTGAATATTTATTTAAACAAACATAGCAAAGTGATAATACTTTGCCGTTTGGTTGTTTTCTCCGGGTATAAAGGGCTGCATTTTATTGTTTTAACTTGCAAATTAGGTACCTGAAAAGTACATGGAGGTCTGGGGCCACTTGTTCAAAACTAACGACGTCGTTTGTTAACGTATCGTTAAAATTTTGATCATTAAATATGGCAAATATGCTCAAATTTTTGCTGGAAAAATGTGAGCAGCTTTTGCGGACGCAAAAGCTGCTCACATTTTTTCAGCAAAAATACCACAATTTACGATATTGTACTTGCTAGAAGAGTTAACAATATGACCACTAACGAGCTCGTTAAGCTAACGATGCTTTGAACAACTGGCCCCAGGTGTATAAACGGTAACTAGACGTAGGCCCTATTGTAGGTTAGTAGAAGGTATTAAAGGCCACGACTGATTATAGCGAGCAATTATTCGACCCCCTTTAATAGGTTACTAGAATGGCTGATTGCTTTAATCTGATCGCCGCAACATCAGAGTGTTGTGTAAAGAGGGGTGTATGTAGACCCGGGCCTGGACTCATGCTCTGGGTTAGGGAAACAGTATAGATTCGGATCAAACGCCACAGAAAGCGACATCTAATCAGGGTCCACACCGATTCGTAAAGAATAATAGTTTAAGGGTTAAACGAAGCAGTCAAAGCCATCATTCATTACCCACCCAGTCGTGCTTTGATTTCTTATAAGTATATACCCTCCCCTGATAATGTACATGTATGAATAGGGATTGAGGTAAATAAGTTTGGCCTACGCATGTACAACGGTGTCACTGAAACAAAGCTTTTTCATCACGAAAGCACGCCCATATATTTTTATCCCATTGATCCCACTTTTATATAGTAAAACGTGGGTTCATTATACAGGGGTAAATCTTATTTTTCTTGTTTCTGCTCTAAAATATAGATTGTGGGTACTCATAAGAACCGCCTCTTCCGCCGCGAAGATGCGGTTCTGACGAGAACCCACAATCTATATTTTATAAATAAGAAATAAATAAGAAAAATATCATAATTATTCGTGTGTTTTTTCGGCGGTAAAGTGTACAATGTATTTGTATAGGCGTGTTTTCGTCATGTACTTCGAAACCACTTTTGGATAGAGAAAACTGAATGACATTTGCAAGAACGTACTCGTGCATCGTTTTCCTTATTCTTCAGAGAGCACCGTGGCGCGATTATTATTCGGAGTATAAAAAAAGACAGCCTGTGACCTTCGCGAACAACTAAGATGTTACCCAGCATCTACATCCACGCAGTCTTGTTTGCTGCTTGGATAGTTCAATAACTCTACTCTTTTGTTAATTGCATATCTACATCCACGCAGTCTTGTTTGCTGCTTGGATAGTTCAATAACTCTACTCTTTTGTTAATTGCATATCTACATCCACACAGTCTTGTTTGCTGCTTGGATAGTACAATAACTCTACTCTTTTGTTAATTGCATATCTACATCCACGCAGTCTTGTTTGCTGCTCGGATAGTTCAATAACTCTACTCTTTTGTTAATTGCATATCTACATCCACGCAGTCTTGTTTGCTGCTTGGATAGTTCAATAACTCTACTCTTTTGTTAATTGCATATCTACATCCACGCAGTCTTGTTTGCTGCTCGGATAGTTCAATAACTCTACTCTTTTGTTAATTGCATATCTACATCCACGCAGTCTTGTTTGCTGCTTGGATAGTTCAATAACTCTACTCTTTTGTTAATTGCATATCTACATCCACGCAGTCTTGTTTGCTGCTTGGATAGTACAATAACTCTACACTTTTGTTAACTGCATATGCTTTTTTTGAGGTCTAACGTCCCCGTCAACAGTATTTAAGTCATTTTAGACGTTGCTTCCATTTTTTGTGGTTGGACTTTTACCCGAAATTGAGATCAAATGACATCTCAAGCCCTCCCCCGCCCCCAATGAAACCAATACGTTTTATATGCATGGACGGTCCGACTCGCGCCACTTTGCCATGCAGGGCACGCTTAGAACCCTCTAAGCGATTTACAAAATACATATGTGCGGTCGGATTTAGTTCGCGCAATACAATCTATACAATAAGGCCCCGATGAGCGGGGACGAGACAATTTCATAAGAAATTTATGAAATTTGTCGTAGGCTCGTTCCATAACTTCCCTACGAAATGACCACTCGTAATCATTACGATATAACGTCGGTGTCTGTGTGTGTGTGTGTGTGTGTGTGTGTGTGTGCGTGCGTGCGTGCGTGCGTGTGTGTGTGTGTGTGTTCTCAGATAAAATGTTTTAAATGTTTCTCATTTCTGATTCCAATATATTATGGGTGCCCAACAAGGTGCATCTAACGCATATCCACAATCTATGTTTTGGGCTAAAACTAATGGTACACCATTAAACCCTTAGTTTTTCTATATAAAACGGGTTTAGATGGTTTCATTGCACGGGCTTGTTCACCCGATAATCAGCTGATAAGTGGATGTTTTTTACAAGTCCGTGTGATGAACAGTCTCGCAAATCCCATTGAAGGGGAATGGAAACGCCTGGCAGATATTTCCGCCATTTTTCAAAGCGAGACAACGTTCGGGACTTCTTGTACGCTTTTCCATAAACCCTGTCCCACTGAAAAAGGGGTCTACTCTTTAAGGGAAGAATTTGCTCCGCACGAACAAATTCTTTCCTTTAATAGTTGACCCCTATTGACATGGGATACAAAAATACCTTTGCAGGCGTTGCCTCTCCTGAAGGTGTTCCCTTTCCCCTTAATGTAGGGGAAAATGGTGTTTACAAGAACATTTTCCTCATATTTTTTTCAAGATATTCATGTAGTCCGTTGGCGTTCCGCGCATTAGAACTGCGTCAGGTTAACACATGATAACGACATCACACCCACGTGACATGGTGCATCTCCAAAATGGTGACTTTTTCTGATGACAATTAGTGATTTTGTTTTTCTTGTTTATATTTAAAACATAGGTTGTGCGTGGCCGTTAGCCAACCTCCATGAGACAGAGTTCTTACGATTACCCAAAACCTATGTCTTGAAGCAGAAATAAGAAACATAATGTTCATGTATACCCCTGTAAATTGGGTCTACAGGCATTATTTTTATTATTTTTGCTCAAAATAGAACCGTTAGAACAGCCTCAGTGAATCCGTGTGATGAACACCCCTGTAAACCTGCTTTTTAAAGTGAAAATCCATATTATTTGCTAAATTACATCAACAACACCACAAAACATAGAATTTTGGTACCGGTGGTTCCGAGTAACGAGACTTGGGTTAGAAATAAGAAAAATATCAACATATTTCATATGTTAGTTCTAAAGAAAAAGGTGCAGCATTTCGGCACACGGTTGATACATGATAGAATATCCATTACAAAACTTTTGATAGGTCTTAATACCCATGTGCTCTATTTAAAAATGCATGCTATCTTTGCTAAAGCCCCGGCTACACGATACTTTGATATAGTTGTTTAATTTGAGGTTTAACGTCCCCATCAACACTGTATATTTCATTTTGGAGACGTTGCTTCCAATTTTGTGGGACTTTTACCCTACATCGAGATGAAATGACACCTCAAGCCCTATCGCCTAATGAATCCAATAGGGCTTATAAGCCGACCCGCATCGATTTGCCTGGGTAGGCTTAGATCCTCTAAGAGGTTTACCAGTACTCGTGTATGGTCGTTTTCAGCTCTGCGTGGAAGCATCATGCAGCCCATCTATTTCTTCAAGCCCCGATGGGCGGGGGCGAACAAGCTTGATAGATAAATCAATATAAAACGTGTAGCCTGCACGAAAACTTTGATACATACAACATTTTGGAGATGGATACATTTTGGAATACATACATCTTGATAGAACAACGTCTTCTAAGGCAGGTATCTTTGCCAATGAAATTACAGGTCATTGCGACATGACGCTTGTTGAAAATGCAAACAGTGTAGATCCCGATCAGATGGCTTCAGAATCTGATTCAGAAGCCATCTGATCAGAATCTACAGCGTTTGCCATTTAGCTTGTGGATTGAATGAATACATTACATCGAATACTTTGGTTGCTAGAATCGTTTGTGACAAAATTAATTTATTCAGCAGGCCAAGTGTTTATAATTGTTTCATCTGCATCAGTGGTCTTCATTTCAGCAGTTTGGCAGTATATAAGTTGGATTTATGATAAGGATACTCATGTTGTATCTATTGAGCTGTACCGTGTACACCTGAGTGTTTTAATATGAAACAAAAGTTGTCTAAATCAAGTTATATACATCTTGTTCTTTCGTTTAGCCAGAGCATCCCGAAAACATGCCTATGTTATTTTGACCCCCTTAAACCCCACTTTTATATAGCAAAACTGGGGTTTGCAGGGATGAACATTGTTCTTCTTATTGCTGAAAACATAGATTGTAGGTACTCCCCGAGGCGGTTCTAACGAGTATCGACAATCTATGTTTTGAGCAGAAATAAGAAAAATATCACAATTTTTCATCTGAAAATTTTCATTTTTCGGAGGTAAAATTTACACTGTATTTGTATAGGCGTTTTTTCGTAATGTCTTAACAAACATTAATGACCATTGATGAACTGTAAAGAAAGTGTTTGATGTTCACTGAAAAATTGATATTATTTGTCGAAGATTCTTGAGCGATCAAAGTATCGATTCGTACCCCCGTTACGAATAATTCTTTGATGTAATAATTAACCAACTGAATCATTTTTTATTTATCGATATACGAGTTCGCATCATAAACGAGGACAAATAAAAAAAGGTATGGGTTTACCATTATAAACAAAACCCATGTGAGATGAACATCACGACAACAAGTCCGTGAAACCAAGACCCCTCAAAAACCCATTTTATATAGATGAAAATGGGGTTTACAGGGGTAGACATTATCTGTCTTATTTTTGCTCAAAAACATAGATTATGGGTACTCGTTGAAACCGCCAATGAGGCGAATCTAACGAGCACCCAAAATCTATCCTGAAAGCAGAAATAAGAAAGACGTTATCATTTTTTCCTAAAAAGTGTCATTTTCTGACACCATGTTGGACGCCATTATTTCACACAGACATGTCTACCTAATGAATATGACAATGGACTCGTCCACATAAGGATTCTGGAGCAGTCTATTGTCATTAAAGGGGTCTCAGGTTTTTTCCTGTTTGCGGGTACGTTTTACATCTACTTTAAACGTGTAGACCCAGACCGGTCCCCGCAACCTGTGGCGGATGACTGGCGTTACGATTTACAGTATCGTGGTATATAATGCCTCCCATGTTAAAGTGTTTTTAATCATTACTGGATTTCGAGTTTCACCTTTTTAAGGTCCAACTGTCTCAAAATATTGTTTTCTTCCAATTTTTGTTCTGACAGAACATGCACAGCAGATGTGTATGTATCGGACTAGCAGATGATATACATGTTACGCTTTCCAGTCGCAAGTACGCCCGCTTTTGCACAGTCGTATGGTGGACTCAATTGCGCCTACGCTTGTAGCCTACGGCGGCGCAAACTACGCCTCCTTTAAGCACCGGACCCTGGTGGAAACCTTGCCCAGTTACGGTAAACATAGACTGGAAAGCTCGTTAGAACCATTTCATTAACGAGTGTGCCCAGGCAAATTAACGTTGGTCGAATTGGGCCGTCCCTGCATATAAACTCTATTTGTTTGTTTGGATAGTGGGGCTGGAGATGTCATCTAATATTAATGTCGGGCAAAAGTCCTACAAAATTTGAAGTAACGTTTCCAAGTACTGGCGGGGACGTAAAAGCTCAATTCAAACAAAGCAAACGAGTTCCAAATAATATGTTTTAAAGTAGAGAGATGAGGAAAATATTATACACCTTTTATCCCCAATTTTCTCTATATCAAGTGGGGTATACAGGAAATGTACAAGGGGTGATTATCACACGGGCTAATGTGATAGTTTATCACATAAATTTATCATATGATGTCTCGCCTGAGAATGCGCCATGTAATAAATTCCGTAATACACTAGGATTAAATATGCAAATTAGTTAGATGCGCCCGCCCGTAACGTTACACGTACAAAGTACTTAACCACGCCCCGTTTACAAATGGCGGAATATTGACATTTTTGTACCAAACTCGTGAATTAAATACGTCCTAGATAGATGTCATATGATAAAAAGAATCTTGCATTCGTGCTCATGTATTATTATTGAGTTTAAATTCAATAATACATGATCACTCGTGTAAGATCCTCTATATATCAAAAGCCAACGCCTTTGATGAGCTTTATGCAGATCACCATCAAATGATTTGCATTTACTGCCCCCGCCCATCGGGGTTTCATTACGAAAACACGCCTATACAAAAACATTATAAATTTTAACACCGAAAAATGAAACTTTTCAGATGAAAACTTGTGAAATGTTTCTTATTTCTACTCAAAACATAGATTGTGGGTACTCGTTAGAACCGCCTCGACGAGGCGGTTCTAACGAGTACCCAGAATCTATGTTTTAGAGCAGAAATAAGAAAAATAATGTATACCCCTGCTAACCCCAGTTTTACTATATAAAAGTGGGGTTCGAGGGGGTCAGAATTATAAAGGCGTGTTTCCGTGATGTGGAGAAATAGATTTGGCTGCATGATGCTTCTACACAGAGCTGAAACTGATCACACATGAGTACTGGTAAACCGCTTTGAAGGTCTAAGCCTGCCCAGGCAAAGTGGTGTGAGTCAGACCATCCAATCCATATTAACCTTTTGGTTTCATTCCGTGGCAGCATTACGAAAACACGTCTGTACAAATATATTGTTTCCTTAATCGTCGAAAAAATGAAAAATTTAAGATGAACAATGGTGATACTTTTCTTATTTGATATTTTTCTTATTTCTGCTCTAACATCATGTAAACATGTCCGTGAAATGAAGACCCCCTAAACCCCACTTTAAATAGAGAAAACTGGGGTTTACGGGGGTATTCATTATTTTTCTTATTTCTGCTCCAAGACATAGGTTGTGGGTACTCGTTAGAACCGCCTCAATGAGGCGGTTCTAACGAGCACCCTCAACCTATGTTTTGAACATTTATAAGGATTTTCATCAGAAAAGTAGCCATTTTGGAGATGTGAAAAATGCTTTATGTCGCACGGGTGAGTTATCGTAATGAATATATAGATTGTGGTTACTCATTAGAACCGCCTCGTTTTTCGAAGCGGGTCTTACGAGTACCCACAATCTATATTTTAGAGCATAAATAAGAAAAAGGGGTTACCCCTGTAAAGCCCAGTTTTACCATACCAAGTGGGGTTCAAGGGGGTCAAAATTATATAGGCGAGTTTTCATCTCGATGTCGGGTAAAAGAACCACATAATTAAAAGCAACGTCTCCAAAATGACCTTAATTGTGTTGACGGGGACGTAAAACCTCAATTCAAACAAACAAACAATGATTTACTTTGTGAACGTTTTGTATTGTCATTGTGATATTGTGATATCGCATGCAGTTATATTTATAATTATGACAGGTTTTGTTTGTTTGTTTGAATTGGGATTTAACGTCCCCGCGACACTATTTAGGTCATTTTGCTTCCAACTTTTACCCGACATTGTGATGAAATGACATCCCAAGCCCTGCCGCTCAATGAAACCAGAAGGCTTATATGCATCGGACGATCTAACTCACACCGCTTTGCCTGTGCAGACTTAATCCTTCTAAGCGGTTTACCAGTACACGTGTTTGGTCAGATTCAGCTCTGCGTGGAAGCATCATGCAGTCCTATCTATTTCTCCAAGCCCCGATTGGCGGGGGGGGGGGGGGGGGGGGCGCAATTATGACATGTATATTAGGTTCTGCAACGGAAGGTCAGGTTGTTTTTCACCGCGTACACCTGTTTTCGCCCATCATAGCCCCAATTACAGATTTGCACCAGTGAAAAAAAAATAAAGCGAGCTAATTTGTTTTGTACAATTAATTAATAATACTCATTCATTACTTCCCTTTCATAGATTTTCTTGAGCAGAAATAAGACAAATAATGTATACCGTATTAACCCTTGTTTTTTTCTCTTTGAAAATGCGGTTTGTGGGGGGTGGGGATGCGTTCATTACACGTCTTGGTATCTTGAGAGTTGCACGATTACACATATACTTTCAACCATGTCTCGAGAAAATGACCCTTTTTCATTACAACCGTGGTGATAATTCTCTTCTTTCTGCTCTAACCCTAGACAGGACCGTATAACTTCTAACAACATTGAATTACCCACACTATGTTTAGAATATAAAATATGATTAATGTACATGTATAACCTTGAATGGCCTACGTTTTTTCTATATTCATAAGGATTTCAGACAATCCGTGCGATATGAGTCCGTCTTCAATGTATATAGACCATTTTGGTCAAACTATAATGGTTTTTATTATTTCTCTTACTTTTACTCTAAAACATAGATTGTGGGGACTCATTAGAGCCGACTCAGCGAGGCGATTCTAAAGGGCACGAAGCCATTCTAGATTGTGGGGACACGTTAGAACCTGATGCGGTTCTACAGAGCACCAACATCCATGAACATTTTCATAATAAAACGTTTTCTTTTCAACACATACCGAATGACATTAACTCACACTGTTGTGTAATTCTCATCACGAAAACACGCCTATATAATTATGACCCCCTTGAACCCAACTTTTATATAGTAACTTGAGTGTAAGTATCAACTAAATCTATCAAAGGGTTCAGAAGATACAACCTCTTAGAAACTTAAACGCAAAACTTTCACCAAAATGTAAAATTTCTAAGTCTGTGACCTTGACCTCTAGACCACTGTGGGGGTGGGACATGCATCAATGAAATCTTTAGCCCAGTATGTAACTTCAGTGTAAGTATCAACTAAATCTATCAAAGGATTCTGAAGATACAATCTCTTAGAAACTTTAACGCAAAACTTTAACCAAAACGTTAACGGACGGACGGAAGGACGGACGGAAACACGGACGGACGAACGGCAGGACAAAAACTATATACCCCCATAGCATACTTCGTATGCCGGGGGTATAATGACCTTTTTTCATTACAACCATGGTGATAATTCTCTTCTTTCTGCTCTAACCCTAGACAGGACCGCATCACTTCTAACAACATTGAATTACCCACACTATGTTTAGAATATAAAATATGATTAATGTACATGTATAACCTTGAATGGCCTACGTTTTTTCTATATTCATAAGGATTTCAGACAATCCGTGCGATATGAGTCCGTCTCCAATGTATAGATCATTTTGGTCAAACTATAACTGTGGATATTCGTTACAACTGCTCCATTTAGGTACCCACAATATATGTGTTGGATAAGGAATACGTAAATGTGAGAAGGATACAAAAATCCACTCTGAGTGTCCCTCTCACTGTCTTGCTTCACGATGCAGATTGATGGAGATTTTGTTTGATCTGGGGTTAACGTCCCCGACAACACGGTATGGGTCATTTTTGAGACGTAGCTTCCAATTTTGTGGGACTTTCACCCGCCACTGAGATGAAATGGCATCTCAAGACCTGCCACCCAAAGAAACCAATAGGGTTTATATACCAGGACGGCCAGACTCGCACAACTTTTCCTAGGCAGGCTTCGAACCTCCAAGCGGTGTAGTCGGTGTCAGCTCTACGTGGAAGCATCATGCTGCCCGATCTATTTCTTCAAGCCCAGATGGGCGGGGGCTGAGATCGATGGAGATACATGCATCTGTGCAAAGAGTGTAGATCCATCACGAATGGGCCATCCGATCAGGAATTATAGCATGTTAACTATGCTACAGTAAAATTCCTATACTAATACCACCTTTGAGGCTGTTCAAAAATGGTCTTATATACCACTTTTGAACATTCCGAAAGGTGGCCTCGTATTAGAGGACACTGAGATTAGAAGAACATAAAGAAGGAATAACTGAAACGGTTAAATTTGCTTTTAAAGGCAGAATTATGCTTAATTTTTTGTGGTCTTAATACGGATTTTGTGTTAGTACAATAAAAAATCCTGTATTAAGACCACACTTGGGACTGTTCAAAAGTGGTCTTTAGGACCACTTTTGAACAGTCCCAAAGGTGGTACATGTACCTGACTAGAAACTATGCAGAATGTTATGATGTACAAGGATGCTAACCATATAGTACTGTTGTCCAGTGTCACGTTGAATGACAACATATAATCACGGCATCAGAGATTCCTTTGTAAACCCCACACAACTAGCTCATCACATTACGACAACACACTCGTAAGACATAGTGCATTTTTCACATCTCCAAAATGGCTATTTTTCGGATGGAAATCCATGATATCTTTCTTATTTATACTGCAAACATAGGTTGTGGGTGCTCGTTAGAACCGCCTCATCGAGGCGGTTCTAACGAGTACCCACAACCTATGTCTTGGAGCAAAACTAAGAAAAATAAAGTTCACCCCCATTAATCCCAGTTTTCTCTATACAAAGTGGGGTGTAAGGGGGTGTTGATTTCACGGACCTTTTCACGTGATGATATATAATGTCTAATATGCTCTTGCCCACATTATATATACTGAAAAAGTTGAGTTTGCAATGGTTTTTATTATTTCTCTTACTTTTGCTCTAAAACATAGATTGTGGGGACTCGTTAGAGCCGACTCAGTGAGAAGATTCTAAAGAGCAGGAAACATTCTAGATTGTGGGGACACGTTAGAACCTGATGCGGTTCTACAGAGCACCAACCATCCATGAATATTTTCATAATAAAGCGTTCTCTTTTACACACATACCGAATGGCATTAACTCACATTGTTGTTTAATTCTCATCAAGAAAACACGCCTACATAATTCTGACCTCCTTGAACCCCACTTTTATATAGTAAAATTGGGGTTTTCAGGGGTAAACCTTATTTTTCTTATTTCTGCTCTAAAATATAGATTGTGGGTACTTGTTAGAACCGACTCACCGAGGCGGTTCTAACGATTACCCACAATATGTATTTTGAGCAGTAATAAGAAAAATATCACAATTTTTCATCTTAAAATGTTCATTTTTTCGGCGATTAAGATTACAGCGCATTTGTATAGGCGTGTTTTCGTTAAGCTACCAGAAAGCTGTATCACGGAAGTCGTACTTGAATGAACAAGAATGATAGCCCCCGCCCACTGATACTTTCACCCAACCAAAGTTTCGCAACTGAGTGATATCGTAGGGATCATACAACTGAGTGTACTCAAGTGACGGTATTCTGTTATTTTGCGTCCCCCAGTCTAACTCGAAATAGTAGCCGTGCACGTTACTGATGTGACGTTTTCCGTCGGCGCCTGGCCAGTTCACCTGAAAAATAAGAAATGGGTGTATTTGTTGCTAATTGTCCGCTAGGAAAATCTCGACAAAAGATGGAGACACGAATATGTTAAGGAACCTGACATCAGATCGCAGGAGTTTGAAGTTATCTCACAGAAGCAAGAAACAAGCCTAAACACCCCAATATTTTCTTATAGAGCGACAAAGTCGAGAAATTTCGTCGCTCTATAAGGAAATTGGGGTGTTTAGTTTCTGTGAGATAACTTCAAACCCCTGTGAACAGATTTAATTTTTTTTTTAAAGTGGGTATAACATAATTAAACATTCATTACGAAAACACGCCTATTCAAATATATTGTAAATTTTATCGCCTAAAAACAACAATTTTCAGATGAAAAAATGTGATATTTTTCTTATTTCCGCTCAAAATATAGATTGTAGGTACTCGTTAGAACCGCCTCAATGCGGTTCTAACGAGTACCCACAATCTATATTTTAGAGCAGAAATAAGGAAAATAAGGTTTACCCCTGCAAACCCCAGTTTTGCTATATAAAAGTGAGGTTCAGTGGGGTCAAAATTATATAGGGGTGTTTTCGTGATGTCAGAAAAAACTCTTTAGTATACAGTAGAATTCCCATATTCAGACCACCTTTGTGTTTGTTTGTTTGTGTTTAGTTTAACGGCCCAGTCAACACTATGTATGTCACTTTTGAGTTGACAACTGTCCTTCTTGAATCAATGGAAGGGAGAGAATGACCGTAGAAAAGATTTCATGATCAATCTCCAAGTAAGAATGGCTCCTGATCACCAGTCAGACACGCATCCAACTGAGCTACCGAGGCCGGCTCGATCGTCTGTATTAGTACTTTCAAATTTGGTCTTTCAGCGGGCACTGGTTGCAGAGTAAAGAAAGAAAGAATAACTGAAACCATTTTAATATGATTTTGAAAAACAAATATTCTTAATTTGATGTTGGCGTGTGGTCGGCAACATTCTTTCGTCGAGATTGATACTGAAATCTTTTCTACGGCCATTCTCTCCCTTCCGCTGATTCAGGAAGGGCGGTTGTCAGTTTCTGGCTAAAGAATGTGCACTGTACTGATTAACCCCTTACATATAAGCTTACCCAGGCAAAGTGTACCAGGAGTCATGTGCGGTCGGTTTCAGCTCTGCGTGAAAACATAATATCGCTCAGTCTTTTCCCCAAGCCTCAATGGCGGGGGTCAGTCATTTATATGTATATCCGTATGAAGGCTAAGATCTGGCATAAGCCTGGGTTATAATTAAAACGGAAATGTGCTACACGAAACTCAGAACTATCAAAGAGTGAAGCCTGTTAATTACCGTAAAGCCTTCCCAGCGGGCACTGATCGGTTGATTCAACGTTGAGTCAACGTTGAAGGCAAACGTTGAATAAACGTTGATTTTGGGTTGAATATGAAATTTGAATCAACGTTGCAAAGTCAACGTTGACTCAAGGTTGACCACCCAACGGTGAATCAACGTTGATATTTCAGTGTTGATTCAACGTTAATATATCAATGTTGAATAAACGTTGATATTCGGTTGAATATGAAAGTTGAATCAACGTTGAGCAGTCATCTTTGAACCATAGTTTAATTTTCAACCTTGCATCAACGTTGAAATATCAATCATTAAACCAAACTGATATAACTTCTGAAACAGCGTTTAAGAAACCATGATTTATTAAAGAAACGAAACTAACATGTAAATTTGCAAACTGTAAATATTTCATACGCACTCAAGGGCGCCCACTTTTTCACTTACATGTATATTTGCTTTTAAGATATGTTATTACGAGCCACAAACACTGTTGTACTTCAAGTTTGTAGAACTGATCACTGTTTCATTTTGTTGTTGTTGTTGTTGTTCGACATTTGCTGCCGCCTGTTCTGCAAGCTGTCTATTTTTTCTTTCTGTCGGGTCGAGGCTTTGATGCTATTCATAACACTATCTGAAAAAACAAAAAAGGCAATTCTTCAAATTACACCACAGATGAATTTTCTCCTATAGATGCATGTTTAGTTTCTGGAAGGAATTAGTGTGTATTGTGTAGAAAATCCGTACACTTTAGAAATGAATTTTATCTTTCTGCTGTTTATGAAAGAATGAACCCAGTGGGTCGCATGCAAATTAAATGAACCCCGAAGGGGTTCTTGCAAACTTTGGAAGCGATCCCTGTCGTTCAAATTTTCAGGAAAAAGTGTGTATGTGTAAATGTTGTATACTTTGAAGTATCGATACCATCTCACCATGAATGCAAGGCATGAGGATCGTTTTCTAAAAAGCCACCTCTCCTCAACAGACTGGTACGAGGATCGATCGAAAATTGAAAAAATACATGAGCATAGAGAAGTTTAAATTCTGAATTAGTATTGCTTTACTTCATGTGCTAATTACGTAAATAATGAAATCATGCTTGTAAACCGAAAGTATGTATGTGTAAGTGCTGTATGCTTCGATACCACCTCACCATGAATGCAAGGCATGAGGATCGTTTTCTAAAAAGCCACCTCTCCTCAACAGAATGGTATGAGGATCGATCGAAAATTGAAAAAAAAAGCATGAGCATAGAGAAGTTAAAATTCTTAATTAGTATTGCTTTACTTCATGTTCTAATTACGTAAATAATGAAATCATGCTTGTAAACCGAAAGTATGTATGTGTAAGTGCTGTATGCTTTGAAGTATCGATACAACCTCACCATGGATGCAAGGCATGAGGATCGTTTTCTAAAAAGCCACCTCTCCTCAACAGACTGGTATGAGGATCGATCGAAAATTGGGAAAAAGCATGAGCATAGAGAAGTTAAAATTCTGAATTAGTATTGCTTTACTTCATGTGCTAATTACGTAAATAATGAAATCATGCTTGTAAACCGAAAGTATGTATGTGTTAGTGCTGTATGCTTTGAAGTATCGATACCACCTCACCATGAATGCAAGGCATGAGGATCGTTTTCAAAAAGCCACCTCTCCTCAACAGACTGGTATGAGGATCGATCGTAAATTGAAAAAAAAAAAAAAAAACCTTCCCGTGACAAAACATTTTTTTCGGTTTTACTTATCGTGGTAGACTGGAATCAGTCCAAATGTTAGCTAATTCACTCTTGACCTATAAATGTCTCCCTGATTACCTATTCTATCCCTCTCGGAAACCTGTTCATCCATCTACAAAATTTCATTCATTAAAGAAGTCATTATTTATGAGAGGCGGGAAAGATAAATATGCTTATGAACAAAGCAGCTAAATAAATGGAGTGTATCCAGTCTATTATCATGGCTGCATGCCGGTAGTGTTTGTTAATGCCATACGCTTTGCTGCGCCTATACTACCTGACCATGAATGCTAAATATACTGTTATTTTCATTACCTATGACACTACATCGGAATTGAGGGTGAGGGTGGAAATTTCGTAAACTCCGGATTTGAAACCCCATCAGTATAACTTCTGGCGGTCAAATCATGTTAACAGGTCCTTGCAATCACTACTTTAAATAGAGAAAAGTGCGGTTTACATATTTTACTTATTTCTGCTCCTGCTCATTTATTTATAAATGCGCTGTGATGCAGTGGTAAAGCATCGGGTTTGAGATCAAGAGGTCGATTATTATTATTATTATTATTATTATTATTATTAATTGTGGATACGCGTTAGAACCGGTTTTCTAATGAGCATCTACAATCTATGTTTGGAGCAGAAATAAGAACAAATCACCAATTATCATCTCTGGATCCATAAAATATTGACCTGCATTACAAAGGCATGTTGTCATAATGATTCCGTTGCAGTTTCTGGTTTTGTACTATTGGTGCACGCACATTTCGATCGTGTATGTGCCGTCGTCTCATCTTTTCTAACTGTTATTTTGGTGGCTTGGGGTGGCCGTGGTCCTTGATTGTGGCTTTTTCCTGCGTAACCTTTTCTTACTAAATAAAATTAACGTCTAACATGTTCCATGCATACGTACCCGTAGCGTGTTGCTGCTAGTTGGAACCGCCTTCTAACGGGTACCCACGACCTATGTTTTGAGAAGAAATAAGAAAAGTAAATAATAATGATAATAATAATGCAGGGGTAGGCCTATGCTCCTGTTTATTTCACTATTAAAGTTTTTTTTTCTAGATAAAGCAATATTATTTTAGTTTTCACATTACTTGATTTGTTTGTTTGATTTGAGGTTTAACGCCCCGTCAACACTGTATAGGTCATTTTGGAGTCGTTGCTTCCAATTTTGTGGGACTTTTTCCCGACATTGAGATGCAATGAAATGTCAAGCCCTGTCGCCCAATGAAACCAATAGGGTTAATAAGCATGGACGGTCCGACTCGCACCGCTTTACCTGGGCAGGTTTACCAGTACTCATGTGCGGTCGGTTTCAGCTCTGCGTTGAAGCATCATGCAGCCCATTTATTTCTGCAAGCCCCAATGGGCGGGGGCCGCACATGTCTTGCAATATGCATTTTTATTGTAAACCCTGTTGGATTACACTTGCACATTATAATGCCTATTTAGGGTACAATGGATGAGATTTGGGCAAATAGTGTAGACCCACGTACTACGTACACCCAGGGCATCTTACCGTGACTATTTGCGTGAAAATATAATAACAGTGACATATAATAGGGAACGGAATCGTCCAAACCAACCATGTACAGTCATAAAACATATGGGCCTTCTTGGCCTTGTGGATGAGAGCGATGACTCTTAATCATTAGATCTCTCACCGCTATAGTTCGAGCCTGGCTCGGGTCACATGTGAGATGCCAAGTTCTGCAACAGAAGGTCAGGTAATTTTTTCTCCGGTTACTCCGGTTTTCGCCCACCTCTTATTAACGATCGACTCGATATGAGTGAAATAATCTTGAAAGGGCCGTACAATCCATCACGTGAACACGTCCGTGTTATTAACACCCCCTAAACCCGACTTTATATAGAGAAAACTGGGGTTTACGGGGGTATGTATCATTTTTCTTATTTCTACTCCTAGACATAGGTTGTGGGTACTTGTTAGAACCGCCTCTAACGGGACCCACAACATATGTTTGAAGTAAAAGTAACAAAAAAATCAGAAAAGAAGTCATTTTTGAGATGTGAAAAAATGCACTATGTCGCACGGGTGTGTTATCGTAATGAAAACCAAAAAAAAAAAAAAAAAAAAAAAGAGAGAGAGAAAAACGGCATAAGCTGGGAATCATAACTACCAGACGCTCTAATTAGGAAATATCCCAGCTCACCAAACTGTTTGAAACACTGATAAGCACAGTTATAAATACACACAGGAGTTAAGCCGGAGCAAAACAAAAATTTAAGTGGTTGGCTGAAAATCACATATTTTCTGAAAAGGTTTCCAGTGATTTAAACTAAGCATTAGATTGCCCTGAAGCTTGGTTTTACTGTAAAGTAATAGAAAAAGAATCGTGCATTTTACCGGGCATCTTAATTTATATATTTTTTCCTTTGACGGGCCAATTATATATTCATCATTGCACTTCGTTTCGTTCAATTTCAAAGTTTACTGGAAAAATGAAAAGTTTCTCTTCATTTAAAAATCTATTTTAAAATTTATAAAGAACAAAGCTATTACAAAATCACTTTTAAATGATATTTTATAGTAACTGCAAGTTGATAAGCCCGTTTTTGGCCGTCCATTTTCATAACTGCGCGTCTGCGCGCATGCGCTTGTAATGGGCACTTGAAATAGTACTAAATTTATTAATCGAAAGTTTCTTCGTTTCCATTGTATTGTTCGTAAAAACACGTGCTATTATGAAAATACATGCAGTAATAATGATAATAATAAATCTTACCTCGCACAATGAATAATATTTTTCTATTTTTTCTCTCTCTCTCTAGTTCGTGAAAAAACTTACACACTCTGTGAGCATGCGTTATAAGGATTTCCCTGGCGCGTCACGTCACGACCAAAAGATGTGAAAATAGGATCCAACAAAGCCTAAAGTTTTTTTTTTTTTTTTTTTTTTATAAGCACCATCTCATCAACTAGTATTCGTTTAGACGCAGGGTAAGCCAAAACAGTGGCTAGGCCAGCGGTGTACGTTAGGATAAAACTCTAATTACCTTTTTCTGTTCGGCGCCACCAATTTTTGTTTCTGCGAGCTTCGTGGGAAAGTTCTTTCCTTCTTTCTACTGATACTGCGATCGATCACATTTGACCTTTACTCGCAGGTGTACATAACATACACTCCAGGCTTTAGTCCATTCAAAACTTGCAAACCGGACAGATCCATATATAATTGGTATTTGACAAGCAAACAGCGTAGACCCTGATCGTTAGCCGCACCTGCGCGCCTTCTGGATTAATATCCCAGTTGGCACATGACGTTTAGGTAACGTCGCATCCACGTCGATGCGACGACATTGATACGACGTTGCCCCGACATGATGTGCCCTTTGGTATTTGCGAACGTTGTTTTAAAGCAGTAGCAGCAACAGCAATAATAATAATAATAATAATAATAATAATGATAATATCGTTGTTGTTGTTTATTATGTCGTGATAACCAAATGTTGGTTGTCAGCCCGCAAATTTCAACGTTGATTAAATAAATAAGGACTTCAACGTTTAATCAGCAGAGCTATATCAACTAAAGTACAACTTTGCGGAATCAGTTGTTTATATACAACAACATATCAACGTTGATTCAACGTTATACTGCCAAAGTTTAATCAGTGTTGACAAATCACGGTTGAAATTAGGTTGATATAAGGTTGATCAACCAATCAACCTAATTTCAACCGAAACTCAACGTTGACTCAACGTTGAGTGCCGGCTGGGTTGTGTCTCCCCTTCAAGATTGTAACCTATGACCACCACGGACCGATTAAAGTTACTGTGAAAGAAGCACTTTGCAATGATTGGTCGATTCATGTCTTGTTTAATTTGATAAACCAATGACGAGCCGTGATTGGCTGTTTTGCACGTAAAGCTTGGGTCCCAGGCAAAACCGGCGACTTTCTGTACGTTCCAGCTGGTGGCAGTTAAAGCCCAGTCAACACGTGACTTGGTGATTCTGTTCAACATCTGGGACATCCCGGACCCAGCATGGTCGACAGGTAGACATGGGTCGTCAAGAAGGTACTGGAAAGCATCTACAGATTGCCAGAGGTCAACATGAGTCCCAGTTTTAACCAGATTGTCCCTGGATGTTCCTAGTGCCTCGAACATCTGCAAAGACAGACACAGGGATTAAAGCATCAGAAGAAGACTGGAATTCATAAAAATATATATATACATGTTTATACAGAAGGTCTTTGTGACCAGCAACCCTTTTCAAATACAGTAATATGCCTATATTACGACCATCTTTGGGAATGTTCAAAGTGGTCTTTAATTTTAGGTGGTTTTAATACTGCATTTGAATTAATGCAGTAAAATTATTGTATTAAGACCACATTTGGGACTGTTCAAAAGTGGTCTTTAAGACCCCATTTGAATAGTCCCAAAGGTGGTCCCTGACCAGAGAAAGCACGAAGAAATAACTGCAGACTTCTAAATAAGCTTTTTGAACCAGAATTAGTCCTTATTTCAGATGGTCTTAAAAGCGGAATTTCTTCGTATATTGTTAGTATTGAAAAAGACAGAATTAGCCGAATTTGTACGAGTACTTCTCAACGCGCCCTGATGTCTACCGCCATGGCCTCTTCTTGGTACATTAGCTTGCATTGATTAATGCATCATGCACAACTGAATCGGGCAACATTTCAAATAATTCTGTTTTTTTCTGCTGAAATGGTAAACTTGAAAGTAAAAAATGAAAATGCCGTATGCTTCAATTCTGCTTGCGTTTTACCTTGTCCTGCTGAATAAATTAATTAGGACACACCGGTTGCTGACAATCAGCCAATCAAATGACCTGATATACTGTGTTCATTCAATTCACGAACTTGGCCCCCGCCCATAGGGGCTTGCAGAAATGTATGGGCTGCATGATGCTTCCACGCAGAGCTGAATCCGGCCCGCTTACTAGTACTGGTAAACCATTTAGAGGATCTAAGCCTGTTCAGAAAACGCGGTGCGAAGCGGACCGTCCATGCTAATAAACCCTATTTGTTTCATTGGGCGACAGGGCTTGAGATGTCATTTCATCTCAATGTCGGGTAAAAGTCCCACAAAATTGGAAGCAACGCCTGCAAAATGACCTTTACAGTGTTGTCGGGGACGTTAAACCTCAAATCAAACAAACAAAATCAATTCACGAAGTGCTTGACAAACAGTGTAGATCCTGATCAGATGGCTTCATCAAACACTCTCTGATTTGGATCTTCACTGTTTGCAAAGGAGGGTTGTTGTCGTTTTCAGCAGAATAAATGGTTAATGGGTTGTTACCTTTTGAACGCTTATCCAGAAAACTTCCTCGAATGTTATATTTGGCTTCATTGATGGATATCTATAATGAAGGCTGGCGTCAAGGCCCTTATCAATAGTTGCTATGGGTGTTGTCAACTGAGTATCCCAAAAATACGCCCCGTAGCCCATACCACGCCCTTCTGATACGGATATCACACTTACACCGGCATTTGCTAGGACTTCAAAGCCTTTAATGTTGTCATCTGTAGTTGAGTTATGTTCATATTTGTTCATTTGTACGGAGGTTCCAACAGCCAGAATCTTACTAACGTTCTGAATTATTCCAACTAAAGGCTGATAGTAAGCTTTAACGATATAGTCTTCCAATGAATGAATTTCTGCCAGCGTTAGATGATCGTCAATAAAGTATCCTTTGATAACACTATATAGACTAGGTGACATTCTACGACTATTAGAGTATCGAGTTTTATGGTCTAATGTAACTCTTCTTAGAAATTCTTTATATGATGGAAGAAACCAAGTCTCTATTTCTGGGAAACCTTGATCGTATGTTGTTACTGGACGAGGTAGGCCGAAGAATACCGAAACATTCTGCTGTTGAGCTGTTTCCAGAAGAAGTTGGTGTGGATCTACACCAGCGTAGGTTGTAAATAAGACCATTACTGAAGTATTGTTATAATTGCAGCGGTTCCTGTTAAAATAAACATTAGACGGTCGGTGAAACGTTAACGCATTGTGTCATTATGGATATACAGTAAAAATCCTCTATTTAGACCACCTTTGGGACTGTCTACTTTTGAACAGTCCCAAAGGTGGTCTTTGACCAGAGTACACTGTAAGCAGAAAATACAAAGAAAGAATAATTGAAACCAACTAAATATGTTTTTAAAAGTAGATTTAATCTTAAATTAAGATGGTCTTAATAGTGGAATTTTACTGTTTATTTGAAGAAGTCCTACTGACAAGTCCATGTTTCAGAAAACACTGGTAAACGGACTTTAAATATAAATAGTGTCTACTCAATTGGGATTCTGAAATTTTGAAAATTTTTGAGGGTCACTGACGAGGCCTAGTTACAGAACATATTTATGAACAAAAAGTGAGGTCTTCAGAGGTATTATATATCAATGTTTATTTAAGCAGTCCGAGTCTATTTTAAGGGGTTTCTGGTATGTTTAACTTGTAAATTTTACAAAACATAATTTTTAAGCGAGCGTTGTGTACCCTGATCAGACACTGCGTTTTTGTCATGTCTAATATGGACTACCCTGTTTGTCACCACCATTTTCATTGGACGTTATGCATGTATGTATTAGCACTCAAAGCGCCTGGGAAACTTCAAGGGCAGACGACATTCATTTATATATTTTTGTATGTTTTTGTTTTCTGAGTAGTTTAGGTTTGGCATTTTACGTGTATCGACTGCCCAATTCATTACGATAACACACCCATGTGGCACAGTGCATTCTTCTTATTTCCAAAATGGCTACTTTTTCTGGTGAAAATCCGTGATTTTTTTCTTATTTTTAGTGCAAACATAAGTTGTGGGTGCTCGTTAGAACCGCCTCATTGAGGCGGTTCTAACGAGTACCCAGAGCCTATGTCTTGGAGCAGAAATAAGAAAAAAATTATACCCCCGCAAACCCCAGTTTTCTCTATATAAAGTGGGGTTTAAGGGGGTGTTCATTTCACGGACTTGTTCACGTGATGTTACGGGAAATGACAGGTCTTATTTATCCTGAAAATGACAGAAACAAATATTTAACAAATAAAAAACTGCTAAAGTGATTTTTGCTTTTTAGACCCTTTCAAGATTATTTCACTCATTTCGCAAGAGGCGGGCGAAATCTGAAGTACTCGGAGAAAAACCACCTGACCTTCTGTTGCAGAACGTGGCGTCTCACATGTGGCCCGATCGAGCGGCGAGAAGCCTAATTATTAAGCGTCAGTGCCTTTACCCATAAGGCCACCGAGTACCGTCGGTTAAAAAGTTAAAAGAAGAGCTAAAACATTGACAGTAGTGTTGTTACGATTGATTCTGAGCCTCATTACGAAAACACGCCTATACAAATACATTGTAAACTTTACCTCCGAAAAATCGATTTTTTTTTCAGCTGAAAAAGTGTGAAATTTTTCTTATTTCTGCTCAAAATATAGATTGTATGTACTCGTTAGAACCCGCCTCAGCGAGGCGGTTCTAACGAGTACCCACAATCTATATTTTAGAGCAGAAATAAGAAAAATAAGGTTTACCCCTGTCAACTATATAAAAGTGGGGTTAAAGGGGGTCAAAAGTATATAGGCGTGTTTTCATGATGTGAACGGAGAATTACGCTGTTTTGTTTAACCCCTGAATCATCACATGAGCCCCGCCAAGCGAATTTGTGTCTTCGAGCATTCCGTCATGACAAATTTTAACTGCGCATGCCCAGCCATTCAGAGGGGCCAGGGATATGGCTTTCTGTCTGAAGGTTCCTCTTGATTCACTGCTTGTATGAGCGAGCAGCGAAGGTTCTGGCGAGACTGCGCGGATGCGCAGGCTTGCCTGAACCTTCGCTGCTCGCATAGGCGATAAGTACCAAAATCGCTTGACGGGGCCCACATCAGGCACATGACGTTAATGCGACCTCGGATCGACGTGCTTGTAACGTCATGGCATTAATGCAACGTCACATCAACGTCGGCGCAACGTCATGACGTTGCACCGACGTTGATATGACGTGGCCCTAGCGACGTGTGCCTGCTGGGATAGTACTTTAAGCAAACAGTTTAGACCCTGAACTGACGACGCGATCTGCTGCGTCTGATCGATCCGGGTCTAAATGTTTTGCCTATGTCCCAACACATGTCCTTAGTCGGTGCTTTACAATGAGCTTTCTTTTATACAGCAATCTGACGTCAGCAGCCGTTTTCGATAAATAATCATTTCCTACCACGTGAACTTCAGCATTGAAAAGCTACTTCTACAGAATAACTTTGTGTCGATTGTTCGGAACGACCCAAAAACTATAATACAGTAGAACTTCGATCGCTCGAACATCGATGTCTCGTTACTATGGCTGAGCCGAACCCTTTCTTGAGCCCCTTGGGAAATCCTCTATATAAGAAATAGCGGGAATAATTTAGGAGATTATGGTCTTTTATTTTATTAATGGATGCTGTGTGTACTCATTAGAATCGCCTCGATGAGGCGATTATAATGAGTACACACAGCATACATTTGCATCATATAACACCGCAAAAATGTCCAAAAGAATCTTATTATTCCTTCTAACAGTAGCCCTCAGTGGCTCGAACTAACCCTGTCTCGAACAGATTTTCGAGGTCCCAAAGGTGTTCGAGCCTTTGAAGTTCGACTGTATAGCTTACGACATTATCCCGTCGGTAAGTGGTAACACCAGTCGGTAGTATATTCTTGATGACACCATTTTCTTCTCAAACTCTGGACATTTGATAATGGCTGTCTCGTCAAAGTTTTCTTCATATTGGTAAGTAGCGAATTGTTTGACCGTAATATTGTACAACATCAAATCATGTTTGGCACTGTCTGTACAACTGCTAGTCCTGAAGCCTCTTTCATTAGAGTTTCCGCACCACTGTTCATGTATAAAATACAGTAAAACTCTGCTATTAAGACCACCTAAAATTAAGACTAAATCTGCTTTAAAAATCTTATTTAGTAGGTTGCAGTTATTATTTCTTTGTGTTTTCTGCATACAGTGTCCACTTAAAGACCACTTTTGAAAAGTCCCAAAGGTGGTCTTAATACAGGAAGTTTACTGTATATCCAACAATTATCTCAGTGAACTCAACAACCAAACAGTGTAGATCCATATCAGATGGTCGACAGATCAGGATCTACACTGTTTTTCATGCAGTTTGTGAATTTCACAAATACATTATAATAGTATCAAGTAATTTGATTGGTTTGTAGCCAGAAATGGGTATGGCTAATTTAAAAATAATTTATTCAGCAAGATAAAAGTTAAACCGACAGTTTGATAGCATGTATGACAAAATGTTTCCTTTAATATAACCAGCTTGTCATATAGCGTGACAAAGTTCATTCCATATTGAAATGATATGACATGTACATGTATTCTTAAACAGAATGCCGATATGCATTACGATAACACACCCGTGCGACATAGTGCATGTTTTCACATCTCCAAAATGGCTACTTTTCTGATGAAAATCCATGATATTTTTCTTATTTATACTGCAAACAGAGAATATGGGTGCTCGTTAGAACCGCCTCATTCAGGCGGTTCTAACGAGTACCCACAACCTATGTCTTGGAGTAAAAATAAGAAAAATAATGTTTACCCCCGTAAACCCCAGTTTTCTCCATACAAAGTGGGGTGAAAGGGGGTGTTTATTTCACGGACTTGTTCACGTGATGTGGGCAATGGAAAAGAACATTGATTTACTCTGCAAAAAATCACTGGATGGAAGAAAGGAGCAGATTCGTCCGATTTTGCTTAAAAGCAGACATTTATTGATATTGGAGAAATGTTTTTAAACAGTAACCTCCCCTGAAGGTGTATCTGTTCTCCAGAAGATGCATGGATACATGTTGCATGATCTGACTCAAGGCTTAAAATCATTACGAAAACACGCCTATACAAATACATTGTAACCTTATCGTGGAAAAAAATGAAAATTTTAAGATGAAAAATTGTGATATTTTTCTTATTTCTGCTCAAAATAGAGATTGTGGGTACTCGTTAGAACCGCCTACTCGAGGAGTGACTATGACACCGTTCGTTTGGACACAACCCACCAACCAGTCAGATTAAGACCCAAAAGAAGAACTATCTACCTATGGAAGACGGCTGATGTTGAAGGAATCAAGGCAGCACTGACCAAATATAGTGAAAAGTTCTTCAGTTCCTCCTTCAGCTCAATTGACAACATGTGGCAAGACATCAAAGGAGCAACCAACAAGGTGATCACCGACCATGTACCGACCAAGCGTACCGCAGCCAGACATACTCACCCATGGGTAGACACGCGGCTCCGTCAAGCTACTAGGCGAAAACACAGAGCCTACAAGAAGGCGAAGCACACTATGAGTCCAGCTGATTGGGAAATATACAAACGAATCAAGTACCAGACCCAGAGAGACCTTAGATCGGCCCACAGACGGTCTATGGAAGTTGTGAGTAAAGATCTACACGAAAAACCTAATGTTTTCTGGTCCTACATTAAGAGCAGAAGACAAAAATCCACAGGGTGTTGCCCCGTTGAAAAACAAAGATGGTTTCATCCATAGTGGCAGCAGCTCAAAGGTAGAGATACTTAATGACCAGTTTGTCTCGGCGTACACCAGATAAGACAGGACAAATCTGCCCTCCAAAGGACCAGCCCACACCCGCCAATGGAGAGAATCACTGTTCAGGCTAAGGGTGTGCACAAGCTTCTCTCAGACCTTAAGACCCACAAGGCAACAGGCCCTGATTGTGTCCCTGCTTTTGTCTTGAAGTCAGCTGCTGACCAACTTGCACCGATACTGACAAGACTGTACCAATACTCCCTAAACACTGGTGAAATCCCCCCGGACTGGAAGAATGCCTTTATAGTTCCCATCTTCAAGAAGGGAGAGAAACACTTGCCATCAAACTACCGCCTGGTCTCCCTAACATCAATATCCTGCAAAGTACTGGAACACATCGTCCATAGTTCAGTGATGAGACATTTCGACAAGAATAAGATCCTCACCGACAAACAACACGGTTTTAGAGCCAGAAGGTCTTACGAAACTCAACTCATAACGACTATACAGGAAATTGCCAGGTCCATGACAGGGAAGGGATAGGTCGATGTCATTTTTCTATATTTCGCCAAGGCATTTGATAAAGTGCCTCATCACCGCCACCTGCACAAGCTTGACTACTATGGTGTCCGGGAATCCACTTTACGCTGGATCCAAGCTTTCCTGAGTCAAAGAAAACAAGCTGTCCTGTTAGAAGGGAAACAGTCTACTGAGGCCGATGTACTATCTGGAGTGCCGCAGGGAACCGTAGTCGGGGCGTTACTTTTCCTGGCCTTTATTAATGACTTGCCGGAGTCGACAACCCATTCAGATGCCAGACTATTTGCCGACGACTGCCTACTCTACAGACATGTCACGCCAAGTCAAGATGCAGCCCTGCTCCAGGAAGACCTATCAGCACTGGAGAAGTGGGAAGAAACCTGGCAAATGAAGTTCCACCCTGAAAAATGCACGGTCATCAGAATCAGTACCAACAGGAGACAGCTCATGAAGACTAACTACCAGATTCATGTCCACACGTTGGAGGAAGTAAACAGCAGTAAATACCTGGGAGTCACTAACAGCGAGGATCTCACTTGGAAGAAACACATTGAAAACACAGTCAGGAAGGCCAACAAAACTCACAGTTTCCTCCGCCGCAACCTAAGTGACAGTACCGCTCCAGTGAAGTTTGCCGCTTACACAACCGTAGTGAGGCCCGTGCTCGAGTACTCCTCCACCGTCTGGGACCCCCATCAGATAAATGACATCCATAACCTGGAACAAGTTCAGCGTAGGGCTGCCCGATTCGTTCATCGTAACTACAAAGAACGAACACCAGGATGTGTAACCTACATGGTACAGAGCCTTGGACGGGAATCCCTGCAGCATAGGCGCTATGTCGTAAAGTTCACGATATTGGGTCATTTTGTACCGACGGTGAGTGCACCATCGGTGATGGTGCCGGCGTTGATGTATCCGCCGGTTCTAAGTCACGCTTGCAGAATATGAGCTCACTATTTGCTCGTGTTTTGTGTGACTACAAACTTATATAAAGCGGGTTATTTTTCACTCTGGGGTTAGAAAAAGAAATAAAGTTGTGCCTTTGTTGTGTTTGGATAAAATATTCATAAGCAGGAAATAAAATTGTGAAAATAGCTAATGTTGAGATCTTTTAGTTGCTAGGTTTAAAAGCGAAAGGGTTAAAATTCTAATGTGGCTAAAAAAATCACCACATTGTTTGGTGCCGGAACCCGATAGTGACCGCGAAAGGTATATAAATACAAGGTTTGGCGGAAACGGCAACTATCGGAAATAAGAGTTGAGTGACGAATAAATAGTTGAAACATATTGCGAGAATTCAAGTGTTTGTGAGGAAACCTGAGCCCTTAAAAGGTGTTTGAGAAATAAAGTCTAAAATGGCGAACGTGTCAAGGATAAAGGTAGTTCGAAACAGGTACAGAAATACATTAAGTTCAGAGATTGAAGTAGCTGAAAGTTTGTTGAATGATGAAACCCAAGAAACAGATCCTATCACGACAGCAAACAAATGTGTAAAGTTGCTGAAACGTTACTCCGAAAAGTTGGAGGTTCAAATGTGTCAACTTACCGACGCAATTGGAGATAGCGATTCTAAAAGTATAGAAAGTATAGTTAATTAAGATTGTGATCTGATTCAGCAAGCTGAAAGCTGTCTAATAGAGTTAGAGCAGTTCAGTGAGTCTATGAAAGATAGAGCAAAAGGAGAAATTGTGGAAGAAAACAGCCTTGAAGTGAAAACTGAAAGTGGACTCAAAGATCTTCAAGAATAAATGCAACAGTTAATGATGAGACAAATGCAGCAGCAAAAAGAAGTAAACGAACATCAAGAACAACGAGAATATCAAGAAAAGAACTCTGTAAAATTGCCAAAATTAGAATTATGTACATTCAATGGCAATAAATTAAATTGGGCTCAATTCTGGGATTCATTTGAGTGTACAGTGCACAAAAGCCCAAAACTGTCACAAATTGAGAAGTTTAACTATTTCCAAACAAAGGTTGTAGGTGAAGCAAGAGGAGCCATCGCTGGTTTGTCATTATCCAAAAAAACTATGAAGTTGCAATAGAAATTCTGAAAGAGAGATTGGGCAACCCTCAGAAAGCTGTAGATTTACACTACAGAAAGCTGATAAACAGACCAGCACCCAGTGCAAGAGTGGACAGTTTGAGAACATTCCTTGATACACTAGAAAAACATTTACGTAGTCTAGAAGTATTAAATGAAAACACCAATCAACAGGTGTTTATTTCTATGATTCGGTATAAGGTGCCGGAAGAAGTCTTAAAGCAAATTGAGTTAAACAATGGATCAAAAACACAATGGACGGTGTATAAGCTTAAAGATGCAATACGGGAATACGTTCTGTCATGTGAACGGGCTAGATGCAATGAGGTAAACAGAATGCCTTTAAACAATCAACCGAGAAGTTTTTCGAGGTTCCAAAGATATCAAGATATACGACAAAATAAAACATATCCTTCTCACAGAAATGAAAGAATAGAGACACCGGTTGATAAGACCTCTTCTTCAGCAGAGGCATTAGCCGCCAACATTAAAGGTAAAGCAACCGGCAGTATGAGAGATAAATGTAGATACTGCAATGAACTTCACTGGACTGATGAATGTGTCAAATATAAAACCATTGAAGAACGCAAGAGAAAGCTACATGGGTCCTGTTTTAAATGTTTAAAAGAAGGACACATGGCAAAGGACGGCAAATGAAAAAGGGTTTGCGTTCATTGTGGTAAAATGAATACACATCACAGACGTTTGTGTCCAAAGAAATTTGAAATAAAGTCATCCAATGTACACCTGTTAGAAGAAATCTGTGAAATGCCAATTACAGAACAGAACGGCACGATGGAAGACCACGTGCTTATTTCCTCAGATGAAATGGTAATCATGCAAACAACAAAAACAGAAATACGTAATACAGAAAGTTCAGGGTGCGAAAGAGTTCGCCTACTATTCGATTCTGGGCCACAAAGGACATACATCACAGAAAGGTTAGCGGCTAAAATAGGTCTGAAATCGGAAGATGAACAAGAGTTAAAACTAGTGACCTTCGGAAGCGAAAATACAAAGGTGATTAGAACAAAGACAGCACAAATAGGCATCAAACTAAATGATTGTTCCTATATGAATTTAACAGTAAGCATAGTGCCTACTGTATGTGGAACTACATGTATTCAAAGAAAGCCAGTGACAAATTTGCTGACAAAACAGATCAAGCATCTTGTGAATAGTGTTGAACTTGCTGATGAAATTCCATCAATGAAAGAGCATTCAACGACAGAAGTATTGGTCGGCAACGATTATTATTTAGATACAGTGTTACCACAAAGAATTGAAATCGAACCTGGTTTGTATTTGCTGAGTTCAAAGTTGGAATGGATATTAACAGGTAGGACAAATGCAGTTTGCAAGGAAACGGATACAGTAAAAATGCTGATTTTGACGTATGGAAATGACGTCATAAAAAACCCGTATTCTCACAATTAGACAGTGCAATACCTACTAAGCCAGATTTACAGGAATTCTGGAATACAGAGTCCATCGGAATCACACACAACTGGAGTAATTCAAATGATGAAATTGCTATGCAAAAGTTCAAAGATTCCATAAAGTTTGAAGATGGCCGATACCAAGTAACGTTGCCATGGCTTGACGAATGTTTTGGATTACCAGAAAACAGACAGCTTGCCTAAGGACGTCTGAAATCGACTGTATCACGAATATGTAACACACCAGAGCTGATGAAAAGGTATAGTGAAATCACCAAAGACCAGCCTGATAAAGGTGTCATAGAGAAAGTAGATTACAAAGTAAAAGATGGCAAGACCCATTACCTACCCCATCATCCTGTCAATAACCCACAGAAAACAACTACTAAGCTACGTATTGTTTACGATGCTTCTTCAAAGACACAAAAGGGTAGAAGTCTAAACGAGTGTTTGTATCAAGGACCGGTCATATTGCAACACTTATGTGGATTACTGTTGCGATTCCGTTTACATAATATTGCAATCGATGCGGCTATTGAAAAGGCATTTTTGCAGATAGGCTTACAGTTGGATCAAAGGAACGTAACGCGATTTCTGTGGTTGAAGGACGATGATAAACATACAGTAGATACCAGAAATGTTCAAGAATAGGTTTTGCAGGATTCCTTTTGGTGTAATTCCAAATCCCTTCTTACTAGCAGCAACAGTGCAAAAGCATATGGATACATACAACACAAAGACAGCAAAACAAGTCAAAGACAACATTTATGTCGATAACTTGATTACCGGAACACGCAACTAGGGTGAAGCAATTCAGTTCTACAAGGAAGTAAAGTCACTGTTTAAACAAGCCTCAATGAACATACGGGAGTGGATATCTAATAGTGACACTGTGAACAGTTTCATACCAAGTGAAGACAGAGCTGACCCAGATTCGATATCAGCACTAGGTATCTCATGGAGTCCAAAGAATTATACTATATCGCTGAAGCCAACTGGAATACATGACCACGAAACACCAACCAAACGATCAATTCTGAAGTGTGTTTCATCACTATTTGATCCTTTGAGACTGTTTTCGCCGGTGCTTCTGAGCGGAAAACTCGTCATTCAAAGCCTTTGGAAAAAGGGGTTTGATTGGGATGATAAGGTACAAAAGGAAGACGAAATACAATGGAACAAAATTAAGGGCGATCTTAAAATAATTCCCCATTACAATTTAGGAAGGTGTGTAACAAGCAAATGTGACATTGAGGTGAGTTACAATTTAGTGTGCTTAAGTGACGCCTCAAAAGATGCTTATTCTGCAGCTCTTTATCTACTTTGTAACACCAAAGCAGAAACAAAAGTAGATCTTGTGTTTGCTAAATCAAGGCTTGCTCCTGTAAAGGGCATGACCATACCAGGGCTAGAGATAATGGCAGTTCTGGTTGGCGTTAGATGCATAAAGTTTGTTCAGCAGCAACTTCAAATACCGTTACAACATTTGCGTCTGTACACTGATTCACAATGTGTATTAAAGTGGATGACGTCAGAAAAGGATCTCCCAACATGTGTGAGAAACAGAGTAAACGAGATCAAGATACATAACGATATAACATTCTCATATGTGAAATCCAAGGAAAATCCAGCTGATGTTGCTACACATGGAACTGCGATACACACACTCTAAGGAAATTCTCTTGGTTGGCATGGGCCATTATGGTTACAGGAAGAATCTGGATTGAAGTATTCAAGTGACAGAGTTTATTTGTACATCGAGTACATTTGAATGCATTGAAACGGAAGTGATGAAAACGGAAGAAAAGGCAAATGTAATGGATTGCCTTCGATTGAAACCAGAATTAATGGCACCATTTGAAATTGTTTATAAATCATTTTCATCTATAGCAAAGCTTCTGCACGTGACGGCATATGTTCGGAGATTCGTACACAATCCACAAAAGCAGGTACACACTAAAACCATTGGCACACTTTCTACTTCAGAAATCAGTGAATCAGAAATTATGTGGCTAAGGTATGTTCAGCGGAAGCATTACAGTGCTGGTTTGATGGCTATTCAAAATGGAGAATCAAACAATCTACAACGCCAGTTGGGTTTGTTTCTCGATGACAAGGGCATTCTCCGTTGCCGAGGAAGTCTGCAATATGCAGAACTTACTGAAGGCTCACGATGTCCCATACTTTTGCCCAAGAAAGATAAGTTCACACATCTGTTAATTGAAAAGCATCACACAGAAATTATGCACTGTGGAGTATCTCAAACGCTAAGCAAATTGCGTCATAAGTATTGGATTCCCAGGGACGGGCAACCGTGAAGTTAGTGATACGACAATGCTGCATTTGCCGCCGATGTGAAGGAGGTCCGTACAAAGTTCCTGATATGCCACCGCCAATACCAAAATCACGTGTAACATCGTCGCCACCATTTACACATACAGGTCTGGATTACTTAGGTCCTTTAGATATAAAATCGCCTGTGGAAAGGAAAAAGATCTGGGTATGTTTATTTACCTGTTTGGCAACGCGCGCCATTCATTTGGAACTTGTAGAAGACATGTCTTCTGGCGAGTTTCTGCTTGCCTTTAGAAGATTTATTTCCCAGAGAGGTGTTCCAAATACTGTACTTTCAGACAATGCATTACAGTTTAAAACAACTAGTACCACTTTGGATTTGCTCTGGACTCAAATGTTAAAACATGAGGCAGTTCTTAGTTACATGTCCGAACGTAAAATCAAATGGCACTTTATTACCGAAAGAGCACCATGGTTTGGTGGATTTTATGAAAGGTTGGTAGGCTTAGTGAAAAGATCATTACGCAAAACTCTAGGTTGATACTAAACAGATGATCACCGTCTTGAAAGAAGTTGAAGCCATAGTTAACGCGCGTCCACTAGTTTACATAAGTGACGATATTGATTCAAATATCGCATTGACGCCCAACCATTTTCTTACCCTAAACCCAAGAGTAAGTGTACCTGATTTTTGACAAGGATGAAAACGACCGCAGTTATTTGCCCTTGGAAAGTTCTGCTCACAAATTATTAGCTATGTGGCATAAAGGCAAAGTACTGCTAGACAAATTTTGGAGATTCTGGAGCGATGAATACTTGTTAAGCTTACGTGAAACGTTACAAACAACGATAAAAACTAACAGAATTCAGTCTAGCTCAAAGCTTTGTGTTGGCGACATTATTCTTGTGAAAGATGAGCTACCACGGAGTTGTTGGAAAATGGGTAAAATTACAGATTTGAAAATTAGCAATGATGGTAGGGTTCGGTCAGCTGAAGTTCAGTTGGCTTCAGGTCGAATAATAAGACGACCCCTGCCCCTTCTGTATCCACTTGAAACGTCAGAACAGACCGCAACAGATACTGAAGATGTGCAGTGTACTAAACCGAATTCACACCGACCTATTCGCTTAGATGCACAAAGGGCTCTAAATATGATACAACAAATAAATTAGTTTCTGTGGAATGAAATTCAAACTATTTTAAACATGCACAGAAATGTATATAGTATTCAGTCTAAGCGTACTTTTATAATCATGTTTGGTAGCAGTGTAATTCTAAAGACTTTGGATTTAACGGTGTAAAGTTATACAGTGAATTGTACAAATGTGGGCGTATCCGCAAAATTATAACCTCATTGTAACATATCATCGGCCATGTAGTCAGCAAGAGAACTACGTTTTTGTATACCTATTACCTCTATACACCGCCGGTTCGATGTGTGCACGAGCTTTTCATGACTTACCTACAACTTGTTTATATAAGTTGGTTTGTGGTATCATTCACTATCAATATCTTGACCTACGCTGAAGAAAATGCCTTTCCATAAATGTAAATATGGGAGAATCTACTGTCACCAAAGACGTTTAAGTAGACACATTAAAGAGAGACATGGTGCGGCAGAATACTGGAAATGAAGCACATACGTCGGGCAATTATTTCGATGATGTCAGTGAAGACGACTCAACATTTGATATTCTTGCTGAGCTAGAAGAGCAGGAAAACATCGATTTTAAGGATTCGGCTATTAATTTCGACGTCGATTAATTCTTAGATGAGCAAAATGTGGATGAAATTGCGTTGGAACCGAAGTGTGAAATAAGTAGTGGAGATAGTGACGTCATCATATCAAATGGTGTAGTTGGTGATAATGGTAATTTAGGAACAGATAACAGTTCAGGTGCCAAAGTTAGTGATGATAATTCTGGAGATAGTAATATTGAAAATAGTGTTAGTCAGAAAATATTTGTGACTGTTAAATCTCCTGATTATAGCGACATCTCTTCTGAGAGTGAGTATGAATACGATCCTGTGGCTGATCAAAGTGCTGTGGGTACTAGTGCTTGTAGTGTCACTGATGTAAGCAATTATTATGGTGAAACGAGTAATGAGACCACCACGGATAATGTAGAAACTGCTGATGGAACTGCAAGCATGGACGATGTTATTATCATTAGTGACGATGAGGATACTGATCAAATAATCCCTGATGACGTAGCAACAAAACGGCGTGTATGTTACTGGATTTTCACTGTCAGAAAAAAACTTTCACATACAACAAAGATGTGATTATCCATGAAGAAATGGACACCAGTGTTGATACCTGGAACTATGAAATGTAATTAGTATCATAAGGGTTACATTTCACTGTTATGTCCGTCTTTTATATATGTTCCGATATGGGGTATATTTTGTCCTATTCATTTCAAAACGATAATATTCGGGTGTGAATATTTTGTTATGAATGGGTTATGCAGTCTGTAAAATATAGCTTATACCTACAAATGCGCTTAAAACAATACTTACTTCCTGGCCGGAGTGTCGTGAAGTTCACGATATTGGGTCATTTTGTACCGACGGTGAGTGCACCATCGGTGATGGTGCCGGCGTTGATGTATCCGCCGGTTCTAAGTCACGCTTGCAGAATATGAGCTCACTATTTGCTCGTGTTTTGTGTGACTACAAACTTATATAAAGCGGGTTATTTTTTCACTCTGGGGTTAGAAAAAGAAATAAAGTTGTGCCTTTGTTGTGTTTGGATAAAATATTCATGAGCAGGAAATAAAATTGTGAAAATAGCTAAAGTTTAGATCTTTTAGTTGCTAGGTTTAAAAGCGAACGGGTTAAAATTACAATGTGGCTAAAAAATCACCACACGCTACACAGACAGACTGTCTATGCTGTGCCGTATTCAGCATGGTCTGGTTGACGTCACTACCGACTACATTCAACCCAACGACCCCCGTACGAGAGGTCACCAACGTCTGTGCAAGCTGCAGGCATCCAAAGACGTCTACAAGTTTTCGTTCTGCCCTCGTACTATCAGTGACTGGAATCGTCTACCTACCTCAGTCACCGATGTCCAGACACTCCGGGAATTCAGGGAAGGCATCGCCAGCCAGCCTTCACTACTCCTGCGACCCTACTAGACCAACGCCAACATGTATATAATTTTAACCGGGGGTGTGGGGTATTTTATCGGGCATCGCAGTTTTATACAGGGTAACCACTATTCTATGAAGATTGCTACCCTTACCGAGGAAGAAGCCACAATCTGTATTTTACAGCAGAAATAAATAAAATAATGTTTACCCCTGTAAACCCCAGTTTTACTGTATAAAAGTAGGGTTCAAAGGGATCAAAATTATATAGGTGTGTTTAAGTGATGATTTGTGGGCGTCTTGCTTGCTTTCCTATAAGTTGATTATCCCTCTGAAATACGTGTGTCCCTGAAGGGGAGTGGGAACACCTGGCAGATTTTCCGCCGTTTTTCAAAGGGAGACAACTTTCGGACTTACTTTTCGCTATTTATAAGCACTGCCCCACTGAAAAATGGGTCTGCTCTTAAAGGAAAGAATTTGCCCCTCGGGAGCAAATCATTTTCTTTAATGGTTGACCCCTATTGACATGGGAGACAAAATACTTTTGCAGGAGTTGCCTGCCCTGAAGGTGTATCCATTCCCCTAAAAGATAATAAAGTTGTTCTTGAAAATCAAATTCTATCGTTTAAGAGTTTAGCCTTTTTGATAAGAAAAAAAAACTCATTTGAAAGGTGTTTTTGTGCCCCTTCTTTATTTGATTTGAGGTTTAACGTCCCCATCGACACTATTTATGTCATTTTGGAGATTGTGGGACTTTTACCCGACATTGAGATGAAATGACAGTTCAAGCCATGCCGCCCAATGAAACCAAATGGGTTTATTATATGTATGGACGGTCCGACTCACACCATGAGAAACGGGCCTCTCTTAACTGAAAGAATTTGCTCTTTTTGCGGCCATTTTTCAACGGGAAACACGTTTCGGAACTTTCTTATCGCTTTTCTATAAGCCCTGCCCCACTGAAAAAAGAGTCTACTCTTAAAAAAAAGAATTTGGTCCTTAGGAGCAAATTCTTTCCTTTAATAGTAGACTCTAAGGAGCAAATTCTTTCCTTTACGAGTTGACCTCTGTTGACATAGGAGACAACAGTATATTTGCAGGAGTTGCCACCCCTGAAGGTGTCCCCATTCCCCTTAATTTATAGAAACATTATGCAATCTTTCAGGCTATTAATAACCCTCAGTTGCTCGAACCACCCCTGTCTCGAACTAATTTTCTTGCCAGCTATTGAAGTTTCTTTATATACATGTACATACCTGAAATCCAGGATCTTGTTCCAGGTCCTGTTCACTTCTAATCCGTATTGCTGGTGCCCTCAGCAAGACTGTATCACCACCTATTTCCTTGAACTCGGTCAGCGTTTTATTCCATTCTGCTTTTGAAAATTTGTCTTGGAACCAAGCTGCGGTGATTGGATATGGCGGACCAAATGGTGCGAGGCTAGCGAACACCCGCATGCTTGCAATGATGTACAAAGAACAAAATAATGTTGAACCCATTTTTTATTCCTTGAACGTTGCATGAGACTGTTGTTATCACACCATTTCGTTATTCTATTTCCATTTACTTCTAAAATCAGGTCAGAGAGTATACAAAGGGCTTGTGCCATCGTTGAGGACTTAGCTCAGCCTCTCCATAAGTCTGATCAGAGTTCCTAAGGTCTACAAGTGCCACATGTACATAAGACACCTTTTAAGTTGACAGGGATTCATAAAGCAGCCCAGATATACAGATGTATCTAAGTAAGCATTTCATAATTGCACAGGAAGTCTTGTACTATTTGTTGTGCTGAGGCCCAGTTATAATCTTAAAGTTTAGCCCATGTAAGACAATGCAATCTTCCACCTTATATGTTTGGAGTGGTCTATTTCCAAATGAAGGGGGTCGTTATTTTCTTTGCATCGAGCTTTACAACAATGTATGTGTATGTACTTAAAGCAAACGGTGTTAACCAGACGCGAGGTGTCTGATCTGAATCTATACTGTTTGACTACTGTTTATTCCACTGTATGGGTTGATTTGAATTATGGGTGGGACGAAATTGATATACTTTCTTTCAAATACATTAAAATTTATATAACTCGAGCACGGATAGTTTGTTTACCATGACTTATTCGAACCCGTTCTTGCATCCCTTAAGCATTCTTCCCCAATCCCGAAATGTCCAAATATTAAGTGACATATGGAGTTTTTCTTTCTGATTTTATCTTGAAAAAGTATGTTGTGTGCACTCATTAGCATAGTCTTATTGAAAAGGTATGTTTTCTGCACTCATTAGAATCGCCTCATGGAAAAGGAATGTTGTGTGCGGCGATTGTGTAGTTTATTGAAGATCGTGAAGACATACTTTAGTGACCCAAAGTATCATCTTAAGACCTGGCACTCTGATTAAACGTCAGTAATTCCAACTACCAAAATCTCGAACAAATTTTCACGGTCCAAAATGTGTTCAATTTATTGAAGTTTGACTGTATGTTTTCCATTTTCAAATTGTGTCCACTCTTAAACACCACATATATCTTTTGACCAGTTAACTTTTAAAGGTTTTTTTTTTTTCAAAAAGAGAAGATCGCTTTTTACTAATGAAAAAATTAAATATAAACAAAAATAATAGAATTTGACCATAATGAAAATAGTGCAAATATGTCCGGTACACTACGCACCTTAAATGTGTCCTTCCTGATAACAACGTTGGAACTTGCTTGGCTACATGTACAAGTTTAAAGGTCGTACTGTTAAAAAGGATTCCAAAATTATTTGGCGAAGTAAGTTATATTAAAATCCAGCTTTTGAATGAGACTAAATTAAAATCATCAAAATGTCCAATAGGCAAACAGCTTGAAAACAACGCCGAATCAACGTCGAAACTGGCGTTGCATCAACGTAGATTCGACATTGTCTAAACATCACGTCAAGTTCCATTACTTGGATCCAGACTGACAAGCACAGAAAACATTTGAAGTTGGGATGTTCGGCAAGAGAAATTTCTCATCCCAGTCTGCACGCCAATGTAGCTGGGTAGAAGAAATTCATTGGGTCGATTGTTTACAATCCACCCAAATTTACTAAATGGCAAAATCTGAATTCATGCTGTTGTCCACGTGACCATCACTGATTTGAGAAAAATCAATAGAATGGTTATTAATGGAAAACGTCTTGCTATTTATATCGATGTTACATGTAGGTCAGAGGAATTTATATGGTCTGTGTGTCAGGAGTCGTGTGCTGGGTTTGGCAAACACCGAATACAAGTCAGACGCCGTGGAATGTGGTGTCTGCTCAGCCGGTTGCACAGGGACAAAACTGTTTGCTTAAATAGTGGCATTTAAGGGTAAAATGAAATAGTATAAGAATACCAGGTTGCTCACGTAATGAAAGGAAAACAATAACAATGTCTTAATCTAGGCCACGCTATCACGTGACGACTTTCGGAACATTCCATTCATAAAACTGTAAGATAGAGTCGAGTGTACGAAAAGTAGACAAAAACTTTTCGCACTTCTGCTGAGAACTTAAATTTGTGTAAGAGCAAAAATGAGCTGCAGCCAAGACTTTTAAGTTCCTTTTGATCAGGGTCGGCACTTTTCACCAAAAATATATACAGCAACCGTTTTGAACACGATGATTCAGGCCGTACGCAGACCCCGAAAAAGGGGGGGAGGGGTGCGAATTTCAGGTATTTTGCAGAGGGTGAAAAAGGTATTAGTTTAAGAATTAAAAAAGAAGTGTGTGTGTGCGGGGGTGGGGGAGGTAGGTGTGCGTGCAAACCTCCCCACCTTGTGTGCGGGCCTGCCTCAGCAGGTAGAATGAACTTTTTTGTTGAAACATAACGCTGAAGGGGCTCTGTTTCTGATCAGGACTAAAAAATAATAACCGTGTTTCCGCTAACCCGACCGACACTGCTTCAGATCTCCCGACTATACTATTTTTGTCATTAAAATAATAAAATAAAATAAATAAAACACCGACCCTACCATTTTCAATTTCCTACCCTACCCAGTGTCGTTTTTGCATTTTCCCATGGCAATTTCGCGTTTCAGTACACTTTTGTAGTTTTTAGCTCCACTGGCCGAAGGCCAGCGGGGCTATTGTCATGGCCCTGTGTCCGTCGTGCGTCCGTGCGTTAACTTTTTCTTTAAACATCTTCTCCTCCTAAACTACTGGGCCAATTGTAACCAAACTTCATAGGAATGTTCCTTACATAGTCCTCTTCTAAATTCCTTAAAAGAATTTTGTTACACCCAGAACTCTGATTGCCATGGCAACAAAACAACAAAAAAATAAAAATCTTTAAAAATCTTCTCCTCCAAAACCACATGTTGGATTTCATTTTTATTTTGCATGACTGTTCCTTGGGTTGACCTCTTTCAGATTCCTTGAAGAAATTTTGATCCGACAAAAAACATGGCCGCCATGGGCGGGGCTTATTTTCCCTATTTTACATATAGTGTAATGCTAAAACATCTTCTCCTCCTAAACTATTGGGCCCATTGTAACCAAACTTCACAGGAATGTTCCTTACTTAGTCCTCTTTTAAATTCCTTCAAAGAATTTTGTTACACCCAGAACTCTGGTTGCTATGGCAACAAAACAACACAAAATATTAAAAATCTTTAAAAATCTTCTCCTCCAAAACCACCTGTTGGGTTTCATTTTTATTTTGCATGAATGTTCCTTGGGTGGACCTCTTTCAGATTCCTTGAAGAAACTTTGATCCGACAAAAAACATGGCCGCCATGGGTGGGGCTTATTTTCCCTATTTAACATATAGTGTAATGCTAAAACATCTTCTCCTCCTAAACTACTGGGTCAATTGTAACCAAGCTTCACAGGAATGTTCCTTACTTAGTCCTCTTCTAAATTCCTTCAAAGAATTTTGTTATACCCAGAACTCTGGTTGCCATGGCAACAAAACCACACAAAAAATTAAAAACCTTTAAAAATCTTCTCCTCCAAACCCACCTGTTGGATTTCATTATCCCCTCGCACAACATAGTTGTGAGGGGGGATATGGCATTTGTCCCGTACGTACGTACGTACATACGTACTTTTGTCATCGCTCTAGCGCCACGAACGTACGTACTTCTGTCATCGCTCTAGCGCCACGTACGTACGTACCTACTTGTGTCATCGCTCTAGCGCCTACATTTCTTGACCGATTTTAATATAACTTCACACGAACGTTCCTTACGAAAATATCTGGAGCAAGATCGACTTTCAAGGTCATGACCTCAAGGTCAAGGTCACTCTGGCTATTTTTTGAAAAACATTGTCATGGCTCTAGCGCCTACATTTCTTCTCCAATTTCAATATAACTTCAAACAAATGATCCTTATAAAAATATCTCGAGCGAGTTTGACTTTCAAGGACATGACCTCAGGGTCGAGGTCACTGTGGCTATTTTTAGAAAAACATTGTCATCGCTCTAGCGCTTACATTTCTTCACCAATTTCGATATAACTTCATACAAATGATCCTTATAAAAATATCTCGAGCGAGTTCCACTTTCAAGGTCATGGCTTCAAGGTCAAGGTCACAGTGGCTATTTTTAGAAAAACTTTGTCATCGCTCTAGCTCCTACATTTCTTCACTGATTTCAATATAACTTCCCACAAATGTTCCTTATGACAATATCTTGAGCGAGTTGGACTTTCAAGGTCATGACCTCAAGGTCAAGGTCACTGTGGCTATTTTTAGAAAAACTTTTTCATCGCTCTAGCGCCTACATTTCTTCACCAATTTCAATATAACTTCACACAAATGTTCCTTATAAAAATATCTCCAGCGAGTTCGACTTTCCAACTCATGGCCTCAAGGTCAAGGTCACTGTGGCTATTTTTAGAAAAAACTTTGTCATCGCTCTATCGCCTATATTTCTTCACTGATTTCAATATAACTTCACACAAATTTTCCTTATGACAATATCTCAAGCGGGTTCGAATATCAGGGTCAAGGCCTCAAGGTCAAGGTCACTGTGGCTTTTTTTTTTTAGAAAAACTTTATCATCGCTCTAGCGCTTACATTTCTTCACCGATTTCAATATAACTTCATACAAATGTTCCTTATGACAATATCTCTAGCGAGTTCCACTTTCAAGGTCAAGGTCACTGTGTCTATTTTTAGAAAAACTTCGTCATCCCTCTAGCGCTTACAGTTCTTCATCGATTTCAATATAACTTCACACAAATGTTCCTTATGACAATATCTCGCCATTTCGACTTTCAAGGTCAAGGTCACTATGGCTATTTTTAGAAAAACTTTGTCATGCCTCTAGCGCTTACATTTCTTCACCCATTTCAATATGACTTCACACAAATGTTCCTTATGACAATACCGCGAGCGAGTTTGACTTTCAAGGTCAAGGTCACTGTGGCTATTTTTAGAAAAACTTTGTCATTGCTCTAGTGCTTACATTTTTTCACCAATTTCAATATAACTTCACACAAATGTTCCATATGACAATATCTCGAGCTATTTAGACTTTCAAGGTCACTGTGGCTATTTTGAGAAAAACTTTGTCATCGCTCTAGCGCCTACATTTAATGATGGATTGTAATAGAACTTCACACAAATGTTTCTTATGATAATATCTCGACTTACTTCGACGTTCAAGGTCATGACCTCAAAGTCAAGGTCACTGTGGCTATCTTTAGAAAAACTTTGTCATCGCTCTACCGCCTACATTTATTAACAGATTTTAATATAACTTCACACAAAAGATGTTTATGATAATATCTTGAGCAAGATCTACTTTCGTGGTCATGGCCTCAAGGCAAGGTCACTATGGCTATTTTTAGAGAAACGTCATCACTCTAGAATGTACATTTATTGGAGGATTTTTAAAAAACCTTTACACAAATGTTGCATATGATAATATCTCAAGCAAGTTGGACTTTTGCCATTTCAGTGTTTTCCACACACGAATGTGTCTAGTGCGAGGGGATTTGTATCGCATGCGATGCCTTGTTTTTATTTTGCATGACTGTTCCTTGGGTGGACCTCTTTTAGATTCCTTGAAGAAATTTTGATCCCACAAAAAACATGGCCGCCATGTGCGGGGCTTATTTTCACTATTTAACATATAATGTAATGCTAAAAAATCTTCTTCTGCAAAAGTACTTGTCGGATGAATTGTCCTTGGGTGGACTGTTGTCAGATTCCTTGAAAAAAATTTGATCTTACAAAAAAACATGGCTGCCATGGGCGAGGCTTATTTTCACTATATAACATTTAGTGTAATGCTGAAAATATTTTATGCAAAAGTTCTTGTTTTATTTCATAGTTATTTGGCATGCATGTTCCTTGGGTGGACCTCTGTCAGATTCCTTGAAGAAATTTTGATCCGACAAAAAACATGGCTGCAGTGGGCGGGGTTTATTTTCACTATATAACATGTAGTGTAATGTTAAAAAAGTCTTCTCTTCTTCAAAAGTTCTTGTTTATTTATTTATTTATTTATTTAAAAGTACCTTCCTGTATCTGAATTAATCTCCTCCAATTTTGCTGGCTATCACATATCTATAGAGGTCCACCTACAAATTGTCATTCTAAAATTCAAAACATCAGAAATTTCACTTGGCCATCACACTGGTGATAGAACTGATGTTTTAAACACAAACTCTATTTATACGACTTGATGTTTCAAAATAAATTCAAAATACTGAGGGAGATTGATTTATTAGACCTAATTATACTACAGTGTCAACAGTTCTCCAGATCCCTGAGGGTTAAAATGGCTTTGTTGAAAAGGGAGGCATACCGAATCCGACGGAGGAAAGGAAAAAAATAAATAAATAAAGAAATAAAAACATAAATCTGTTCATTTTTTAGCTCCACTGGCCAAAGACCGGCGGGTCTTATGTTATATGTTATGGCCCTGTGTCTGTTGTGCGTCTGTGCGGTTGTGCATCCGTGCGTTCACTTTTTTCTTTAAACATTTCCTCCTTAACTACTTGGTCGATTGTAACCAAACTTCACAGGAATGTTTCTCACATAGTCCTCTTCTGAATTCCTTCAAAGAATTTTGTTACATGCAGAACAAAATGGCATCGAAACCAAAAAAAATATTTAAAAATCTTCTCCTCCAAAACCGCTCAATGGATTTTATTCTTATTTTGCATGAATGTTCCTTGAGTGGACCTGTGTCAGATTCCTTGAAGAAATTCGGATCAGACAAAAAACATGGCCACTATGGCCATGCCCCACATGACTGCCATGGCCATGCCCCTTGGCTCATTAGCTTTCAAAGACTTATATGGGGAAAAGTTTTAAAAACCTGCTCCTCCAAAATCGCTCAACTTAATGGATTTCATTCTTACTTTGCATGAATGTTCCTTGGGTGGACCTCTGTCAGATTCCTTGAAGCAATTTTGATCAGACAAAAAACATGGCCGCCATGGACACGCCCATTGGCTAATTAGCTTCCATATACTCATAAAAGGATCTTTTTTTTTTTTTTAATCTTCTCCTCCAAAACCCCTAAATGGATTTCGTTCTTAATTTTCATGAATGTTCCTTGTGTCTACCATTGTCAGATTCATTGAAGAAATTTTGATCAGACAAAAAACATGGCCGCCATGGCCACCACGTTGGCTCATTAGCTTCCATAGACCAATAAACGGAAAAACTTCTTCTCTGAAACCATAAAGCCTAAAGCTAAGACATTTACAGTAAAATCTGTCTTAGTGGCCACCTCTATGAAGCAAGCAACCTGTCTTACGCAAGCAGGCATTCAGTTCCCAAGAAAGGCAGATGTGTTAAATTTCACCTGTATTAAGCAAGAACCTGTCTTAAGCAAGCATATTTTGACTATCTCTTAGGCACTTGCTTAATACAGGTTGAACTGTAGTATGTAGCAAAGTTATGTGGTCACCTACTAAGTCCTGCGAACAATGACTCTTGAGTCCAAATTGGCAACGCCCCGGTGCTTAGTAGCTCCCATAGACTAATAATGACAAAATCTTGAAACTTTTCTCCTCTGAAACCATAAGGCCAAGAGCTTAGTATGTAGCAACTTGAAGTATTCAACTGCATAAATCCTGCTAACTATGCCTCTGGGGTCCAAAGTGGCCACACCCTGAGGCCCATAAGCTCCCATAGACTTATACTGGGAAAAACTGACAACAATCTTCTCTGAAACCATCAGTGCCCAGAGCTTAGATATTAAGTATGCAGCAACGTCAAGTGGTCACTCAAATAAATCCTGCCAACAATGCCCCTGGGGTAAAAAATTGGTCACGCCCAGAGGCATATTAGTTCCCATAGACTTATATTAGGAAAAACTTAAAAAAAGTCTTCTTCTCTGAAACCATAAGGCCCAGAGCTTTAGATATTTAGAACGGAGCAATGCCAAATGGTCACTTACATAAATCCTGCCAACCATGGCTCTGGGGTCCAAAAAATATAGAATGGACATTCCTTTGGTGGATCACTTGTTTCTTTTTTACCCATTGCATGCGGGAAAACCCTAAATGGGTACCTTGGCAAACAGTGCTGGCCCAGATCAGACCCCACAGAACACCATGTCTGATCAGGGCCTGCACTATTTGCTAACAGAATTTTCCATCAAAAATAGAAAAACAATAGGCCTGACACCCCTTATATGACAAATGGACTGGTCCAACATATAGCAATAGAAGAGTCCACTAGTATACAATTGGTTAGTGTAATAAATATGACAACTGTCTGAAGTTAGCCGGTGGAGCGACAGGCCCTCTTGGGCCTCTTGTTGACTTTTAGTTTGTTTGTTTGTTTGATTTGAGGTTTAACGTCCCCGTCAACACTGTAAAGGTCATTTTGGAGACGTTGCTTCCAATTTTGTGGGACTTTTACCCGACATTGAGATGAAATGACTTCTCAAGCCCTGTCGCCCAATGAAACCAATAGGGTTTATTAGCATGGACGGTCCGCCTCGTACCGCGGTTCCTGGACAGGCTTAGATCCTCTATGCGGTTTACCAGTACTAGTGTACGGGCCGGATTCAGCTCTGCGTGGAAGCATCATGCAGCCCATATATTTGACATTTAGTAATCCATAATATGTTGATAGATAACTATAATTCCAATTATAAATATCTACGTATTTTTCGATATATAGATATCAAATATTGAAGAACATTTTAGCATATCAGTAATTACATGTATTGATATCCACAATATATTTGTGATATCCATTATTTAAAAGTATGATATCTATAATCCAGCCTTTTAAATGATATCTATAGTTGTTTTTTTAGATATCTATATATACAAAGGAATAATGGATATCATAAAACAAAACAAAAGGTATAAATATAAATTAGAATTCATATCATTGATTACATATTATGATATCAAAAATATTAATAATTATAGATATGAACAAGGTTAATTATAGATATCTATAATTTGATTTATAGATATATTTAATTTGATATATAGATATCTATAATAAAATTATAGATATCTCGAAATTTTATTAAATAGTAACACGGCACCCCATATGTAAAAACGTCTCGAAATGTAACACTTTCAAAAGTCATTTGTCTCTCTTACCAAAACAGGTATACTATTAAAGAACAATCACGAAAACACGTCTATACAAATACATTGTAAACTGTACCGCCCCAAAAAAACGAACATGTTAAGTTGAGAGATTGTGATATTTTTCTTCTTTCCGCTTAAAATATAGATTGTGGGTACTTGTCGAGGCGGTCCTTACGAGTACCCACAACCTATACCTTAACGTATACTTTTTCATATTCTAATTAAATCAAGACCCAGTATAAAATATTTGTGCACACCGTTAAATCGGTGATTTAAATCTTATTAAACAGCTTATCAACTTATTATATCGGGTTGAACATTATCTTGTCGCCAAGAACGCGTTGCTATAAAAGAACGATAACTCGCATTGTTAAGGTACTGTTTTACAGTGGTGAATGAATCTTGACGATATTTGAGTATTTGAAACTGTGTGCTTCACGTTTTCATAACATTTAACCCCACCGTGTATCATACTGCATTTTTCGAATCTTCAGTATCGATATTTTATTAGCTCACGTGTCACGTAGTGACGAGGTGAGCTTTTGGGATCACTTTTTTGTCCGTCGTACGCCGTACTAAACAATTTCTTCTCAACATCTCCTCCTAAACCACTGATCGGATTTTGACCAAACTTAACAGGGATGGTCCTTAGATAGTCCCCTATCAAAAGTGTTCAAATGGTTCCGGTCCGTTACATATCTAGGTCACAGGAGCAAAAATAGATTTTGTTTACTGAAAACATATAAAAAAATCGTATTGTCTGAAACCGCAAGGCCGAGATCTTTGATATTTGGTATGAAGCTTCAACTAGCGGACCTCTACCAAGATTGTTCAAATTATAGTTCAGGGGCCAAAATGCCCACGCGGGGTCCACCAGTTTTGGATAGACTTATAGTGGGAAAGCCTTTAAAGAATTCTTGTCGGAACGACCCACCGGTTTAAGCTGGCCTCGTTAGCTCAGTCGGATGCGCGTCTGCTCCCCCCCCCCTCCGGTTTTACATTGACTTATATAGAGAAAACCTTTTAAAATGGCCCCGCCCCGGGGCCCACCGGTTTTACATGGACTTACATTTGGAAAACCTTTTAAAATCTTATTCTCTGAAACCACAAGGCCCGGGACTATGCTATTTGACATGAATCTTCATGTAGGGGACCTCTACCAAGATTATTCAAGCTGTAGCCCTCGGGCCAAAAAATCTTGTCCGCAACCAGAAGGCCAAAGTCTTCGATATTTGGAATGAAGCTTCATCTAGTGGCCCTCTACCAAGATTGTTCAAAGTATAGCCCTGGGGCCAAAAATGGACCATTCCTGGGGCACACTGGTTTTATAAAGAGTTAAGGCATCGTTAGTTAGGGTGAGCTGGTTCATTTCCGTCCGGTGCACTAGGACCTGACCCTCAGTGTCCACAAGGTGCCAGGATTTCCACAAGATGTCAAAGGGAACCAACAACTCATAAGTCTACAAAACCCTTGGGCCAATTTGATTCAAACTTCACAGTGACGGTGCCTAGGTGGTTCTCTACCAAAAGAAGCTAGAATGGTTCCACTTCTTTGAACAAGGTGACCGCCAGGGCTTAAAAAAGAATCTTAAAATGACTACTTCTCCTATACCCCTAGGCCAATTTGATTCAAACTTCGTAGGAATCTTGCTTAGGTGACCTTCTACCAAAAGAACTAAAACAGTTCCGTTTTGGTTGGCAAAATGGCTGCCAGAGCTAATAATGGAAAAAGTAAACAATTTGCTTCTTTCAAACTTTGCAAGATTGTAGCAAACGTTTTGTTTGTTTGATTTGATGTTTAACGTCCCCGTCAACACTTTAAAGGTTATTTTCGAGACGTTGCTTCCAATTTTGTGGGACTTTTACCCGACATTGAGATGAAATGACTTCTCAAGCCCTGTCGTCCAATGAAACCAATAGGGTTTCTAAGCATGGACGGGCCGACTCGCACCGCTTTGTCTGGGCAGGCTTAGATCCTCTAAGCTGTTTACCAGTACTCGTGTGCGGGTCGGTTTCAGCTCTGCGTGGAAGCATCATGCAGCCAATCTATTTATTCAAGCCCCGTTGGGCGGGGGCCGGTAGCCAATGTGGCCATCTATGGAAGTGCAACAGATATGCTTTTTAAGGAATAAGATCATGTCATCGGCGGAAGTGATCAAGTTACTTAAAGGCTTAAACCCCACTAAAGCTTCAGGACCTGGTGAGCTTCATCAAAGAGTCCTGAAGGAACTAGCAAATGAGTTAGGTCCAGTTTTTGCACATTTGTTCAACCAGTCTCTCGTTACGGGTGAAATCCCAAAATAATTGCTCCAAACAAACATTTATCCACTCTTCAAAAAGGAGATAAGGCTCTTGCTCATAATTATCGCCCGGTGTCCCTGACTTTTGTCTGTGTAAATTGCTTGAACACATAGTCTGCTCAAACATCATGGCCCACTTGGCTGAACATAAACGTTTGACAGACAATATGTATTTAAGAAAAGATATAGTTGTGTGGAAACGCAGTTCATCACGCAAACACGCTATATAAATTTGACCCCGTGAACCCCACTTTTGTATAGTAAAACTGGGGTTTGCAGGGATAAACCCTATTTTTTTTCATATTTTCTGGTCTAAAATATAGATTGTGGATACTTGTTAGAACCGCCTCGATGAGGCAGTTCTAACGGGTACCCATAATCTTTATTTTGAGCAGAAATATGGAAAATATCACAATTTTTCTTCCTAAAATTTCAGTTGTTTTTTTTTGGCGAAAAATTTTCAATGTATTTGTATAGGTGTGTTTTCGTAGTGTGAGCACGGCTGTCAATGTTTGGGTCAAAAATCTTGGACAAAGGAGGGCAGGTTAAAAATTTATTCTGGACTTCGAGAAGGCTTTTGCCATCCAAACTCATGAACTACTTAAATCCAAATTGTTTTGTTATGGAATTGGGGGTGGGGGTGTGAAGACTCCCAAATGGATAGATTGTTCCTTTGCTACAGAAAACAGCGTATTGTTTTTAATGGTAAATCTTCAGTATGGGCTCCAGGTTTGTCTCTGGTCCCACAAGCGACTGTTATTGTTTGTTTGTTTGATTCCCCTAAACACTGTTTAGGTCATTTTGAAGACATTGCTTCCAATTTTGTGGGACTTTTAACCGACATTCAGATGAAATGGCATGTTATTGGTCCACTGTTATTCTCCCTGTACATTAATATTTCCACTTACATTGTCTCAGAATGTTCACAGAAGACAGTGTTTGCCACCGGGAAATTAAAGAGAGGACTCACAGTAACTTCAGAATGAGATAGACAGATTAGGATGTTGGGCACGAAAATTGGGCATGAGATTTCAGCCCGTTAAATGCAATATTATGCGGATATTATACAGATATCTAGGAACAGAACCAATAAAATTGAGACTCCTCACACCTTAGAGGGAACAGACTTCAATTTAATACCTTGGCGTTACAATCACGGAATACAAACATTAGCAACATATATACCAAGGCAGCTAGAAAGCTTGGTTTCATAGGGCGAAATTTTCACCAGTGTCCTCAGGATGTAAAACAGGCAGGATACTAAGAACTTGTTCGTCACGTCTTGGAATATGGTAGTTGTATCTGGGATCCCAGTTGGATGGTCCTTAACCCATTTTGTACCAAATGGAATCTTCCTCCTTATATATAGCAGGTGTCCATTTCGAAATTTAGGGGTGTCAGGTTGTGTTTTCTTCAAACTTGATTCGGGAAATGGCTTAACTTTTTGTAAACAGTGTAGGCCCTGATCAGACGTCGCGTTCTGTGGCATCTGATATGGGCCTGCACTGATTGCCAGAGTACCCGTTTTGGGGTTTCTGGTACTAAATGGGTTGATGAAGAATTGAAAAAAAAAGTTCTGAATAGAATTGCCAGAACTGGTAGCATGACAGGAATACCAGGAAAATTAAGGTGGGAGTCTCTAAAGACAAGGAGGAGAGACAATAGGCTCATACTCTTTTACAAAGGTCTAAAGGGTGCCGCCAGCATTTTAACAGATGACGTGTTCCCCAATCTAGGCACTGTAGAAACCATCATTCACTGGCGTTTCAGTCCCATACTGCAAGAACTGACAATTATAAAGAATCTTTCTTCCCCTGAACCATTAAAGATTCGAATGCCCTTCCCGTTTCGATCATTTCCACAGCTGAAGAAGCAGAGGATAATGTAGCTAACTTTATCTCTTTAGTGAGAGCTAGTGACTATCTTCCCATATCCTGGTGTAGTAATGTCATTAATGTCATTTGACGAGTCACCAGTAACAATTCTGAATCTGATTCTTTTATTTTTTTCTGAGTTTAACGACAATTCAACACCATGAGAGTCAGGTTGAACCGTTCAGCTTTCCTAACCATACTTCATGCGCAGGCCTATACAAAAGCTTCGAATCAGTACAATGCACATTCTTTCGTATGTCAAACTAAAATTAACGGTCTGTAGAAAAGATTTATGATGAATCTCCAAAACGAATAATTCTAACTGGTACCCACAATATTTGTTTTTCTGAACCAAAAATTATTGGGTGCATTTTTGCCTATATAAAGGCGTTAATTACATACACTTTTTAGCATGGTATTAAAAGTTAGCCGCCCCCGCCCATAGGGGCTTGAAGAAATATATGGGCTGCATGATGCTTCCACGCAGAGCTGAATCTGGCCCGCACACTAGTACTGGTAAACAGCTTAGAGGATCTAAGCCTGTCCAGGAACCGCGGTGCGAGGAGGACCGTCCATGCTAATAAACCCTATTGGTTTCATTGGGCGACAGGGCTTGAGATGTCATTTCATCTCAATGTCGGGTAAAAGTCCCACAAAATTGGAAGCAACGTCTCCAAAATGACCTTTACAGTGTTGACGGGGACGTTAAACCTCAAATCAAACAAACAAATTAAAAGTTAAAACTTCGTGATCATCTATGGAAAGACTGCATCGGACACCATCGCAAAGAGAAAGCCATTGTTAACCACAGCAATTCATTACAAAAACACGCCTAGTTAAACATATTGAAACTTTTACCACCGCATTTTTTTTTTCAGATAAATACTTCCGATATTTTTTCAAATTTCTGCTGAAAACACAGATTACGGGAATTCGTTAGCGAGACGGTTTCTAACGAGTACCCACAATCTAGGTTTTCAGCAGAAATTAAAAAAAAAAAATATATACTTCTGTAAACCCCAGTTTTGCTTTTTGTATGTTAGTTTGAATTGGGATTTAATGTCCCCGTCAACACTGTTTAGGTCATTTTGGAGACGTTGTTTCCATTTTGTTTTGGGACTTTTACCCGACATTGAGATGAAATGACATCTTAAGCACTGTCGACCAATTAAAAAAATAGGGTTAATAAGCATGGACTGTCCGACTCGCACCGCTTTGCCTGGGCAGGCTTAGATCCTCTAAGCAGTTAACCAGTACTCGTGACTGATCGGTTTCAGCTCTGTGTGGAACCATCATGTAGCCCATCTATTTCTTCAAGCCCCGTTTGGCGGGGCCGAGTTTTACTCTTTAAAAGCGGGGTTTCAGGGGATCAAATTTAGTTTGTGTGATGTTATAGAAGATTCTCATTAATCTGTAATAAGCTCTGACCCACATTTCAATTGAAACATTAGAATTCCTTTCCTATTGTAACCTGTTAATGTGACCGTCAACTTGGCAGGATAAATCTGTCATACAAAAAGCTGAATATTCAATTTTATGAATAGGAACATTTAAATGGAATTCAATCAATAAGTACATGTAAGTATGTACAAAATATCATTCAAGTTTTGCACATGCGATTTTTCTAATTAGTAAATTGATTTCAAGAATATCGAAACTTGTCTGAATCTAGAAAAATCAAAATCGCCATGTTAACAAGTCCGTGAAATGAACATTTGCCCCTCTAAAACCAACTTTATATGTGTAAAACTGGGGGTTTACAGGGGTATAAATTATTTTCTTTTATTACGACTCCAAGACATAGGTTAGATCCTCTAAGCGGTTTACCAGTACTCGTGTGAGGGTCGGTTTCAGATCTGCGTGGAAGCATCATGCAACCCATCTATTTCTTCAAGCCCCGATGGGCGGGGCCCGGAGATTTTAATGAGTACACATAACATACCTTTTCAAGGTAAAAAAACTCTATAAATTACCCCAAATATATGGCTATCTTGGGTAGAATTCTGTGGGGACTCATCATCACGAAAACGCGCCTATATAATTTTGACCCCCTAGAACCCCACGCTTATATATTTCAACTTGGGTTTACAGGATAAACTTTATTTTTCTTATTTCTGCTCTATATTTTGAGCAAATATAAGAAAAACATCAATTTTCATCTTAAAATTTTCGTTTTTGCGGCGGTAAAATTTACAATGCATTTGTATAGGCGTGTTTTCGTAATGTGAATGAGTTCGTATTAACCATTATAAACGAACTATCCATGTTCGAGGTATCGAAGTTTCACTGTACATCGTTATTTGTGTTTGTTTATTTGTATTGAATGTTAACGGTCCAGTCAACACTTTTTAGGTCAATTTTGAGCCGGTCAGTTTACCTATCCACACTTTTCCTGGGCAGGCTTATACATGTACGTAAGCGGTTCACCAGTACAACGCACATTCTTTCGCCAGAAACTGACAACTGACCTTCCTGAATCAGCGGAAGGGAGAGAATGACAGTAGAAAAGATTTCATGATCAGTTTCCCCGAAAGAATGTTGCCAACCCCGTAGGTATCGAACCTGCGTCCTCCTGATCACCAGTCAGACGCGCATCCGCATCGTTATACACTCACAAATAGTTTCCCTTCCCAGGCTTGTTCATTTAACAAACTGCCTTCCCCGCCCATCGGGGCTTGAAGAAATATATGGGCTGCATGATGCTTCCACGCAGAGCTGAATCTGACCCACACACGAGTACTGGTAAACCACTTAGAGGATCTAACCCTGCCCAGGCAAAGCGGTGTGAGTGTCGGACCGTCCATGCTTATAAACCCTATTGGTTTCATTGGGCGACAGGGCTTGAGATGTCATTTCATCTCAATGTCGGGTAAAAGTCCCACAAAATTGGAAGCAACGTCTCCAAAATGACCTTTACAGTGTTGACGGGGACGTTAAACCTCAAATCAAACAAACAAACTGCCTTAGAAAGTTTTGCTTAAACAGAAACTAGTGCACAATGCTCAGATGCAGCACTACAAAAGGTTAACAAGTCTGTGAAATGAATACTTCACTTTATATATAGAAAAGTTGGGTTTACAAGGGCAAAGCTTATTTTCCTGTGGCCGTTCTAACGAGCACCCACAGCCAAAGAAATATATCAGAGACTTTTATAGAAAAAAAAAAAATTTGAGATATGATAGAACGCTCAAAGTCTCACAGGTGTGTTATTCTTATCAGTATGCAAATATAATAAAATCGTAATGCTACGATGAACCTATTTGCAAAGGTATCTTTAACCCCATTTAGTACCAGAAACCCCTAAACGGGTACCCTGGCAAACAGTGCAGGCCCAGATCAAACGCCGCAGAAAGCGGCGTCTGATCAGGGCCTCCACTGTTTGCTAGAAGTTCAGCCATTTTCCAAATAAAGTTTGAAGAAAACACAACCTGACAACCCTAAATTTTGAAATGGACTCCTGCTGTATACAAAGAGGAAGATTCCATTTGGTACAAAAAGGGTTAAGGCTTCCAATCGGAGATAATATACATGGGCCCCGTCAAGCGATTTTGGTACTTATCGCCTATGCATCCGCGCAGTCTCGCCAGAACCTTCGCTGCTCGCTCATACAAGCAGTGAATCAAGAGGAATCTTCAGACAGAAAGCCATATTCCTGGCGCCTCTGAATGGCTGGGCATGCGCATTTAAAATTTGTCATGACGGAATGCTCGAAGACACAAATTCGCTTGGCGGGACTCACATGTAACTGCACAAAATACCTGGGACTGATAGCACTGCTTTCACTCAGTGTAGGATAAGCAGTAATCCTGATCATGGTCTTCGACCGCTTGTTCTGTAAGATAAGAAATCACGCGGATCAATGAATACCCTGATCAAACGCGGCGACTGATCTGGGTCTTCATTGTTTTTCAAAGTCCCATTTTTCTACGCTAGGCATATATTATATAGATAACTTAATACTAAAACAATAAAAAAAACATTTTCCGACACCTGTGGGTCCTGCATTTTCAATGTGGTCTGTCTGATAAACATTACACAAAAATAATTGTTCGTACTGGTACATAGAAGCCTCCGTGGTGTAGTGGTTAAGCTATTCGCCTTGTAAACCAGAGGTTACATGATCGACCCCGGGCTTCTCAAGACTTTCGGATGGGTCTTTAAACCGAGGTCCCATCTCCGTAAGATCTTCGCTGTTGGTGGGACGTAACACTCAAACACTCACTCACTCGTACTGTTACATAATATTCCTTTTCCATAGGCCTACATGGGTTAATGAGAGCCGGCCTCGGTAGCGCTGTCAGATGCGCGTCTGACTGGTGAACAGGAGGTTGCGGATTAGATACCTTGCGGGTCGGGAACATGTTTAAGTGGGGATCGATCGCGAATTCTTTTTTTCTTTTCTTTCTTTCTTTCTACTGATACTTCGATCGGTCACATTTGGTCATTACTCGCAGGTAAGTGTACATTTCATACACAACACCACACTGATTTTCGTTTCTTGCGAAAAAATGTGCACCGTTAGGATGAATAGCTTATGATTGATCGTGCCCAGGAAAAGTGTTGTTTGGTACACTGACATGTTTGATATTAGTTAGTGTCGACTGGGCCGTCAAATTTCCAAACTCCAAAACAAAAAAATCTTTATGGGTGATTTTTGTTTCAAATATGTTAAAGGTGGAATTTCACACCTTGGTTAATGCCCAAGGATGGAAACCATGGGCCAGTTAAACGGGCCTCCGTGGCCTAGTGGATAAGAGCGCTGACTCTTAGTCATTAGGTCTCTCACCGCCGTAGGTTCGAGCCTCGCTCGGGCCACGTGTGAGACGCCAAGTTCTGCAACGGCAGGTCAGGTGGTTTTTCTCCGGGTACTCCGGTTTTCGCCCACCTTTGATTAACGATCGGCTCGATATGAGTGAAATAATCTTGAAAGGGCCGTAAAACCCAAACCAAAAAAAAAAAAAAAAAAAAAAAAAAAAACCATGGGCCAGTTGTTCAAAACTAAAGTCATGATTAGCTAACGTATTGTTAATACCTTGATCATTCAATATGGTGAAAAAAAACAAAACAATATTTTTACTGAAAAAAATGTGAGCAGCTTTTGCAAATGCAAAAGCTGCTCACATTTTTTTTCAGCAAAAGTACCAAACTTTTAGATATTGAACTTGCTAGAACAGTTAACAATATGACCACTAACAAGCTTATTAAGATAACGATGCTTTGAACAACTTGGCCCATGTGTTTAGGGAGCTGCTAGAAATTAAACTTTAAATCTTAGCCCTTATAATTTTTCACGTTAATAAATACATGCATGTACGAACACCCTCTTTGGAGGTTGTCCCCACCCAGGGTATATACAAAAGTTGGAGATTACATTCATCACGTGAAACATCCGTGAAATTAACGCCCCCTTAACTCCATTTTATATAGAGAAAACGGGGGCTTATGCTAGTATATATTATTTTTCTTTTTTTCTGCTCCAAGACATAGGTTGTTGATGCTCGTTAGAACCACCTTATTGAAGCGGTTCTAACGAGCACCAAAAACTTTTGTTTGCAGTAAAAGTAAGAATTTTCATCAGAAAGTTGCCATTTTGGAGATGTGAAAAAATGCACTATGTCACACGGGTGTGTCATTATAATGTTCTTGTGGGTGGTTGGGTGAGGCAAAGGTGACGTGTATCTAGCGTCAATGTGGCACCCAACTGATACTGGCCTACATGCAGTTAAGCAAGGTCTGCCGTCCTTGAGAAGGGTGAGTGTTGGTATTTCTTCTGTTTCTGCACTTCCATTCATTTCCCTCGGCCCCCGCCTACTAGGGATTGAAGAAATATATGGACTGCATGATGCTTCCACGCAGAGCTGAATCCGACCCTCACACGAGTACTGGTAAACCGCTTAGAGGATCTAAGCCTGCCCAGGCAAAGCGGTGCGCACGAGTCGGACTGTCCATGCTTATAAACCCTATTGGTTTCATTGGGCGACAGGGCTTGAAATGTCATTTCATCTCAATGTCGGGTAAAAGTCCCACAAAATTGGAAGCAACGTCTCCAAAATGACCTTTACATTGTTGACGGGGACGTTACACCTCAAATGAAACAAACAAATCCATTCATTTCCCTCTTTCTCATCTGACCCTCACTTTCACATCCAATACTATCTCTTCTATCTCTTTTCTACCGTTCTCTTGGGGACGACACTAAATGACCCACAATGGTTGACGTGCCGTTCAAGCAATGAATCAATGAATCAATCATTGAATGAATCAATCGTAGTGTTCTTTATTTTTTGCTCAGCATTAGTATAACACAACATGTCTGTAAAACTAGCAATCAATCAATCAATCAGTCAATCACAATCAATCAATCAATCAATCAACCAACCAGTCGTAGTGTTCTTTATTTTTTGCGCAGCATTAGTATAACACAACATGTCTGTAAAACTAGCAATCAATCAATCAATCAATCAATCAATCAATCAATCAGTCAGTCAGTCAATCAAACAATCAATCAATCAATCAATCAATCAATCAATCAATCAATCAATCAATCAATCAATCAATCAATCAATCAATCAATCAATCAGTCAATCAATCAATCAATCAATCAATCAATCAATCAACCAATAGTAGTGTTTTTTATTTTTTGCTCAGCATTAGTATAACACAACATGTCTGTAAAACTACCATTTTTCAGACGATTTTTTTTCCGTATTTCTGCCCCAAACATACATTGTGTTGGGACCGATTTTATTGGGTGCCCACGATCTAAGTATTTGAGCAAAAATGTAAGGAAAATGCGGAAGATCTTTGTAGACCCTTTCGCTCACATTCCCTACATCGTGCAAACACCCTATATAATTTTGACCCCCTTAAACCCAACTTTTATATCGTGAAACTTGGGTTTACAGGGATATACAATATTTTTCTTGTTTCTGCTCAAATCCATAGAGTGTGGGTACTCGTTAGAACCGCCTCGCCGAGGCGATTCTAACGAGTACAGACAATCTATGTTTTGAGCGGAAATATGAAAAATGTCAGGATTTGTATCTGAAAAATTTCACTTTTTGGTGGTAAAATTTTACGCATATATTTGAATAGACGTGTTTTTGTAATACATATTGGGGTTTACATGGGTATCTATTATATGGACGTGTTTGCGTAATGGAAAGATAAATTATGTGTACGTGACACCATCACTTGAACGAGTCCGTAAAATGAACACCCCCTATAAAATCCGCTTTACGGCTTCGCCCATCGGGGATTGAAGAAATAAATAGGCTGCATGATGCTCCCAGGCAGAGCTTAAACCTGCCGCACACGAGAACTGGTAAACCGCTTAGAGGATTAAGCCTGCCCAGGCAAAGCGGTGCGAGCCGGACCGTCCATGCTTATAAACCCTATTGGTTTAATTGGGCGACAGGGCTTGAGATGTCATTTCATCTCAATGTCGGATAAAAGTCCGACTAAAATGGAAGCAACGTCTCCAAAACGACCTATATAGTGTTGACAGGGTCATTTAACCTCAAACCAAACAAACAAATAAAACTAACATTACATAGTTTAAACCAGTCATCTTAAAGTGTCGTTTTATTGTTCTGCTTTTTATGTGTACATTTTCTTTCTTTCTTTCTTTCAAAAAAAAAAAAAAAAAGACTGCGATAGCTTGGTGTAAAAACGTCAGCAAAACAGTCAATACAAGTTTGAAGAGGTATTTAAAGTTTCTTATAGCTTATGTAAATATTGTATGGGCCAAATTCAATAGCTAAATGTGTGTTCTTTTGATTGGCAATGAATACTTCAGAAATAATGATGAAATACGAAATATAGGTGAAATAGTTGTTATTTCATACATATATAGGTGCTATATACACATTATCATCACGTGAACAAGTCTTTGCAATAAAGCCACCCCCCCCCCCACCCCTTAACCCCACTTTATACAGAGACAACTTGGGTTTACGGGGGTGAACATCATTTTCCTTATTTCTGCTCAAAGACATAGGTTGTGGGTACTCGTTAGAACCGCCTCATCGAGGCGGTTCTAACGAGCACCCAAAACCTATGTTTAGAGTATAAATAAGAAAAATATCACAAATTTTCATCAGAAAAAAAATCTTTTTTGAGGTATGAAAATGCACTATATCACACGAATGTGTTATCGTAATGTCAAATATGATCACACAAGATTAACGCTCCGGGGAACGGGAGGTCTGGGGTTCGACCCCGGGCCGCGACATACCAAAGTCGTTAAAAATGGTACTAGCTGCTCCTCGTTTGGCACTCAGATTTACGGGGTAGAGCTAGGACTGGTCGATCCGGTGTCAGGATAATGTGACTGGGTGTGGTATCATGTAATGTGTCTGGGACATGATACTTCAGTGAGGCAGCACTATAAATGTGAGCATTGAGCTCCCTGTCGCAACCAGACACCGTCGTGATATGACTGAAAAATTGTTGAAAGCGACGTTAAACCCGAATTCACACACACACACACACACACAAGATTAAGACGTCTTCAGACTGTTCACAGAGCGAACACTCAGATCAGACTGTGCATCTTCGCAGCATGATCAGTGCAACCTATTTAGTACCAGAAACCCCAAAACGGGTGCCCTGGCAAACAGTGCAGGCCCAGATCAGACGCCGCAGAACGCGGTGTCTGATCAGGGCCTCCACTGTTTGCTACAAGCTCAGTCATTTTCCAAGTAAATTGTGAAGAAAACACAACCTGACACCTCTAAATTTGGAAGTGGACTCCTGTCATATATAATCAGGAAGATTCCATTTAGTACTAAAAGGGTTAAGCTGCCACTGTTCGCGCATATTTGACGTGTTTGACATGCAATGTCAGCCCGATGTTTGCAAATAAATAAATAAATAAATAAATAAATAAATAAATAAATAAATAAATAAATAAATAAATAAATAAATAAAAAGGGAAAAATTCCACGCACGATCACATCTACATCCAATATTAAGACCATTCTATTCGACAGCAACCCATTTGCCAGTCCCATGTTAGACTTTCATTAAGCTTTTTTCTGTATCCTTAAACTCATTTGCCAGGCCCAAATTTACGGAACCCGGGAAGGGACATGATTTTTTATTTTTATTATGTTGTGCGAACAAGATAATATCTTGAGCGGACAAGATATTATCTTGTTCGGACAACATATTATCTTGTGCGGACAAGATATGATCTTGTTCGCACAACATATTATCTTGTCCGCACAAGATATTATCTTGTTCGCACAACATATTATCTTGTTTGCACAACATAGATCTTGGGAAGTTGTGCGGACAAGATATTATCTTGTGCGGACAAGATATTATCTTGTGCGGACAAGATAATATCTTGTGCGGACAAGATAATATCTTGTGCGCACAAGATCTATGTTGTGCAGACAAGATATTATCTTGTGCGGACAAGATAATATCTTGTTCGCACAACTTAATATCTTGTGCGGACAAGATAATATCTTGTCTGCACAAGTTAATATCTTGTCTGCACAAGATAATATCTTGTTCGGACAAGATATTATGTTGTGCGGACAAGATATTATCTTGTTCGGACAAGATAATATCTTGTCCGCACAAGATAATATGTTGTCCGCACAAGATAATATCTTGTCCGCACAAGATATTATCTTGTGCGCACAACTTATAAAATAAAAAAAAATCATGTCCCTTCCCGGGTTCCGTACAAATTTGATTTTCATTTTTTTTTTTTTTTTTTTTCTGTTTTTTTTACGTTCCGTTTAACATGTAAGGCCATACTACATGTACCTATATACAGTCGCGAACTTGGTCTTAATGTAAAACTTGTATTGTATAATGCGTCTGCTCGACAATTTCGCATGATGCTTATGGGTCGAAATCATGTGGTGAGGTGAAGTCCTATTCGCTGGCACGCATTTTGGGTCAATTGTCAGTCGATCCAAAGTTACTAAGTGCGGTAGTTTCACGTTGCTGGTGCCAAGAAGCATCATGTAGCCCAGTCTATTTCTCCAAGCCCCGATGGGTGATTGTTGTTAGGTCCTTGTGTTCTGTAGAAGCCTCCATGGTGCAGTGGTTACGCTACTCGCCTTGTAAACCAGGGATCGCAGGATCGAACCCGGGCTTCTCCAGACTTTCGGATGAGTCTTTAAACCGAGGTCCCGTCTCCGTATGACCTTAGCTGTTGGTGGGACGTAAAACTAAAACTCACTCCTTGTGTTCTGTAAAGAGTGTCTATACTTGACTCCTGTGTTTGGCTGAGCAAACAGTGTAGACCCTGATCAAGGTCCCTACTCAGTACCATTTTCCCCGCTTACACATTACATAGTGCATTTTTCACATTTCTAAATGGCTAATTTTCTGATGAAATCCGTGTCAGATTTGTTATAAATGTTCAAAACATAGGTTGCGGGTGCTAGTTAGACCCGCCTTAGTGAGGCGGTTCCAACGAGTACCCACGACCTATGTATTGGAGCAGAAATAAGAAAAATAGTGTATACCACCGTAAACCCCAGTTTTCCCTATATAAAGTGGGGTGTAGGGGGGTCTTCATTTCACGGACTTGTTCACGTGACGGGCACAGAAAATCGACCATCCCGTGCACTGCTTTGATTGGTTTTATCACGATGTATTCTGTGTGTTTCAGCATCAGACCGGAGTCATGGTTGATTTCCAGTCGCGGTTTCGCCTCTACGGACATGGGTACACAGCCCCAGAGATGAAATACCCGGTTGCTCCCTTCAGGGAGTTGTATCACGAGAAGGCGCCACTCCTGTTCAAGCGTAGACCAAGAGGTAGACATTACGAAAAACACGCCTATACAAGTACATTGTACATGTAAACTTTACCGCCGAAAAAAAAAAGAAAGAACAAAATTAAGCTGAAACATTGTGATATTTTCTTATTTCTGCTTAAAATATAGATTGTGGGTACTCGTTAGATGAGGCGGTTCTAACCAGTACCCACAATTTTATTTTACAGCAGAAATAAGAAAAACAAGGTTTACCCCTTTAAACCCCAGTGTTTCTATATAAATGTGGGTTTCAAGGGGGTCAACTTATATAGGCGTGTTTTCTTGATGCATAAAAGTTTTACCTTCGACACCAGAACATTCGACTTCGCATTTATACGACCAGCGCACACTCTGATCAAACTGCACATCCGTATGGTCTGACATTTCCCCCGAAGTTCAGTTTCAAGGTAGACTAAAGTCGTTTTTTTATATTTTTTTTTGCCGCGTTTCTCGGCGATAACTTCTTTATTTTAGATTTTTGATCAACGCATTCAGCGAGAAAGTTGTAGAGGATTCTCGTGAAGAAGTCAGCCTCCACAATTGTATACGTTTGCCTCTAATCAGATAGCCTTTTTTACAATTTTTGAATTTTTCGATAAAATTTTCGATGCGATCAAAAAAAAAAAGACCAATTCTGTCACTTAAACTATCGAAATGTAAACAAGCGAGTAGCCTATTCAAAACGATATCTATATATGGATAAATCTCATGCAGCCAACAGCCATCTCACTTCGACTGACGGAAGGGACATTGAACAAAGCATTAGAAATACGTTGTTTGGCAGACCTTTAGTTCAGATAATACGCCTCTACGACTTTGATCTATCATTGATAAAATATTAAAAATGCTACCCCATCCAATGAGACTTTCTGTTTGAATCTCGAATGTGCACATTGTGAGCATGCAGGATGTTTAAAACGCCCACATAATTATCATTCAACCAAGAACTGAACAGACGACAAATCGACCAACCACACCATCACTGCCGGCTTGTGGAAACAGACAATTTAGCACAAAATTGAAATTGTAGAAATCTCCATCCGATTACAGAACAGAACAGAACAGAAGTTTTATTGACGTAAACTATACAGTTTCTAGTCAACATATATACGGAATAATAAATATATGACCTGTTAGAGAAAACAGACTCGTGTAATTAGTCTGTAAATTACAGCTCTGCTCAGTTAACTTAGGGGCATGAAACCTTTTTGAGAAGTTTGCGGAGCTGCTCTACAACTTTCTCGCTGTAAGCGTTGTTCAAAAATCTAAAGAAGTTATCACCGAACATTACGAAAACACGCCTATACCAATACATTGTAACCATTATCGCCGAAAAAATGAAACTTTTATGATGAAAAATTGTGATTATTTTCTTTTTGTAGAAAAATAATGTTTACCCCTGTAAACCCCAGTTTTACTGTATAAAAGGTCAAAAATATATAGGCGTGTTTTCTATCTATCTATCTATCTTCTTATACTGAGTCGGTCATATTTGGCCATTACCTCAGTTGGGTGCGTAGCTAAATTTAGAATTTAGCTGAAAAAAAAAAAAAAAAAAAGAAGTCACTGGATGAGTCCTTAAAACTATTTACACTCTCAATCTGAATAACAGAGGTATACTAAAACGCATACCTCTGAGTCTCAATCTTACACTGTATGGGCTTTGAACTCCTCTGCAGTCTTAGCATTCACCACAGATGAGGGAAGACTATTCCAGTGGGGAATAGTCCTAGGGAAGAAGGAATTTTTCAGGGCATCACTGTAGGACTGGTACCTGTGATACTGTGAGTTGTTTACTTTTGATGCCCTTGTTCGAGTTGAAACTGTCACAGGGGTCAAGTATTTATCTTTATTAACGGCCACTGTACCTGAATGTATCTTATAGAAGAAGATTAAAGAGGACTGCTCACGACGGGCCTCTAGGGACGGCCATTCTAGCTCGTTAAGCATGTCACCGACGCTGCTTCTATTGCGCCATCGTCGGCAGGTCCATCGAGCAGCTGTCCTCTGCACCTTCTCCACCTGCTGAATCTGAGTTTTAACATAGGGATGCCAAATGGGTGATGCATATTCTAGCTGAGGGCGAACCAATGTTTTATATGCAACATCCTTTGTCTGCCTAGGTGCAAAAGCCAAGTTTCGTCTAAGAAATCCTAAAGTCCTAGTTGCTTTTGATGTCATTTCTGAAACGTGTTGACCCCAATCAAGATCATCAGTGATGGTGATACCAAGATATTTGGCGGATTGAACCTGATGAACGCGGCAAAAAAAAAAAAAAAAAATAAATAAAAATAAAAAATAAAAAATCGACTTCAGGAAGGCTGTTCTCTGACTTGACATGCGCAGACTGACTTTTCTATTCATTGTTCGCCCAATCCCGAAGACATTTTCGCTTTTCGGCTCAAATACATACAAAGAACAAGGCTCATGGAAACTAAAATGTAAAATGTTCAGTTCTTGCTTGATTTGTTTGTTTTTAGCCCCCCTGAGCCAAAGGCTCCGTCGCCGGCGCCCACCATTTTCAAAAGACTTCTTCTCTGAAACCACTGGGCCAATTTCAATTTAATTTCATATACAGCCCCCTGGTAATGGGGGAACAAAAGTTTATAAGTATAGTCCAGGTCAGGTGACCAAGATGACCGCCATGTCCAAATATGGTAAAAACCTTAAAAAATCTTCTTCTCCATAACCCCTGGACCGGTTACCTTGAAACTCGGTATATTGTATCGGGTGACTGGATACTACCAAGTTTACAAATATGATGACCGTGGGTTGACCTTGACCTATTTTACGCCAAGGTCAAATTTGGCTCCTTAGGCTATTCATTGGGAAATAGGTAAATCAATGCATTTTTATGCCCCCGCCATTCGAAGAATGGTGGAAAGGGCATATAGCGTTGCCCCTGTCCGTCCGTCCGTCCGTTCGTCCGTCCGTCCATCCGTCTGTCCGTGCGTCCGTGCGTCCGAAACTTAAACGCAGTCAATAACTTTTTTTTTTCTTGATGGATTTTAAAATTACTCGGCAGAAATGTTAACCATCATGAGACGATGTGTCACGTGTAAAACCCAGGTCCGTACCTCCAAGGTCAAGGTCAAACTTAGAGGTCAAAGGTAAAAAAAAAGGGTCCGAAACTTAAACGCAGTCAATAACTTTCTTATTTCTGGATGAATTTTGAAATTACTTTGTAGAAATGTTAACCATCATGAGACGATATGTCATGTGCAAAATCCAGGTTGGTACCTCCAAGGTAAAGGTCATACTTAGAGGTCAAAGGCCAAAAAAAGGGTCCGAAACTTAAACGCAGTCAATAACTTAATTATTTCTGGATGGATTTTGAAATTACTTTGAAGAAGTGTTGACCATCATGAGATGATGTGTCACGTGCAAACCCAGATCCGTACCTCCAAGGTCAAGGTCATACTTAGAGGTCAAAGCTCAAAAAAGGGGTCCGAAACTTAAACGCAGTCAATAACTTACTTATTTCTGGATGGATTTTAAAATTACTTTGAAGAAATATTAACCATCATGAGACGATGTGTCACGTGCAAACCCAGATCCGTACCTCCAAGGTCAAGGTCATACTTAGAGGTCCAAGGCAAAAAAAATGGTCGGTCAATAACTTTCTTATCTCTGGATGGATCGGCAGAAATGTTGGCTATCATGAGACAATCTGCCTCACACAAAACCAAGGTCCTTACCTACAAGGTCAAGGTCATACTTAAGAGGTCAAACGTGAAAAAAGGGTCCAAAACTTAAACACGGTCAATAACTTTCTATTGATGAAAATGAACAGACATATTTTCAGGCGGGGGCATCCGTGTCCTATGGACGCATTTCTAGTTCAAAAAATATTGTGGTCTGTTATATGAGAATAGGTAAAAAATGAATGTCTATGACTGCTTAGGGTCAAGGTATTGCACGTCCATTGACATATTAGAATACATTTTCTCTAACACCACTGGGTCAATTTCATTTAAATTTTATATGGAGCTTAGGACACTATGGAAACAAAACTTATTCGGATGGTCCAGGTCACATGACCAAGACGCCGCGGCCACCATGCTCAAACATGGTAAACACCTTAAAAAATCTTCTTCTCCAGAACCACTGGGCCGATTGTCTTGCAACGTGGTATGTAAGATCGGGTGACTGATTACTAGCAAGTTTGCAAAAATGATGACCGCAGGTTGACCTTGACTGATTTTACGCTAAGGTCAAATTTGGCTCCATAGGCTTTTCAATGTGAAATAGATAAATCAATGCATTTTTGTGTTAAATATTGTGGTCCATTATATTTGAATAGGTAAAAATGATTGTCTATGAATACTTAAGGTCAAGGTCATTCGGCCCAAGGTCACTTCTATTGCAGGTGCATTGACATATTGGAATACATTTTCTCTAAAACCACTGGGTCAATTTTATTTGAATTTACATGCAGCGTAAGGACAGTAAGAGAACAAAAAATTATTCAAATGATTCAAGTCACATGACCAATTCAGAATTGGCCGCCATGCCCGATTATGCCAAAAACCTTATAAAATCTTCTTCTTCAGAATCACTCGGACATATATGTCCTCGAGGACGTAAGAATACGCCTCGCCTGAGGAAAGTATTTTTATAACAAACTATTTTACAGACCTTGAGTTAACCCTTATCCTGCTGAAAAATTAATTAAGAAGAAAAAGTTTTACCCCTGTTAACACCAGTGTTTCTATATAAAAGTGGGGTTCAAGGGGGTCAACTTATATAGGCGTGTTTTCTTGATGCATAAAAGTTTTACCTGCGACACCAGAACATTCGACTTCGCATTTATACGACCAGCGCACCCTCTGATCAAACTGCGCATCCGCATGGTCTGATATTTCCCCCAAAGTTCATCACGTGAACAAGTCCGTGAAATAAAGACCCCCCCCCCCCTAAACCCCACTTTATATAGAGAAAACTGGGGTTTACAGGGGTAAACATTATTTTTCTTATTTCTGGTCCAAGACATAGGTTGTGGGTACTCGTTAGAACCGCCTCAATGAGGCGGTTCAAACGAGCACCCACAACCTATGTTTGGAGTATAAATAAGAGAAATAATATGAAATAGGTGCTACCTAACTGCAACCAACCGTTTCGATGCTTATATTTTACACTTTCCGAATTGTGTATTCTATTTTACTCTCCTCTTGCTGTTCACAACAACTCCTATATTTGCCAACAGTGTAGATCCAGATCAGATGGTTTCTTTACACGCCATCAGAGCAGGATCCTCAGTATTTGACAGTTGATGAATTTGTAACAATAAATTACAAAAAAGGAATCTGATTAGTTCAAAGTTAGAAATGGGTGTTGGTTATTTCATATTCAGCAAGATAAGGGTTAAGATGGGTGCATTGAAATAAAAAGAATTTCTATGTGGTCATTTGTAGTATACTTTTCGTTCCCTTTGTACAGAGATATGTTGTATAACATTTGCCGCCAAACATTGGGGCTTGAAGAAATCGATGGGTTGCATGATGTTTCCACGCAGCGCTGAAACCGATGACAGACGAGTGCCGATAAACAGCTTAATGGAGGATCTAAGCCTGCCCAGGCCAAGCGGCGCGAGTCTGCGAGTCCATGCTTATAATCTCTATTGTTTTAATTGGGCGTCATGGCTTGAGATGTCATTTCCATTTCATGTCAATGTCACAAAATTGGAAGCAACGTCTCCAAATAACCTTAGTGTTGACGGGACATTAAACCTCAAATCAGACAAACACGTGTTGTATCACATCATTTTTAAAGAAAGTCATGTCATTTCAAAACTTAATAAATCTGGACAGCTGTCGTAATTGTTCCAGAACGAGCGATGCTGTTTCGCTTACAGTCTTTCCTCTCTATAGAGTCGTCCGTATCATCGATGCACCAGTGTCATTGAACTTGAAGTAAAAAGAGGATGTTAGATATCTGAAAAAAAGAGAAAAAAAATGAATATTATTCTTTATTCTTTTCTTAAAACATATCCTTTTGATAAAGTAACTTTAAAGAAGTACTTAAGAGCTATGTGAGTTATGTTCTATGTGAGTCATGTTTGGGAGCCCTACTGTGACCTTTTCTTTCTCATCTTGGCGACTTAGTTATTTATATTGGATCCCCAGCAGACCCTCGTTGCTTGGATGCCATGTGCCTCCGTGGTCACTGCACAAAGTCCTTAATCTGTACCTATATATCTATCTTTCGGTTTCGTCTTAACCTCAGGAGGGGACAGAGATCATGTAATTACGGTAGGGTTCTTTAACCTGCAGATGGGGTGGTTCTCCCTGCACGGTGGGGGTGGGGGGGGGGGGCTCAAGTTAACATCCCGATTCGAAGGACGGTGCACCTAATGACATTCATCCCTCGAACCCGGGACCTCTAGCATCAGAGACAAGTGCACTAACGACAGAGCTATCACACTACACGACACTGATTTTAAAACCATTTTATGAACCTACAAGATATACTTCTTTCTACACTGTTACGTACAGCATGAATACCCGTCCAATGTTGGATTTCTAGGAGATGCATATAGAGATTAATACATTTGTAGTTTTAAATACGGGAAATATTTCACGAGAGACTTGCAAATCAAGTAAACAAACGAGTGCGAATGCACTAATGTGTAAATAAGATTTGCAAGTTTCGAGGAGAAGATTGTTAAAGTTACATTTTCCTTGTTGAAAAATTACATTCCTCTTCTTCAATTGTATCTTTTGAAGCATATAACCATTAAAATCGATGTCCAGGATAAAAACCTGAAAATATTAAAAGTCTATATTTATAGGTGATAATTAAGGATGACACGATTAATCGAGTAATCGATCTGTATATTTTACAAAAAGGATTATCGATTATTGAATATGTACAGTTTTTTAACCAATACAGTTTATTGTATTAAAGTAGCTGGGTGAATGACAAACATTCATGATAGACTCTGATAAGGCGCCGCTTGTTGATTGTCCTAATACATATATGGCAAAATAAAGTATATATGCATTAAGATTCTCGCCCCGCCCATCGGCGCTTGGAGAAATAGATTGGCTGCATGATGCTTCCATGCAGAACTGGTACCGACCGTGCGTGAGTACTGGTAATCTGCTTAGAACGTGTAAGCCTGATTAGGAAAACTGCTGCGAGTCTGACCGCCCATGCATATAAATCATATTGGTTTTATTGGGCGGCAGACATTGACATGTCATTTAATCTCAATGTTGGGTAAAAGTTCCACCAAAATTGGAAGCGACGTCTCCAATATGACCTAAATAGTTTTGACGGGGACGTTATACCTCAAATCAAACAAACAAAACAAAATACATAGAGGATCTTACATGAGTGGTCATGTATGTATCTTTCCATGTCTTATCGCTGACGGCCCGATGCTGGCCTGTCATTTGCGGGCTAGGGAGTAGGGTTTCCTTTTCAAACAGACAATGTCTTATTTGCATTTATTCACAATGAATGGTGTTCGGTGTTATTATTGGTAAGTGATGAAGAATGACTGAAGACATTTCAGGATAAATGAGAGACCGTCTTCAAGGGAAGTAAATCTTTTGAGCTTAGCTTAGACTTGCCCAAGTCCCTACATTTACATTTTTTATTTTTAAATGAAAGTCCATTTAAACAAAAAATATGTAAAAGTCTCTTTAGTCTTCATCTATGAATGTAGGGACTTGTATACTCTGCAAATTGTCCGACCAGCAACTAGCTTGATGTAATAAGATCTCCCACTTGGTGATAAGAGCATTTAGCCTCTGCAGTTAATGTTTACTTAATAAATAACACCCACCTGCGTCTGTCAGTGAAAGGAAGGAAAATTCTAGTATTTTGGAGATTTTTGTCATGATTTGTTTGATTTGAGGTTTAATGCCCCTGTCAACACTGTATAGGTCATTTTGGGAATGTTCCTTCCCTTGTGTTGGGATCTAAAGCTTGTTGGAGATAGTGGTAGTGATGAATTTAATAAGGATTATTTCGACATTACTTTCAGACCTCTATTTAATTAATATATTTTGTGTGTGCTCATTAGAATCAACTCACAATATACTTTTTCCGGATAAAATACGCAAAATCCCCATAACTGTTACTTAATATTTGTCATATGGATATATGTGAAGAATTTCTCAGGTACTCAATAGCGAGTTCGAAAACAGTCATAGACAACGAGCTATCGGTGTCCGACCCATTGAGGTATCATACAGTCAAACCGGTCATAGTGGCCACCTCTTTTAAGCAAGCAACCTGTTTTAAGCAAGCAATCATTCAAATCCCGTAAAAGGCAAATACATTAATATCCACCTGTATTAAGCAAGCACCTGTCTTAAGCAAGCACATTTTGATCATCCCTGAAATTTTTTGGGGGTTTTGGTTTTACGGCCCTTTCAAGATTATTTCACTCATATCGAGCCGATCGTTAATCATAGGTGGGCGAAATAGGAGTACCCGAAGAAAAACCACCTGACCTTCCGTTGCAGAGCTTGGCGTCTCACATGTGACCCGAGCGAGGCTCAAACCACAGCGGTGAGATACCTAATGATTAAGAGTCAGCACTCTTAACCACTAGGCCACAGAGGCCTGTTTCATCACTGAGGTGCTTGCTTAACGCAAGTTGGACTGTGATTGTTTTTACTCTGGTTTTTATAGAAAAAAGGCAAGCAAGCAGCATAATATCATTATCCTTGCATAATTACTTAATTAATAAGATGTGTAATTGCAAAATCTTTTCAAAATTATCTTAACAGGAGAAACCATAGAGAAAAGTGGCGTTTACAAGGGGTTACATAATGTTCTTATTTCAGCTCAGTAGTATAGATAGTGGATACTCTTTAGAACCGCCTCTAACAAGCACCCACAATCTATGTTTGAAGCAGAAATAAAGAAAAATGATGCGAGGGCTACTAACTTCTGAACTCAATCTCTTCATCAGCGACACTAGTTTTCACAATTACCTTGATAATCCCCTAAACATGTCCATGCAATGAAAACCCTTGTTAACCCCACTTTATATGGAGTAAAGCAGGTTTTACCAGGCTAGTCATTTTGTAATTTCTGCTCAAAAACACAGATTTTGGGTACCCAATAGAGGCGGTTACTCATATATTGTGGGTACGCATTAGAACCACCTCATTGAATCGGTTGTAACGAGTACTCACAATCTATGTTTTGAGCAGAAATAAGAAAAAATCCGGGGTTAACCAGGCTAGTCATTTTGTAATTTCTGCTCAAAAACAAAGATTTTAGGTACCTCATTGAGGCGGTTACACATAGATTGTGGGTACGCATTAGAACCGCCTCACTGAATCGGTTGTAACGAGTACTCACAATCTATGTTTTGAGCAGAAATAAGAAAAAATCCGATTAACGCGTTATAATTGGAGCCTTCTTATATAGCATAGGCATGTTATCGTAATAAAAGATTAATTTGAAACTTCTTTTTTTAAAACCCTTTGCCATCAAGTAGTTTTACCCCACTAATGTAAATAAATCATGATAACAGGCTCTGGAGCTGTCAGCGAAAAGTTATCTAAACAAACTTCTCACCCCTATCTGACAATCATCTACAAGAAAGGTGAATGAGTTCTTTCAATATTTACAAGTCCGTTAATTTCACAATTTTCATAAAAGACTGTATTCATTTACAATGTATTTATTTTTTATTTTTTGTAAACAATTATTTCTACAATGGACACCTAATTAACAGACTTGGGCAAGTCTAAGCTTAGCTGATCCTGAGTTGCCATAATCGGTATCAAGGGACGTAAATCTTGAGACCTTAATTATACCGAAAGGGAGGTAATAATGAGAGGGAGAGTTCAGTTGACGTGCTAGAGTTAACTATAAATACACCATAACGCGCGGCGACCTAATCAGCTGATTAAGCATGGAAACTGGTGAATGAATGTCGTTTGACGTGTCACCAGTAATAATTCAAAAACAAGAAATATCTTTAAAAAAGATATGCGGCGTAAATTTCATTGGAAGGTTGTTTAGAAATATGAGCTACAATAGTGACAGCAACAGTTGTCTAGCTATGAACTGGTTTACTGTATTCAAACAATTCAGATGCCACGCGAGGTAAAATAGCTTTGCAGAGGTGTCCCGCCTGTTTGAGCTAAGGTCAATGTAAAAGGTCAAGGTTAAAAACATGACCTCATTTCATTTATGATCTCAAGTATACGCACAACAAATAAGAAAACTTTATCATTTACTGTTTTTGAACACAAATTCTAGGGTTAACATTTAGGGTTGTCGCCATGGTGAACGTAAACGCATAGACGGACGAACAAACGGACGAGCAGACAAACGGACGGAAACTTGATCTTATGTGCACCTAACTAAAACTCAAATTACACTTATTCCTTTTCAGAATTGATATAACATTAATGATTTTCGAAAATGTCCATTTTGTGTTAAAATGGAGGACATAAAGTATGCTGAAGACAAATGATACACTGCAACTTTTCTTGGGCATATATTGTAAATTAAACATCTGTCAATTTGTAATGCGATTATTACATTTTTTGTCATGCTATATCTCTTTATTGGTTTCATTGGGCAACAGGGCTTGAGGTGTCATTTTATCTTTATGTCGGGTAAAAGTTCCATAAACTTGGAAGCAACGTCTCCAAAATTACCTACACAGTGTTGATGGGAACGTTAAACCTCAAATCAAACAAACAATTCCTTTCGCAGAAAATTCTTCCTTTCGCGAAAGGAACCTTCCTTTCGCGAAATGGTTCCTTTCGCTATATAGACCAACCACGTGAAATTAGGTCAAAATAGCTATTCACCGCAGCAGTTTCAGAATTCACTAGAATTACACATATGACGTATGGTCATCAAAGGACAAGACGGTGAGCAAGCCGAAACTGTATATATTTTTCATTCATGTCTCACATAAAAAAATAAACATTTCCTAGTTTAAAACTTCGGTAAACTGTCGTGTTTTTTTAGTAGATTTATTTATGCAAATCATTGACCAATGAAATGGTCATCTCCTTTGACATGTGGTTTTATTGACCAATGGAATAACGAAAATTGTAGGACAAAAGCAAAAACAGAACGGCTACGCCGTAATAATTCAGAGTAGGGCTCGATTTAAATAGTAGGAACCATGGCGAACAGTGTAGAACTGTATATCAAACGTTATCCGCAATACCTTTATTTCAAACATCTTTATTACAATTTGTGGCCGAGTCTGTATTTTATTTACAGGCAATTGTTGAATAAAATACATCCAACTTTCAAAACATGACTGAAACTGTGAAATGCAATTAGCGATCCATTAGCGTCCGCCATGTTTTAAATACACTTCGATATATTTTTTTTTTTCTCGAGGCACTCGATTCGTTTTGTTGAGTAGATTATTGACGTCAGAAGATTTAACTCTAGTTGTCAACTGAACTCCCTGACTAAATCGGACTCTTCAGTTTGGAGGGTCAGTCCAGCCACCACGTGGTAGTGGTATGACCTAATCAGCTGATTAAGCATGGAAACTGAAAACTAAGTTACTTTGTTTAGTGGTTACACGTCTTTAGACAATCCAGCCAGTGGGCTGATTGCCTTTACAGGCATATCCAGTAATGTATTTCTCACATGCCATTATTTCATTTACTGAAGGGTTTTTGGGGTCACTTTTTGAAATAATAAGAGATATGTCCCCATTTGCACGCCAGCCTTGAGTATGATATTTTGAGTGTTGCACAAGAGTGGGGTGGTCTCTTGGCATCTCCAATCTCTGACAGCCATTCTTATCTTTAACAATTGCAGGTTCAGGTCTTAGTTGTTTCCCCAGGAGTGGACTATGTACCGAATTCCATGCGACATATTTTTTCAGAAGATTTTTTTGATTTTGGATTTTGGAGTCAATAATCAGAACATCTATGTAAATTAATTCTATTAGTCAGAAGGAAATGGTCTTCTAGTAATGTTTCTTGAATGGTACAGACATCCATCAGTAATTTGACTAATGGATTTTTTTCTTCAGGGGGTGGAGGGGCTGTTCCTTCTGGCGGAGGCCACAGATCTTTCCTAGGGTTACCTTCTTCATCTGTTCCTGCTGGATGATTTGCAGTAAGGCCCATTTCATATGCTGTCCATTGTGACAGTTTTTCTGCACAGTCAGACTCCGATAACCCTGCTTCAATAGCATCATGAAGCAAAATGTGTGGCTGACAATCATTCCGCCAACACATGCCGTGCCAATGAACCATCCCCCTAGACTTAGCAAATTCTTGCCTGTACCAGAATGTGTCCACTTTGAAGAGTGGGAACATAACATCATTAAAGTAATCCTTTGTCCTCAGATCAAAATAATGTGCAACTATATGTGTATTTTCTTGTAAGGCTTTAAACATAGTATTTTTATCACTTAGATCTACTGATGTTCCTGTAGTTTGAAAAATATAATTGTTTAGTAGACGTTTTAGTGGCTTAAAATGAAATTCGGCACAACTGCCAGTTGTAAAAAAAAGATGGAAGGCCATTTCCTTCATTGATTTTAAACTGAATCAAAGAGCACAGCTCTTTACCTCTTTGCTCCCAATATTGTGACGTGCCACGTAAAGAAGCACCAAAATACAGTATTTTTTTTGCTATTGCTTGATCACCTTTTTCAAGTTTTTCTTTAAGATCCTGAACAGTTAAGTGTTTTTCACCTAATTGTTGATTTACAAAATAATTTGACTTGTCTAATGCCCTTTTTCTCATAAGGATGTTATGTGCAACAAATTTAAAATATTGATGATGTGCAAATCTACCATCCTTATACCAAAGTAAGTGTTCAGCCCAGTCTGAAAAAGAGTCACAAGTGTGCTTTCTATTTACATGGAAGTCACCTGATGCATAAGGGAATAGACATGGGAAGGCCATAGTAAAGAAGTATTGTGTAGAGAATTCTGACAATGGGTTGCTATCTCTGGTTGGCCAGGGAATAGAAATGTTACCCTTTTTATTAACTGTGACCCATGGAGTATTTGTTCCAGTAACTTCTTTAACCACAGATGTTACTTGTTCTTTTATGTCGACAGATATATCTGGACGAAGTACACTAGAATTAGTATGAGTATCATCTTCCTGTGAATTAACTTCGTTTTGTTCAGGGGCAGGACCTTTATCATCTGCATGAACTGCATCACTTTCATATTCGATTGTATGCACATCAGCTAATTCTCCATCTTCGGGAAGCTTGTGAAGTCTTTCCACACTGATGGTTATGTTAGAGTAAGCAGGGTTGTTTTCTTTAAGCCAATGAAGGACAGACTGAACTTTGTAGCGCCTTATTTTGAAGTCTTTGCTTGTGTCATTTTTACCCTGTTTTCTGACTTTTATGATTTGTATTTCTTGAGGTAAACGGGGGAAAATCTGGGCTGGTTCATTGACGTTCTGGGGAAAAGTGACACAATGACCACTGGAGACGATGCCCCAGTGTTTCAGCATATGTACGTTGATGCATGGTGAAATTCGAGCAATGAGTTGTTGTTCAATAACAGTCAAATCATGTAATTGTTCTGGCACTTTGCCAGGATATATATTATTTTCAGCAGAAAACATTTTTACTTCTTTTTTGTCATTTTGACACCGTAGACAGGTGTTGCTTTTTTTTTTAATTTGTTTTTATTATAAATTCGCGTTTCATTGCATATGGCACAAGTATGCAAATTGTAAGACATCTGATTTAATTCAAAATCTCTTATGCAGTCCATAGCTTTATTGAATTGAGTGTTTTCGGTATAAGGAGCGGGGCTGGGAATGTCTTGTTCATTCATACTGATACTGTTCAATTTTGATTGAATATGGCGCCTGTTTCTTCGATTTCGATTCATTGCTTCATTTGGTGTTTCACTAGGACCTGGTTTCTCAAATGTAACGCCTAATTTTCTACACAAATTTTGTAAAGCATAAGTATCATATGGCTGATTAGATATTGGTTCCCTGTTATTGGAACCCATTGTGTTTGTTTTTTGTGTGGACAATGATTGGATACTTTTATTTGAATGTGTATTTTTTGGTTCTTGTGACTTTTTGGTTTGTTTCCTTGGATTTTGAGGAAGAACTTCAGATTTTCTTTTACAGGTCCTGTTTCTTTTGCCCCGAATGTGTAACTCCTTGTAAGGAATAAAAGCATGAGATTGAGATGTTGTGTTGAAAGCAGTTTCATGAGTGTTGTTGTTGCAATGTGTTTCTGTTGTTTGTGTACATTCTTTGTCTTTCTGTAAGAAATGATTGTTTGCATATGTGCGTTGCAAGAGGGGTTCTAGAAGTTGAAAATGTTGATTGTCCAAAAGAAGATGAATAGGGTTACTGTCATTGGTATTGTATCCAAACTGCGAAAGGATATAAGTGTTTGGAAAAGTACCCTTTAACCAAACATTAATTTTCCTTTTAAGCATAATTGCAGCAGCCTTTACTTCTGAAATGGTTGCCCATTCATTCCCCGGAATCATAGTAGCAAAGTACGTAAGTTGAGTAACTTCAGAGCTGTGCCCAATCCTTAAATTTTGTATCCATGCATCCCATTCATTGTAAATTGAGCTGCATACTGAAAGTCTTAAATTTTTTGTTTGGGAGAAATTACCAAACAGAGCATGACTTAAACAATGAAAGAAACAATTTCCATCCCCGGGTACTTGGAGAACCTTGTATTTTTCATTCTCAATTTGCAGAATTCTGGAGAAGGATGCGAGGGTGCGATCGGCAGACATGTTCAAGGATTTTGATGAGAGCAGTTTGTAAATCGGAAAATCGTAATTTAAGTATTTTTCCGAAGCAATATCAGCACGAAAATTGATCTTTCGGTAAGAGTATTGTGAGCAGTAGTTATACCTGAACAGCTTCACCAAGTAACTCTGATAAATCTGTGTAATTTTTTTTTTTTTTTTTTTGCTGCAAGCCTGCGTATTTTGACAGACGCCAAAATGGTTGTTTGTAAACAAACGCTATGAATAGGAATGACGTCATGCAGGCCGAGTATTTTGAGCGAGTTCAGTTGACTAACTAGACTTAACTCGCGGAGACTAACCTGTAGTTAAGTGTCAACGAAACCAATAGAGACCGACTAATAAATGGAAAGTAGTGAGAAATGAATTTTTATGCAAAAGTTGCCTAAAAATCCAGAGTCCCGATTTGTTATAATTTGCATACTTGAAGGTGGAAAACATCGAATTATACTTTAGCAGTAGGGTACTAAAACTATGTAGTTAACTGTAGTTGGTAACCGAACTCGCCAGGTAATGCGCGTGTATGCTAATGGTCCAGTTCAAAGGTCATGATCTGATTAAAATGATTTCATTATTGTTAATTTGTAATTTTGACCATTGATCGAACAAGTTTAGTGTGTATGTTTGTGAATGTATTTTTTTGTTTGTTTGACAATGATTTATTGTAAACAGAAAGTTATAAGTGAATAAAAATTAACTGCATACACATTATTTTTTTTTTGTAAATTGAACCAGGCGTGATAGTTGCTATCTGTCGGCCACATCTGACCCTTACTCACAGGTGTACATAGTCATTGCGTACACAACCTGTTTTGCAGGATCCTTGCCTACACAGTATTCATGTAATTGAATTTATATGTAGTAGAACTGAGGTTTAAGGGGGTATACATTTTTTTTTGTTTCTTATCCCTGCTCAAAAGCATAGATTTTGGATACTCAACAGACCCATGTCATTGAGGTGTTTCTGTTACGTTCCCACAAACTATGTTTTGAGCAGAAATCCGGAAAATATCAAATTTTTTTGCATCTTAAATTTCATTTTTTGAGCCAGATCTTAAACCTGCACAGGCAATGATTCTCCCTGGTCAGGGTGCCTTTAGTTAATGTCCTGACCCAAATAGAAGGACAAAGCACTTATCCTAATTTCATCCCTACAAAAGATGGCAATTGAGCGTGTTCGGACACGGAAGAAATGAAGAAAAAAAAATGACATAATTAGTGTTAACAGGGACAGGAACCTAAATTCCAAGAAGAAGGTAACATTACCTGAGTGCGGTAATGATTAGATGTTTGACCTGTGTCAGTTTTGTCCATTAAAATCTGAATTATTACTGTGAACATGTCAAAAGGCATTCTTTCAACAGTGAACTGTAGCATATCTCTAGCCTTTTGACTGAGGGTAAGGTGTATTCATCATGAGAACAAGCCTATATAATTTTAACCCCTCAAACCCCGCCTTTCTGACTTTTAGTCATTAGGTCTCTAACCACCGCGTATGTTTGAGCCTGGCTCGGGTCACGTATGAGACACCAAGTACTGCAACAGATGGTCAGGTGTTTTTTTTTTGGCCACCTATGATTAACAATCTGCTCGATATGATTGAAATAGTTTTGAAAGGGTTGTAAACCCCCCTCCCCCCCCCCCCCCAAAAAAAAAAAAGAGAAACGAATTTATATGTAGTAGAACTGAGGTTTAAGGGGGTATACATTTTTTTTGTTTCTTATCCCTGCTCAAAAGCATAGATTTTGGGTACCCAACAGACCCATGTCATCGAGGTGTTTCTGTTACGTTTCCACAAACTATGTTTTGAGCAGAAATAAGGAAAATATCAAATTTGTTAGCATCTTAAATTTCATTGTTTGAGCCAAAAAGTGCAATGTATTTGTATAGCCTCTTTTTTAATGTTTTGAGCAGGTTTTAATTTTTTGGGGGTGCGCGATGTCAATGGGCAATGCTTAAAAGGAGGCATATCGAGACCCCTTCCACTTCAACGTGCCTGTTGAATGTTAGCAATGTGAACTATTTCAAAAGATAATTATGAACAAGTTATGTGACATCCAATGCTGCTTTGTTTGAACAAGAGGTACATGGAAATGAAACAGCAAATTATTAGCAAGATGTTTGCATGGCAATGTACCTATTGCTGTGATCCTGGCCATCCGAGTGCAGAGTTGTTTCGTCTTTCTGTCTTCCACTATATCTTGACCTCCAAAGGGGAATCGGAATTTTTTACTGGTGATACTTTCTTAGACAATCCTTCATCCGGACCTAGCTACAACCGACAGAACTAGTCTGTAGGGCTCACAAGGGTGGTGAATCCTACAGATGGAGTCATCTGGCAATCTGCACCTTCTGCAGACATCAGTAGAGAAGGGGGTGGGGGCTGATCCCCAATCTGAGATTGTCGTACAGATGAAGCGAAATTTGTGGATGATAGCCATAAAGCAAATTTTTTGGCCAACTGGAGATGGGCTGTGGTAACCCAGAGCTGAAAGGTGGTATAGAGTGAGACCTGTTAGCTTCAATAATTGATTTCTCCTGTTAGGTGGCCGCTGTTGAATGTAAGGCATGCAAACTACTTACATAGTTGATAATGAGCAAGTTATGTGACATCTAATGCTGTCTGGTTTGAAAAACAGGAACATTGAAATGAAACACCAAAGTATTAGCAAGATGTTTCCAAGACAATGAACCTATTTCTGTGAACAATCTAGAATGTAGAGATGTTGTTTACTCCTGGATGTCTGCCTAGAGTTTCTACAAAGGACTGATCTTCAGGTGAATGGGAAGTCCCAAAAAAAGGTAATCTATCCCCACTGAAAGTGGACCATTCCGTTTGTTCAGGACGTTAACTGGAGATCCATGTGCAGGGAGAACGATGTTGTTGCTGTTCAAACCATCCCCTGTGTCTGTTCATAAAGAAAGCATGCCTAACAAATAACAAATACATGTCCTTTTCAGACCAAAACTGGAAATCTCATAGAAACAGTATTTGCCTATTTCTGGCGAAAAAGTTGTAGTTGCTGAAAATAAATGAAATCAAAAAATTGATTGTGGGGACTTGATAGAACTACCTCAATGAGGTGATTCTATCAAGTTTCCTGAATGTGTGTGTGAGCATATTTAGAGAAAGTAATGTTTTTCCCTGTAAAACCCAAGTGGGGTTGAAACCGTTGAAGGGGGGTAAAAATTATATTGGCTTTGGTGTCTTTTATGGATGGAGTAAGTTAATTGTATCAATTCCTGATCTTTGTTTTACTTCTACTTTGGTGAGTTTTCGTGATGAAGAAGGCTATTTGTACATCTTATATTATTACTAATGGAGCATGATAGCTCAGTGGTTAGTGCACTTGCCTCTGATGCTAGAGGTGCGGTTCGATCCCTCAGCGGGAACAAAATTTCTGTGTCCGAACACGCTGAAATGGCATCAAGTGTCATAAAGTGCACCGTCCTTTGGATCAGGACATGAACTGGAGGACCCCTGTGCAGGTGGCGTAATTACATCCTTACTTTGTAGGCTTTCCTCCTGCAAACCTGGTATATTTGTAAAGTGCACCTGCCGAAAAGGTCCTTGAGGGCGTAAGCTGTATTCTAAGATAGACAGATATTTACTTACCCTCACAGAGTAGTCTTGCTTCAAGAAAGACAGATATTTACTTACCCTCACAGAGTAGTCTTGCTTCACACAAGATTCTTGTTGCACATTTAATCAGAATCTTCTGCTGACCTTAGTCATCCGAACTTGAAAGTGAAACTACATCTGCACTTTGGGTGATTCTTGAAACTTTGAAAGAACCATTTCTGCATAGGGCTGTTAAAGTGGAAAATGAAGCTAATAGATCCATTGTATTTTGAAAGGTAAAGTCGTATCAGCTTTTATGAATAATCTGTGTAAGTTTTTTGTGTTGCAAAACGTTGGTGATGTTTTTCTTTGTTTTCGTTACTTCCTTGTCAGGACTATTACTTCTGACACGGTGTGTAGGTGGCTGGTACGTCTTGCACTGGAATGAACGTCGAGGTAAAGGAGACACATTTCATTCACTAAATTGATGTTTGTATCGGACCTGTAGCTGTAAAACGCCAACGAAAGCTGAAGTTGATGCAGTGCAGCCATATTTGTTTTCTATTCCGAAAGTATGAACGTGTGTCCATGGTAACAAGGAAGTTCAAATTGTAGCCAATCAGGTGCCTAATGTAACCGGAACCAATATTTTTAAACCGGAAGGGCCATCAAATTTTCAGCCCAACAGCTGTTGGCTATTGAGGTTTTGAATGGGTGGGGTATGTTCCAATAAACAAATACACGTGTTACCGTTAAGCAACCAACAACTCGTTGGTTGGTTGCTATTAAAGATTTTCATAAGAAAAGTAGCCATTTTGGAGATGTGAAAAATGCACTATGTCGCACGGGTGTGTTTTCGTAATGTTTCAGGGTAGACTAAAGTCGTTTTTTTATATTTTTTTTGCCGCGTTTCTCGGCGATAACAGCTTTATTTTAGATTTTTGATTAACGCATTCAGCGAGAAAGTTGTAGAGGATTTTCGTGAAGAAGTCAGCCTCCACAATTGTATACGTTTTCCTCTAATCAGATAGACTTTTTACAATTTTTGAATTTTTCGTTAAAATTTTCGATGCGATCAAAAAAAAAAAAGACCAATTCTGTCACTCAAACTATCGAAATGTAAACAAGCAAGTAGCCTATTCAAAACGATATCTATATATGGATAAATCTCATGCAGCCAACAGCCATGCAGCCGTCTCGCTTCGATTGACGGAAGGGACATTAAACAAAGCATTAGAGTGTAGAAATACGTTGTTTTAGTCGGCAGACCTTTAGTTCAGATAATACGCCTCCATCCAATGCGACTTTCTGTTTGAATCTCGAATGTGCACATTGTGAGCATGCAGGATGTTTGAAACGCCCACATAATTATCATTCAATCAAGAACTGAACAGACGACAAATCGACCAACCACACCATCACTGCTGGCTTGTGGAAACAGACAATTTAGCACAAAATTGAAATTGTAGAAATCTCCATCCGATTACAGAACAGAACAGAACAGAAGTTTTATTGACGTAAACTATACAGTTTCTAGTCAACATATATACAGAATAATAAATGTATGACCTGTTAGAGAAAACAGACTCGTGTAATTAGTCTGTAAATTACAGCTCTGCTCAGTTAACTTAGGGGCATGAAACCTTTTTGAGAAGTTTGCGGAGCTGCTCTACAACTTTCTCGCTGTAAGCGTTGTTAAAAAATCTAAAGAAGTTATCACCGAACATTACGAAAACACGCCTATACCAATACATTGTAACCATTATCGCCGAAAAAATGAAACTTTTATGATGAAAAATTGTGATTATTTTCTTTTTGTAGAAATAAGAAAAATAATGTTTACCCCTGTAAACCCCAGTTTTACTGTATAAAAGTGGGGTTCAAGGAGGTCAAAATTATATAGGCGTGTTTTCGCGATGAACGCGGCAAAAAAAAAAAAAAAAAACGGAGTGTCTATTGACAAACGTTTGTCAATAGCACAAAGTCGTTAAAAATGCTATTGACAAACGTTTGTCATTTTATTCAAATGATTCAAGTCACATGACCAATTCAGAATTGGCCGCCATGCCCGATTATGCCAAAAACCTTATAAAATCTTCTTCTTCAGAATCACTCGGACATATATGTCCTCGAGGACGTAAGAATACGCCTCGCCTAAGGAAAGTATTTTTATAACAAACTGTTTTACAGACCTTGAGTTAACCCTTATCCTGCTGAAAAATTAATTAAGAAGAACAAGTTTTACCCCTGTTAACCCCAGTGTTTCTATATAAAAGTGGGTATCAAGGGGGTCAACTTATATAGGCGTGTTTTCTTGATGCATAAAAGTTTTACCTGCGACACCAGAACATTCGACTTCGCATTTATACGACCAGCGCACACTCTGATCAAACTGCGCATCCGTATGGTCTGACATTTCCCCCAAAGTTCATCACGTGAACAAGTCCGTGAAATAAAGAACCCCCCCCCCCCTAAACCCCACTTTATATAGAGAAAACTGGGGTTTACAGGGGTAAACATTATTTTTCTTATTTCTGGTCCAAGACATAGGTTGTGGGTACTCGTTAGAACCGCCTCAATGAGGCGGTTCTAAAGAGCACCCACAACCTATGTTTGGAGTATAAATAAGAAAAATATTAAAGATTTTCATAAGAAATGTAGCCATTTTGGAGATGTGAAAAATGCACTATGTCGCACGGGTGTGTTTTCGTACTGTTTTAAGGTAGACTAATGTCGTTTTTTTATATTTTTTTTGCCGCGTTTCTCGGCGATAACATCTTTTTTTTAGATTTTTGATTAACGCATTCAGCGAGAAAGTTGTAGAGGATTTTCGTGAAGAAGTCAGCCTCCACAATTGTATACGTTTTCCTCTAATCAGATAGACTTTTTACAATTTTTGAATTTTTCGATAAAATTTTTGATGCGATCAAAAAAAAAAAAAAGACCAATTCTGTCACTCAAACTATCGAAATGTAAACAAGCAAGTAGCCTATTCAAAACGATATCTATATATGGATAAATCTCATGCAGCCAACAGCCATGCAGCCATCTCGCTTCGAACGGGCCTCCGTGGCCTAATGGATAAGAGCGCTGACTCTTAGTCATTAGGTCTCTCACCGCCGTGGGTTCGAGCCTCGCTCGGGTCACGTGTGAGACGCCAAGTTCTGCAACGGAAGGTCAGGTGGTTTTTCTCCGGGTACTCCGGTTTTCGCCCACCTATGATTAACGATCGGCTCGATATGAGTGAAATAATCTTGAAAGGGCCGTAAAACCCAAACCAAAAAAAAAAAAAAAAAAAAAAAAAAATCTCGCTTCGATTGACGGAAGGGACATTAAACAAAGTATTAGAGTGTAGAAATACGTTGTTTTAGTCGGCAGACCTTTAGTTCAGATAATACGCCTCCATCCAATGCGACTTTCTGTTTGAATCTCGAATGTGCACATTGTGAGCATGCAGGATGTTTGAAACGCCCACATAATTATCATTCAATCAAGAACTGAACAGACGACACATTGACCAACCACACCATCACTGCCGGCTTGTGGAAACAGACAATTTAGCACAAAATTGAAATTGTAGAAATCTCCATCCGATTACAGAACAGAACAGAACAGAAGTTTTATTGACGTAAACTATACAGTTTCTAGTCAACATATATACAGAATAATAAATGTATGACCTGTTAGAGAAAACAGACTCGTGTAATTAGTCTGTAAATTACAGCTCTGCTCAGTTAACTTAGGGGCATGAAACCTTTTTCAGAAGTTTGCGGAGCTGCTCTACAACTTTCTCGCTGTAAGCGTTGTTAAAAAATCTAAAGAAGTTATCACCGAACATTACGAAAACACGCCTATACCAATACATTGTAACCATTATCGCCGAAAAAATGAAACTTTTATGATGAAAAATTGTGATTATTTTCTTTTTTCAGAAATAAGAAAAATAATGTTTACCCCTGTAAACCCCAGTTTTACTGTATAAAAGTGGGGTTCAAGGAGGTCAAAATTATATAGGCGTGTTTTCGCGATGAACGCGGCAAAAAAAAAAAAAAAAAAAAAAAAACGGAGTGTCTATTGACAAACGTTTGTCAATAGCACAAAGTCGTTAAAAATGCTATTGACAAACGTTTGTCAATAGCACAAAGTCGGTAAAAATGCTATTGACAGACGTTTGTCAGTAGCACAAAGTCGGTAAAAATGCTATTGACAGACGTCTTTCAGAACGTATATGCGCGAAAACAACTGGAAAAGTTATACAAACTAAGGATTTATTGAACATAAAGCAGAATTTTGTTCGTCAAAAAGAAGGGGGTTTAACAAAGGGGCTTCGCAATCCATACTCAAGCAACAATTTCCTAATAAAAGGGCTTTCAATCAACTGGATTGTGGCCACGTAAAATCTATTTAAGCCCCCCAGTGGAAATCTTCCACTGACCGTTCCAAGGCGGCTCTTCTGTGGCGATTTATTTATGTTGTTGTTTGTTACTTACTGTGTGTATCACTTGTGTCTTTTAATTTTGGATGGCCATATGGCCATTTTGTGGGAAAGTGACTGTCCATATGGCCTTCCTTTGTTTGGGTTTCCATTATGGTCTGGTCGCTTAATGTTTGTATTTCTTTCCCTTTGGTGTCTTTTATGGATGGAGTAAGTTAATTGTATCAATTCCTGATCTTTGTTTTACTTCTACTTTATTTAAACAAAATTTAAAACATTTCAAAACAGAAGACAAAAACATGATTCAAATTCTACACAGGGGTACTATTGATTCCGGACATTGGCTTACAGTTTCAACAATAGATTGCAATGAAGGGCAGGTTAATTGGTTTGACAGTTTGTTCACCGCTTTAGATGTTGACACTGAAAATCAAATTTGCGCAATAATGAAGCCACAAGGATCACAATTACATTTTCTGAAATGTCCGGTACAAAACCAGGTAGGAGGAACCGACTGTGGGTTATTTGCGATTGCTTTTGCTGTTGCAATCTGTTTTGGAATGAATCCTTCGAAACTCATTTTTGTTCAAGATAAAATGCGCAGCCATCTCATTAGTTGTCTAGAAAATATTTTTTTTTCCAATTTCCCATTCAATATAAATACAAACTGGAAAAAGAAAAAAATAACAAAAACCAAGGAAAACATATATTTTTTGCAAATGTCGCGGTCTGTATGACAGCGAAATGGTACAATGCGTGGCCTGCGATGCATGGCTTCGCCACCGTTGTATCGACAAACGTACAGTAAAGCTGATTGAAGAGAAAAAGAACTTCGTCTTCAAATGCTGTTAGTTGTATAATGTTTGAAATCATTATGATAAGACATCATGTTCACATCTTATGCTGTGTGTATTGATTAGAATCGCCTCATCGAAGCGATAATAATGAGTAAGCACAAAATAAGTGTTTTCATAATCAACTAAGACAGGTCGGGGGCGATGTTTATCTCCCATTTTGTTTTAGTTTGAGATTCTTTACCTAAGTTGTGTTTGCTGATATGCTATGATTCCCAGCTGCTGATAAGTGTGTGTTTCCAAACAAATATTACCTTTCTTATGTATGCATGACAATATATGCTGTGGGTACTCATTAGAAGCGACTCATCAATGCACTTCTAATGAGTACCCACACCGGTCAATTTACCTATCCACAATTTCCCAAGACAGACTTACACGGAAGCGGTGAACAAATACATGTCAGCGGATTCATGATCAAGCTCAAATATTAACTTTCTTATGTATGCATGACAACATTTGCTGTGGGTACACATTAGAAGCGATTCATCAATGCACTTCTAATGAGTACCCACATCGTATGTTTTCACATGTCTTATCTGGAGCCTCATGTATGTAATAAAAAGTTAATTTAGCTAGTTCTTATTTTCTGTTTTGTTTGTCTGTATTGGAGTTTACTGCCCAGTCAACACTATTTAAGTCATATCAAGCTGGTCATTATAAGCCATATCAAGCCGGTCAATTTACCTATCCACAATTTCCCAAGACAGACTTACACGGAAGCGATGAACACATACATATCAGCGGATTCATGATCAAGCTCCGAGCAAGAATGTTGGTGACCCCGGCAGGCATGGAACCCACGACCTCCTGTATAATACTATTTAGGTCATATCGAGCCGGTCACTTTGTCTATCCACAATCACAAGAAAATCTTATACGGAAACGGTTAACACATACATACGCATGCTTTCTATAAAAATTGATAACTGCCATGCTTGAATCAGTGGGTCCATGATCAATCGTTACGCAAGAATGTTGCCGACGCCGCCAGGTTTCGAACCCACATCCTCCTGATCAACACTATTTAGGTCAATTCTAGCCGGTCAATTAACCTCCCCGCACTTTTCCCTGACATGTTTATAAATAAGCGGTTAACAAGTACAGAGCACTTTTCCATGGCATAAGTCGACAACTGCCCTTCTAAAATTACAATTATGTACAAAAGAAATATAAAAAGAAAAACAATTTTCGCATTCGACTCTGAAATCTGAAAAACGTCTGTCAATAGCATTTTTACCGAGTTTGTGCTGTTGACAAACGTCTGTCAATAGCATTTTTACAGAGTTTGTGCTATTGACAAACGTTTGTCAATAGCATTTTTACCGACTTTGTGCTATTGACAAACGTTTGTCAATAGCATTTTTACCGACTTTGTGCTATTGACAAACGTTTGTCAATAGACTCTTCCAAAAAAAAAAATAAATAAATAAATAATCGACTTTAGGAAGGCTGTTCTCTGACTTGACATGCGCAGACTGACTTTTCTATTCATTGTTCGCCCAATCCCGAAGTAATTTTCGCTTTTCGGCTCAAATACATACAAAGAACAAGGCTCATGGAAACTAAAATGTAAAATGTTCAGTTCTTGCTTGATTTGTTTGTTTTTAGCTCCCCTGAGCCAAAGGCTCCGTCGCCGGCGTCCGCCATTTTCAAAAGTCTTCTTCTCTGAAACCACTGGGCCAATTTCAATTTAATTTCATATACAGCCCCCTGGTAATGGGGGAACAAAAGTTTATAAGTATAGTCCAGGTCAGGTGACCAAGATGACCGCCATGTCCAAATATGGTGAAAACCTTAAAAAATCTTCTTCTCCATAACCCCTGGACTGATTGCCTTGAAACTCGGTATATTGTATCGAGTGACTGGGTACTACCAAGTTTACAAATATGATGACCGTGGGTTGACCTTGGCCTATTTTACGCCAAGGTCAAATTTGGCTCCTTAGGCTATTCATTGGGAAATAGGTAAATCAATGCATTTTTCAAAAAATATTGTGGTCTGTTATATGAGAATAGGTAAAAAATGAATGTCTATGGCTACTTAGGGTCAAGGTATTGCAGGTCCATTGACAAATTAGAATACATTTTCTCTAACACCACTGGGTCAATTTCATTTAAATTTTATATGGAGCTTTAGGACACTATGGAAACAAAAATTATTCGGATGGTCCAGGTCACATGACCAAGAAGCCGCGGCCACCATGCTCAAACATGGTAAACACTTTAAAAAATCTTCTTCTCCAGAACCAGTGGGCCGATTGTCTTGCAACGTGGTATGTAGCATCGGGTGACTGATTACTAGCAAGTTTGCAAAAATGATGACCGCAGGTTGACCTTGACTGATTTTACGCTAAGGTCAAATGTGGCTCCATAGGCTTTTCAATGTGAAATACATAAATCAATGCATTTTTGTGTTAAATATTGTGGTCCATTATATTTGAATAGGTAAAAATGATTGTCTATGAATACTTAAGGTCAAGGTCATTCGGTGACCTTGGCCCAAGGTCACTTGTATTGCAGGTGCATTGACATATTGGAATACATTTTCTCTAAAACCACTGGGTCAATTTCATTTGAATTTACATGCAGCGTAAGGACAGTAAGAGAACAAAAATTTATTCAAATGATTCAAGTCACATGACCAATTCAGAATTGGCCGCCATGCCCGATTATGCCAAAAACCTTATAAAATCTTCTTCTTCAGAATCACTCGGACATATATGTCCTCGAGGACGTAAGAATACGCCTCGCCTAAGGAAAGTATTTTTATAACAAATTATTTTACAGACCTTGAGTTAACCCTTATCCTGCTGAAAAATTCATTTAGCCACACCCATTTCTGACATTGCATCACGCGAACAAGTCCGTGAAATAAAGACCCCTCCCGCCTACACCCCAATTTATATAGAGGAAACTGGGGTTTACGGGGGTAAACATTATTTTTCTTATTTCTGCTCCAAGACATAGGTTGTAGGTACTCGTTAGAACCGCCTCAATGAGGCGGTTCTAACGAGCACCCACAACCTATGTTTGCAATATAAATAAGAAAAATATTACAGATTTTTATTAGAAAAGTTGCCATTTTGGAGATGTAAAAAATGCACTATGTTGCAAGGATGTGTTATCGTTATGGAACCAATCTGATTATTTGATGTAATATATTCCTACAAATTCATGAACTGAATGTCAAACAGTGTAGAAGCCATCTGATCTGGATCTACACTGTTTGCAGAAGTAATTCCTGTTGTGTTCAGCGGGATAAGGGTTTATCTCTAAATGTACAGTACAGTCAATATGCGTTATTTCCCAGATGTACAGGACAGTCAATATGCGTTATTTCCCAGATGTACAGGACAGTCAATATGCGTTATTTCCCAGATGTATCGAAGGCTCGTTTGCCTTATTGCCCTTAATACAGACTCCACATTTTGCTCATAGGGTCAAGTTTTCAAATTTTACTAATTCCGAAATTTGGGATCCTTATTGGATATCGAAATATGAAGTTTGTTAAAAACCGTCCTCGTCGCTGTCATGGCCATGTTCTATGTGTACATTAGTAAGATTATCGAAGCGAAACCGACCTTCGTCTTGTCCTGTTAGCATGATGTTTATTTATTTATTTATTAATTTATTTTATTTATCTATTTATTTCAGTACTAAGATCTTGTATGTGTAAGTGCGTATATGCATATTTTTTTTCAGAAATTATGATAAAATGCTGGTATTTGTTTATAAAATTTCAGAAAGACCGCAGAACATATGTAAGTGTTCTTATTGTTAGCTGCTAGTTTTGTTCATGGTTAAAGCAAGTCGTTGTCTAGGTTGCTTGGTGACGTCATTTCTTTGGAAACGTGTTTGTAGTCATTTCATAGTCTTACCAAAGGGGCTATCCTTTACTTAGGCTACAGTAGCATGCATTGGTCTTACATGTACATGATCATGAGCACTATGGTTGGAAAATTTCGATAAATAGTCCTAGTAGCAAGCTCCCTTATAACCCATGTAGAAGAAAGATTTTTGCTACGGGTTAACGTCCATAACCAAATATTGTGGGTGCTCGGTTCCAACGAGTACCCGCTGTCTACGTATGTTTTGCACTTGTTTCGCTTCGAACTCTTTTGTTTTACCTCCTCGGTTTATAAATCTCGTGTATTAAAAATGAAATGACCACACGTATGATTACGCATGTTACTGGCGAGTAATGTCATAATGATGTCCATGACAACTTTATATTTTATATTGAGATTCTTTTGAACTTCTCTGGCAATAAAACCCGATTTACATTGCCTCATGATAAACTGAATCATACGAGGGGTGTTCGAAAAGAATTGCTAATTGTCCTCTAGCTCGATATCCACGTGGGGCACGATCGAAACCAATACCTACTTGTATAGGGCTATTCAATATCTACACAATGGTGTATAAATGTACATGTTTGACTAAGTGTAAGACATAAAAATTACCATTTGAATACACACAGTCATTGAACACTGCATTAAAAATGGTTGGTAGAAGCGTCCACTAAAAAGGTGAAATACGGGCTTACACCAAAGCTTGCTCAAAACTTGATTGTTCTTCGAAGAAGCTGATGACTGAAATTTCTACTGCTTTTGGACCTTCTTGTGTGCCCAATGACACAGTTCGGCGGTGGAAAAAGAAATTTGAGTCTGGTGTAGAGTCCATCAAAATGCACCGAAATCAGGTAGGCCAAAAATTGCATCTCGTAAAGAAATCGTTTCAAAAATAAAGCAAATCATTGAAGGAAATGTCAGATTTACAGTTCGTGATATTGCATGAAAGGTAGGCATATCACTATCAACGGTTCACCTTATTTTGAAGAAGCATTTGAAAGTCAGAAAGATTTCTGCTAGATGGGTCCCACATCTGTTAACTGACGAGCAAAAGAGGCAACGGGTTAAAGTGGCCAAAAAGCTGCTTCAAATGTTTCCAAAATATAACAAAAAGCAGTTTGCCAATGTCGTCACAGGTGATAAAACCTAGGTCAATTATTTTGAGCCCGTCAGAAAGGTTAGCAATAAGATTTGGGTCACTAAACACACCAAACGCCCAATAATTTGCCAAATGTTCTTTGAGTACAAAGAAGGTTTTGTATGCAATCTTCTTCTCTGGTGAAGGAGTCGCAATAAAAATGCCGGTGAAAAAGGGCAAAAGCATCACCGGAAAGTACCACAAAGACGTAGTACTGAGGAAACTGAAAAATAATTATCAGAAACGACGCCCTACCACTGGTTTTAAACATGTCCGTCTTCCACATGACAATGCAACCGCCCATACCTCCGCAATAATTACGGCGTTTTACGAGGAAAGAAAACGTAACTGTTTTGTCTCACCCCCGTATTCATCAGACCTTGCTCTATATGATTTCTTTTTGTTTTCGAAATTGAAACCATTGCTTGCTGGGCGGAAATACCAGTCCCGACAGGCACTTGGAACTGCCATTCATTAGTACCTTATTACTGTGTCCAAATCAGCGTACCATGACGCCTTCAAGAAGTGGATACATCGGCTGAAACTTTGCATTTCTAGCTACGGGGAGTACTTCGAGGGCATGAAATGAGCACTTTTGGTTGAAGTCTCCAGATACAAATAAGCAATTCGTTTCGAACATCCCACGTTTACTCACATTTAATTCATACATGTATCACATGCCGGAAGCTCGCTTCATATATGAAATTAGCACGAATATATTTTTTGTTTTTACGGCCATTTCAAGATTATTTCACTTATATCGAGCTGAAAATTAATCAGAGGTGGGTGAAAACCGGAGTATCCCGAGAAAAACCATCTGAGTTTTCGTTGCAGAACTGTGCGTCTCACATATCACATATTACTCGATCCAAGCTCGAACCGCGGTGAGAGCGGTGAGAGACCTAATGCTTCAAGAGTCAGCACTCTTTTCCACTAGGCCACGGAGGCCCGTTAGTTCACGGCACATTTATATTGAATTGTTATACAATGTAGCAAAAATAAGGAATAAGACCCTCTGTGTCAATTTTTCAAATCAGTATTACTTTTAAAACTGGGGTTTCGAGGAGTATACCGTACTTGTATTATTTCTGCTCAAAGCATAGATTGTTGGTTCTCGTTAGAACCGCCTTCTCGAGGCGGTTCGTACGAGTACCCACAATCTAGGGTTGGAGCAGAATTTTGAAAAAATATCAAAAATTTTATCTGAGAAAAAAAAAATAAATCATTTCTGCATTAAGAAAAGGCGCCTATTGAAGTATATTGAAATTTTTACCACAAAAGAAAAAAAAATGTCAGATAAAAAATGGCATTTTTCATATTTTTGCTAAAAACATAGATTGTAGGAACTCATCAGAACTCGCCTCGGTGAAATAAGAAGAAACCCCAGAATTACTATATAAAAGTGGGGATTTAAGGGGTCATAAATTGCATAGGCATATTTTCCTGATGGTCACTATATTTGCGTAATAGCCGAATTTCACTGTATTATCCTATTCGAGTATTAATCGACCTAGTCTTTTTCATGACTGTAAGCCCACAATGGGGGTATTATGTGTTTTCATGGTAGATTCATAAAACTACTCATGTTAACAAGTTTCGTAATGAGGCACATTGTCAAAACCTCTATATACATGAGAATACTTTATTTTCAACATTCCTGCTTATAAAGAAAATTATGAATAGAACAGAACTTTGTTTGTTTGAATTGAGGTTTTACACTATTTAGGTAATTTTGTAGACACTGTGTCCAATTTTGTTGGACTTTTACCCGACATGCGATGAAATGACACCTCAAGCCCTGTTGCCGTAACAAATCAATAGGGTGTATATGTAGGGACGATCCAACTCGCTCTTCTTTGCCTGGGCAGGCTTAGGCCCTCTAAGCGGTTTACCAGTACTCGTGTGCGGTCGGTTTCAGCTGGCTCTGCGTGGAAGCATAATGTAGCCCAATGTATTTCTCCAAGCCCCGATGTGCGGGGACCTTATTGATTTAGCCGTCAATGCAAACATACATAATTGTGTATATACATCATTTTTTTTTCAAAAGACACTTGAATGTACATGCATGATCTCATATTTTACATTTTCATAAATACATACATAATAATGAAAGTTATGGGTATTTTCTAGAAAAATCTACGAGTATGTTCCAAGCCGAAATAACGTCAGGAAAACACGCCTACATAATTTGGATCTCTTTGAATCCCACTTTTGTACAGTAAAACTGTGTTTACAAGGGAAAACCTTATTTTGTACTTATTTTTGCTCTAAAAGCAGAATTAAGAAAAACATCACATTTTTTTCAGGTTAGAATTTTCGTTTTTTTCATCGGTAAAATTTACAATGTATTTGTATAGGTATGTTTTCGTAATGAGTTATTGATATTTGCTAGAATAATCTAGGTTCCAAGCCAAAATAATGCACCCAGTTCATCAGGTAAACAACTAAGGATTACGCAAACACGCCTTGCCACCTTTATCGCCGAAAAAATGAAAATGTTATGATGAAAAATTGTGATATTTTCCTTATTTCTGCTCCAAATATACATTGTGGGCACTCGTTAGAACCGCCTCATCGAGGCGGTTACTTACGACCATCCACAATCTATATCTTAGATCAGAAATAGGAAAAATAAGGTATACCCCCGGAAACCCCAGTTTTACTATACAAAAGTGGGGTGTAAGGGGGTCAAAATTATATAGGCGTGTTTTCGTGATGGTGCAAAGAACACCCCTCTAAACCGTCTTTATATGATGAAAATTGGTTTTAAGGGGTATTCATTATTTTCCTTATTTGTTGTTTGTTTGAATGGAGGTTTTACGTCCCCGTCAACACTATTTAGGTCATTTTTGAGACGTTACTTCCATTTGTTTGGGACTTTTAACCGACATTGAGATGAAATGACATCTCAGTCCCTGCCGCCAAAACAAACCAAAATGGTTAATATATAGGGGCGGTCCGACTCGCACCACTTTGGCTGGGCAGGCTTAGACCCCTTAGCGGTTTACCAGTAATCATGCATGTGCGGCCGGTTTCAGCTCTGCGTGGAAGCATCATGCAGCCCAATATATTTCTTCAAGAACCGATGGGCGGGGGCGATTTCCTTATTTGTAATCAAACATATAGAGTGTTGGTACGCGTTAGAACCGCCTCATTGAGGGGCTCTACAGAGAACCCACAATCTATTATTGAACAAGAAGTAAGAAGAAAACCAAACATTTTCATCCCGAACAATGCCGTCTTTAGAGATAAGTTAGATGTATCTTATCACAAGGGTGTTTTAATTTTTTTTTTTTTATTTATTTATTTTTTGTTTTGGTATTACGGCAGTACGGCCCTTTCAAGATTATTTCACTAATATCGAGCCTAATCTGAGGTCGGCAAAAACCGGAATACCCGTAGAAGCGAATGTGTTGTCCATATGTTATTAGAATGTCATGTTTAGAGGCATGAAAGAATATAAGAATCTTATATAGGTGTGAGGGGTGGATTGAAAAATCCGTCCAAAGGGTCACTGTCCGGCATCACGAAGCTTGCCGAGTGATGCCGGACAGAGATCCCGAGGGACGGATTTTTCTATACACCCCTCTCAACCATACAGGATTCTTTTTCTTGCATACCTTCCATTTCTTAGCTCGGATTTTTAATGCTGCAGTCACTTCGGTTACCGACGTCCGCCATATTGCGATGACACTGCAGGAATGTTTAGTGACGTCACGTAACGTGCTGTGACGTCAACCTTAACAACGGCGCATACGAGGTCGTAATCAACCAGTGCATTTATCAAACACGCGATTGCCAGGGTCAGAACATAAATTTTTATCCCAGGGTAAAACCATGGATTTCCTTGTCGGCTGTGCAAGCAAACATCATCCAACATGGTTATATATAATTATCCTATCCGTCACGTTAACAGCTCCGTGTAATAAATACCCTTGTAAACCCCACTTTACCCTCTACATGTAAAATGTTTTTTTTTTGCAAACGGGTATCTATTATTTTCTGTATTTTTGTTAGAGCATACATTGTGGGTATTCGATAGAACTGAAGAAGCGATTCTACCGAGAACCCATAGTTTACGTTTGCAGCATTAATAAGGAAATCATCCGTTGCCCCCGCCCATTGGGGCTTGAAGAAAAAGATGGGCTGCATGATGCTTCCACGCAGAGCTGAAACCGACCCGCACACGAGTACTGGTAAACCGCTTAGAGGATCTAAGCCTGCCCAGACAAAGCAGTGCGAGAGTCGGACCCGCCATGCTTATAAACCCTATTGTTTTCATTGGGCGGCAGGGCTGGAGATGTCATTTCATCTCAGTGTCGGGTAAAAGTCCCTCAAAATTGGAAGCAGGTCTCCAAAATGACCTATACAGTGTTGACGGGGACGTTAAACCTCAAATCAAACAAACAAAAAATAAGGAAATCATCCAAAATTGCCATCTGAAAAATCCTGGTCCTACATAATTTCATAAAAATAGTCTAAATTTTAGCGCAGTGGCGTTTTATCGTAATGTTGATTTGTTATGGTTTTGTTGATGTTTAACGTCCAGTCAACACTATGCAGGTCATTTTGTAGAGCTGACGTAACTTCCTACTTTGTAGGACTTTAACCCGGTGATACATCCAGCGCTGTCGTGTAATTAAACATAATGGTTTTACATGCATATGCAGGGACGGTCAGACTCACGCCGCTTTGCCTGGGCAAGCTTATATTAACCGTTTTTGTACCAAAGTGAATCTTCCTCCTTATATATATAGCAGGATTCCATTTAAAAATTTAGGGGTGTCAGGTTGTGTTTTCATCAAAATTTATTTGGAAAATAACTGAACGTTTAGCAAACAGTGGAGGCCCTGATCAAACGCCGCGTTCTGCGGCGTCTGATCTGGGCCTGCAGTGTTTGCCAGGATGCAATGTACCCGTTTTGGAGTTTCTGGTACAAAACTAGTTAAGCGGTTTACCAGTATTCTCAGCTCTGCCTAAAAGCATCATGCAGCCCAGTCTTTTTCTTCAAGCCCCAATGGGTGTAGGTCCACGTAGCAGAGTGGAGTGTAGTCGTGATAATGAAACATGACCACATGAACACATAGATCGTGGGTACTTATTACAGGGTCAACAATGAGCACCTAAAATCAAATCAAAGTTTGCAGCTTTGCAAGAAAATATTCAACATTTTCATCTGAAAATCATAATTTAAGAGCATTATGAAAACACTCCTATACAGATACATTCGAAACGTTTTCGCCGAAAAAGCAAAAATTTTAAGATGAAAAATTGCGATATTTTTCTTTATTTCTGCCCTAAAATATAGATTGTGGGTACACGTTAGAACCGCCTCATCGAGTAGAAACAAGAAAAATAAGATTTACCCCTGTAAACCCCAGTTTTACTATATAAAAGTGGGGTTCAAGTGGGTCAAAATTGAAGCACACGGACGTGTTGCGGAAAAGTTACTTCACGACAATTTGTTTAATTGCAGCCCATGACTGTCGTGTACAGACAGTACGGGACTATACGGACAGACAAGACTGGGAAACCTGGTTGTTGGCACAGGGCCTCGCCGAAACTTGTCGCAGTATTGATGGACTACATCTCAAGGATAACAATGACGAAAGACCTCGATCCTCCAAGAAAAAGTAAGACCTACATGAGAAAGAAAGAACGAAAGAAAGAAAGAAAGAAAGAAAGAAATGGTCGCAAATGCAAAGTTGCACTTCCAATGCACAAGCTCAAACCTCATTTTCCGCCATTTTCCGTCAAATTTCACCCATTTCCCGTGATTGTGGCGAAAAAGAGATGAAAGATTCGAGAGAAATTGTAACCCCATCCCTTCCCGGTCTATGACCTATGTGTGCAACCTTATGTGTAACCTTTATCTGTCTGGCCTAAGTGCCCCCACTCTTATTTATTTTGCCCGAACACTCCGGCGAGTTTTTTACGTGAGTGGTGCAAATCTGCATAAGTATTATTTGAGCCAGCGCATGACAAAACCTTCAATGAGACATGTGCGCCCAACGAAGACTCATGTCAGCCTGCGCATCTGCGCAGTTTGATCAGAGTCTTCATTGTGCGCTCTAAGGATAGCTAAGGGCCGAATGCTCCTCCGTGCAACAAGAGAAGTCTCTGGTTAGAATATATGGCTGCGCAGGCTGATCTGATTCTTCGCTTGGCGCACATGTCTTATTGTAGGTTTTGTCATGCGCTGGCTCAGTTGTTTTTGTTAATTTCCGTATGTGTTGGTTTGCTTTCTCATCGTGTGAAAAAGTTCTTGATGTTACTTTCACAATCTTTACGGTGTCCATTTAGTGTGTGGGAATTCGGGTTTAACGTCGTTTTCAACAATTTTTCAGTCATATCACGACAGTGTCTGGTTGCGACACGGAGCTCAATGCTGCCTCACTGAAGAATCATGTCCCAGACACATTACATGATACCACACCCAGTCACATAATCCTGTCACTGGGTCGACAAGTCCTAGCTCTACCCCGTAAATCTGAGTGCCAAGCGAGGAACATCTAGTAACAGTTTTAACGACTTTGGTATTTCGCGGCCCGGGATCGAACCCGTGACCTCCCGTTCCCCGGAGCGGACACTCTACCAACTGAGCTATCGGGGCCGGTAGGTGTGTGGTGTCCATTTAGACTTGTTTCAAACAAATGGTGAGTTTCTCCAGTGTAAACTGTATCACAGCCCTTGGGTGGAATTTTATACACTACGTCACAATTATTTTCAAGACACTGCGAAGTGAAGGCAATGATCAAGAATCGATACAATAACCACACACCTCCCATCCATGACATCAAATAGAAAGAAACACGAACATAAAATGGGCCCCGTCAAGCGATTTTGGTACTTATCGCCTATGCGAGCAGCGAAGGTTCAGGCGAGCCTGCGCATCCGCGCAGTCTCGCCAGAACCTTCGCTGCTCGCTCATACAAGCAGTGAATCAAGAGGAACCGTCTGACAGAAAGCCATATCCCTGGCCCTCTGATTGGCTGGTCATGCGCAGTTAAAATTTGTCATGACGGAATGCTCGAAGACACAAATTCACTTGGCGGGGCTCAAATAATTTCAGTTTAATAAGATAAGATAAGATAAGATTTATTTAAAGTCGGCAAGTTATGAACAATAGAACATAAGCTCTGTATGAGCTTTTGAGGTTATGGTCTTCTATTTACATTTCCATAAGCTTACATATTAATATTTGACCCTGTACCTGATAAATCTGCATTTCAAATGGATTTTCTTACCCCAAAACATGGTAAACAAACTGCCAACTACAAAATTATACCAAAACACAAGGGTGTCATGTGGCAATTTCAAGCATTCCAACTGTCTAAGGGAGGTAACCCTGCCTCAAAGTGAAAATTCAGTCTTGGAAATTCAGAGATACCACATGTACAATTATTATCACAACAGAAAATTCAGGAGACAGTTCACTTTGTTTCCTTTATGTGTTTAATGCACATATAATACCCTGCAAGAAAAAAAATAACAGCTAAGTATTTCTCATCAGTTTCATAATTATAGCCAATCAAATGTGACTATTGTCTCATACATGGCTGAAAGCTGGGTCCACAACCTCCTTTTCCAGGATCATAACCTTAAACCAAACCTTATTTTCTTCATAATCCATCAAAAGAATTGCCAAATAGAAATTTAGATCATATCTTATAATGTAGTCATGCATACTAAATGTTCAGTGACAAAGAATCTTTCAAGTTTGCAAAAAAGTTATCGCCTTCAGATTTTATGATGAAAGCCGAACAAACCATATTTTGTGAAAAAGCGCAAAGTTTACCTCCTTCAGGACTGGAACCCAGAAACCGGCTTGCATCAGTGGTTCTTCTCATGTGTCTTTGGAATACTTCAGTCCTAAAATGCACTAAATTATGCCTAAATAGCTTTCCTAAGTAGAAGTTATGGCTGTTCCTACACCTATACCCCCTATTTTAAGTAAAAAAAAAGGCATTTTGAGGAAATTTTGAAGACAAAACTTTGATGAAAATGATAATAAATGCTTTCATGCCATGAGAATCAGCTGAAAATATCTGTTCAGATCCAGTAACATGAATCTAACCTATTAGAACTTATAATGGATGAGAAAACTTGTCGTGATATTGCAGCGGGCTGTTCGGAGAGATAATTTTGAAATTTTGCTTTGGACCAAGCCTGATGCCATATATTCCAGATGGAGTAGATTCTTTTTCTTATGTTTATGTTCATACACCTACTGCAAGACTCTTTCTCAAACATATCAATGACAACACTGATTTACATGGCTTAAGAGCAAAGCATCCCCAACCCCTAACACCCCCCCCCACATTTACCTGGATCAGAATCACAAAATAGATCAAATGGCCCAGTTAGACCTAAATTAGCACTTAAGGTACAAATTTTACAGTTTTTGAAGCAAAATACATGTCAGGAAGATCCAATTTATGACACAGAATTAGATAGAACCTACACATTTGTAAAAATATTATGTAATGACCAAAAACAGGACAGAGGTGATGATTTTTTCTACTTTCGGTTTAGGTTATGGTCTTCTATTTACATTTCCATAAGCTTACATATTAATATTTGACCCTGTAAATCTGCATTTCAAATGGATTTTCTTACCCCAAAACATGGTAAACAAACTGCCAACTACAAAATTATACCAAAAACAAGGGTGTCATGTGGCAATTTCAAGCATTCCAACTGTCTAAGGGAGGTAACCCTGCCTCAAAGTGAAAATTCAGTCTTGGAAATTCAGAGATACCACATGTACAATTATTATCACAACAGAAAATTCAGGAGACAGTTCACTTTGTTTCCTTTATGTGTTTAATGCACATATAATACCCTGCAAGAAAAAAAATAACAGCTAAGTATTTCTCATCAGTTTCATAATTATAGCCAATCAAATGTGACTATTGTCTCATACATGGCTGAAAGCTGGGTCCACAACCTCCTTTTCCAGGATCATAACCTTGAACCGACTGCAAACGTCACAAGCGGAAAGCCAAAAGGACAGTTACATTGTACTTTCTCGCAAAATGACCGAAATGGCTATCCAATATAAAATATATTAGACGAACTATAGCAATCATCACGAAAACACGCCTATATAATTTTGACCCCCTGGAACCCCACTTTTATATGATTAAACTGGGGTTTACAGGGGTAAACCTTATTTTTCTTATTTTGCTCTAAAATATAGATTGTGGGTACTCGCTAGAACCGCCTCGATGAGGCGGTTCTAACGAGTACCCACAATCTATATTTTGAGCAGAAATAAGAAAAATATCACAATTTTTCATCTTAAAATTTTTGTATTTTCGGCGGTAAAGTTAACAATGTATTTGTATAGGCGTGTTTTCGTAATGATTATCAACCGCCTTGGGACGGTCAGTAAGTTTATACTGTGGCACTTTTTATCGATTTTACATCTGGTGTGGGCGCAAATAAGAAGATGCTTTCCGGTTTTCCAAACACTCTGCTCAGAGTTTTCGAGATCCCTTTTCTCATACGGGCCCCTAGATTAATAGTCTTTGTCTACTTTTTCTTTGTCGACTTTCCCCATTTCGCTTGTCCTGCATTCTTTCTCAAACGCCCATTGAGGGTACCCTAAGCTCGACAAACATCACGATAACAAGTCCGTGAGACGAAGTCCCCACTAAACCCCACTTTATATAGAGTAAAGTGGGGTTTACGGGGTATATATTATCTGCCTTATTTTTGCTCAAAAAAATAGATTGTGGGTACTCTTTAGAACCGTTCTAACGAGTGCAAACAATCTATATTGAACGCATTAATAAGAATGATGTTACACTTTTACCTAATGTTAATATTTTCTGACACCAAGTTTGGCGTTTCCAAATGTTTGGTACAGTGACGTAGCGTCAGCATCACGAAAACACGCCTATATAACTTTGACCCCCTTGAACCCCACTTTTATATAGCAAAACTGGGGTTTACAGGGGTAAACCTTATTTTTCTTATTTCTGCGCTAAAATATAGATTGTGGGTACTCGTTAGAACCACCTCGATGGGGCGGTTCTAACGAGTACTCACAATCTATATTTTGAGCAGAAATAAGAAAAATATTACAATTTTTCATCTTAAAATTTTCATTTTTTTCGGCGAACAAGGTTACACTGTATTTGTGTTTTCGCAATGGTATCACTCCTTATCTTTATTGTAGGGGATGGTGGGAGGTACATGTAATTGATTTTGTAATACCTCACGCCACTTTCCCCTACAAAACTCCCATAGGCCTGAGGGTGATATTTTTTTATTATTACCCAATCCCTTATATATAGAGGATCTTACATGAGTGTTCATGTATTATTGAATATATTAAACGAGTTGAGGTAAAGGGATAAAATGTGAGGCTTTGCCGAGCATTTTATCCCTTTTCTTCAACGAGTTTAATAAATTCCATAATACGTGAGCACGAATGCAGGATTCTATTTATCATATGACATTCTACGGGGCGTATCTAACTAATTTACATATTTAATCCACTAGTAGGTTATCAAATTTATTACATGACGTTATTACACTCTCAGACGCGACGTTATATGATACAAACTGTTATGATGTTTTTTTTTGTTTTTTTTTTGGCTATTGGATGAGTTTTAACCAGTTCAAACATGAATGAACTAATCACTGTCCATTACTTTTTGATCACATTTATTTCGTCCACGGGCACAATATCTAGACAGATAAAAGAAGCAATACACATAATGGAGCACACATTGGTCATGTGCCGGCAAACAATGGTCATGAACCGGGACAAGGGGGACTACAATCTCTCTCCGATACACGATAATGACGGAAAGTGGGGGAAATTCCCAATGACGACCGCATATGTCAGTCCGATGGTTCATACTGTAAAATTGAAGGAACTTTTAGAATGCTTGATATATTAACACGACAAAGTTACACCAACACAATGAACAGTAAACGTTAAATTTTGCATATAGTATGATCAGACATTTCACTGGTCGCAAAAGCCTTCTACAGAGCCTCGGCTTGTTGGTAAGTAACGAACATAGACTTTGAACTGACTGTGTGTAGGCCCTATGTGCAGACTGATTTATCATCACGAAAACACGCATATATAATTTTGACCCCATTGAACCCCACTTTTATATAGTAAAACGGGGTTTACTGGGGTAAACCTTATTTTTCTTATTTCTGCTCTAAAATATAAATTGTGGGTACTCGTTAGAACCGCCTCGATGAGGCGGTTCTAACGAGTACTCACAATCTTTGTTTTGAGCATAAATAAGAAAAATATCGCAATTTTTCAACTAAAAAAATCTGTTGTTGTTTTTTTTTCGCGGTAAAATTTACACTGTATTTGAATAGGGGCGTTTTCGTAATGTGTTTTAGCTGGTCGCAATTTAATTGTTCCATTGAGTGATACCTCAGATTACTTTTTTCCCTATTTTGCAGGCCTGACAAACTTCTTTTCAACATAGGGCTACGGGGTCGGTCTGACGGCAACTTCATTTACCCACGTGGCTTAACAGTTAATATCGACGGTGACATCATAGTTGCAGATACTGGGAACCATAGAGTACAAATCTTGACGTCATTCGGAGTATTCAAGTCAAAATTTGGAAAGAAAGGAACTGGCAAGGGCGAGTTCGACGAGCCTACTGGAGTCACTGAGATGCCGAATGGCGATCTTGCCGTTGCTGACAAAAATAATAAACGGATACAGGTTTTCACTTCCGGCGGAGAATTCAAGTATGAGTTTCCAACCAGTAACCAACCATATTGCGTTGCTAGTGACACTAACTTTAACCTAGTAGTGTCAACAACTAACCGGATGATAGAGATTTATAGGCGGGGTGGGAAACTAATGAAGTGCTTTCCGATTGGTCAAAAACAGAAAGGATTGTGCGGGTGTCAGATCTGCGTAAACGATAAAGATGAAGTAATTGTTTGTGATCCGGCCGACTGTAGCGTTAAATATTTTACATACGAGGGGAAAATTTTATATAAATTCTACCCAATATCGAACAGTGATGGTTTATCCACAATTCCAAGCGGAATTTTTCTGACACCACTCCATCAGTTGATTGTTGCGGATTCTTTGAACCATACGGTCAGTTTATATACCGAACGAGGAGTCTTGTTACAGCAATTGATCAGTCCTGCTGATGATGCAGGCTCGATACAGTCATGCGTAGTTGGACCGGAAGGACATCTGATTACTACCGAATATAGTCTTGTTGGTGGGCACTGTATTAAAATATTCAGATATCGAGAGTGCGCATGCCACTACAGTAGACCGGGTTCAAGCAAAAGACGCACGCCTGTTTCACTTTCCTGAACTATACATTTTAACAATTAGTGTAGCCTTACTTTGTTGACCCATGTACATATATGAATAACGTGTCAAACATTTGACATTGGCAAACAGTGTACACCAGGTCAGACGCCACAGAACGCGGCGTCTTACCTGGGTATACACTGTCAACTTAAAGCATGAACCCATTTTATACATAAAACAAAAAAAAAATAAAGTCTTAACCCATTAAGTTTAAAATGGGTTTGTCTGAAGCTGTTACATGTAAGTGGATATGTTTAGACTGAGCTTACAACCAATCACGTGACATTAAATATGTTTATATTATTTAAGTATTACCAAGTATAGATCGATGACTGTTTACTGAACACTACGTTATACGGACTATTCCATCGGAAACCGTTATGTAGGGGTTACCAATTTCTCCCTCGGTTAATTCGCAACATCTTTGCTGTATATTATTCTGATATGACATCGTTGCAGGAATATGATGTGGCGGTATTGGTTAGATGCATAAACTTTAACGACGTAATTATCCGAAGGTCGTAGGTTCGAGTCTCAAATTTTGAATAACATTTTTATTTTTCGTTCTTGTTTTCCTTTAATACACAGTTTTATGCAGCCTGTGGCAAGAAATGTTCAAGCCTGAGCTTTTGGAACTTTGCAAACGAAATAAACCAGCATCTCCTTATCGAGTTGTCCAGCTTTTGAAGAGACACGGACATACAATTCTGCGGCTTTCACCGTACCATCCTGATCTGATTGCTAAAAAGATGATATGGGGAAATTTGAAAGGCTATGTTGGCCAATGAAGTTTTCAGCTTCGCGTGGTAGATAGGCTCTGATCGAAGAAGGCATTGGAAGCATTGTGGAAAAGAATGGTCTGCTTGCTTAACACATGTCGAAAAGGCTGAACAGGACTATTGTTTTGTTTGATTTGAGGTTTAGCGTCCCCGTCAACGCTGTACTGGTCATTTTGGAGACGTTTCTTCCATTTTTGTGGGACTTTTACCTGACATTGAGATGAAATGACATCCCAAACCCTGTCACCCAATGAAATCAATAGGGTTTATAAGCAGCGCTTTGCCTGGGCAGGCTTAGGAGGCCTTCATGCGGACTGGACAAATTATTTGTCTTAATCGCGACGGAAGTAAGGGCGAGGATTGTGGCCACGTAAAATCGATTTAAGCCCCCCAGTGGAATTCGTTTCCGCTGACCGTTCCAAGGCGGTTCTTCTGTCGCGGTTTATTTTTGATATGCTTTGTCTTTGGGTGTTTGTGTCACTTATATTATTTTATTTTGGATAGCCTATTGGCGATTTTGTGGGAAAGTAACTGTCCTTTTGGCTTTCCGCTGTTGGTGTTTCCATTGGAGTCTGTTGTTTCATGTTTGCGTTTCTTTGGTTGGTTTCAGCTCTGCGTGGAAGCATCGTGCAGCCCATCTTCAAGCCAAATGGGCGGGGCCTGAACAGGGCAATTGTAAAAGCGACATCGCTGTTGAAATGGAACGAATCATTAACCACATGGACTCTGACAGTGACGTTAGAGATTACAGAGACTGCTTCTGAGGGTGTTGAATCTATCGACACTGCCGAACAATCAAAACTGTTTTTTTTTGTAATGCAATTTCGAAATATGAAATTCTAAAATTATGAAATTCAAGTTAATAGGAATCGCTGAAATTTGAAAATAATGAATTACATACTAATACTAAAAACAAAAACCAAACAAAAAGAAAAGCAGGAAAAATATAATACAGAAAAAAAAGCTTTAAAATAATTACATCGTCCGAGTGTCTCTACCACCCCTCGCCCTCACCGCCCCGAGAACTTCAATGTTTCTGAGCTGACACTGTAACCACTCGGCTATTTGTTATTCACGAGGCTTTTTGCGCACAGTAAACCTACATTCAAAACGATGCCTACCATCAAATTATTGTTTAAGGTATTTGTTTTTAAGTTTTCAGTTCTTCTCGACAATTTTGTCATATTTTTTATTTTCTATCTTTTATAATTCACACAATTTGTTCTATTGTTACGCATGAGAAAGAGTTTCAGCTTTTATTTAAGAAGTTTGCATTCACTGGTGACATTGTCATCCCTATAAAGTAGAAGTAAAACAAAGATCAGGAATTGATACAATTAACTCACTCCAGCCATAAAAGACACCAAAGGGAAAGAAATACAAACATTAAGCGACCAGACCATAATGGAAACCTAAATAAAGGAAGGCCATATGGACAGTTACTTTCCCACAAAATGGCCATAAAACGGTATTAGATGGACCGGCCCGTGTGACGTAATGTTCAGTAAACATTAATCGACCTATACAGGTCGATACATGTTTACTGAACATTACGTCACACGGGCCGGTCCATCTGATATAGGCTTTCAAAACGCAGTGAGACGTGACTGCACTTTTAATTTTGGACTCGTCCGTGTTTTAGGTAAGCCGCCTGCAGCGGGTATTTTTACACTGGGCGATAGTTACCGTCATATTCTTAATCGTGCGCGCTGTTTAACCAGATTGACCACCAGTCGAGACAGTCTAGTAACACGCCTCCCATCTTGGAGATCTAGGGTTCGAATCTTAGGCAGATTTTTTTTGTATACTTTTACTTAACATTTTTTCGTACCTATAAAATTGGAACACAGGAGATGTTTGTTTGTTTGTTCGATTGATTTGAGGTTTATTGTCCCCGTCAAGTTTGGAGAAGGTGCTTCCAGCTTTGTGGGTTTTTTACCCGACATTGAGAGGAAATGACATCTCAAGCCCTGCCACCCAATAAAACTAAACGCGTTTATTAAATATGGACGGTCCAACCCGTACCACTTTGCCTGGGCAGGCTCGGACTTACTAAGCGGTTTACCATTGCTCATGTGTCGTTAGTTTCAGATCTGCTTGAAAGCATCGTGCAGCTCGAACTATTTCTCCAAGCCCCGATGGGCGGTGCCATCACATTAGATGTATATTCATTTTATTGAAAGGATGGAACGAGCACAAGCGAATCGTTGTAGCTCGGATTCAAGATGTATTATCAAAAATGTTACTATGATTGAACGTACGTTCACAGCCGTCAGTGAAGGCAAATGCGCTGTTGAAATGAATCTGAAAGAGTTTCGTTTGTTTGTATTGGGCTTTTACGGCCCAGGCACCACTATTTATGTCATTTTTGAGCCGGTCAGTTTACTTATCCACACTTATCCTGGGCAAGCTTATACGTTAGCGGTTAACCAGTACAGTGCACATTCTTTCCCCAGAAACTAACAACTGCCCTTCTTGAATCATCGGAAGGGAGGGAATGGCCATCGAAAAGATTTCATGATTAATCTCCATGGGAAAGAATGTTGCTGACCCTGGCAGGTATCGAGCCCGCGTCCTACTGACCACCAGTCATACGCGCATCCGACTGAACTACCGAGGCCGGCATCCAAAAGATTTACAATGACATAAAAATATAATTGTTGAACATAAAACAAAGGAAACAAAATATAAAGGATGTAAATATAAAAAATAAAGAAAATAACTTTAAACATAATAAGGATAAAATAAAAATGAAACATTAAATATAAAAAATGTGCCACTGGGACTCGAACCCTCGCCAAAAAAAATTTTAGTGTGATTCGCAGTACATCGCATTAACCACTCGTCCATGATTTCTAGGTAGAAACTGTACAAACATTGATATATATCTGTAAAATCCCGAGACAAAAGGTATCCGAAACCTGCTTCCCCTAAAAATTTGAATCGACTCGTCACGCTTAAACTTTGAACTCTCAAAGGTCGTTGATAAACTATACCGTTATCTAGGGATGACAATGTCACCAGTGAATGCAAACTTCTTAAATAAAAGCTGAAACTCATTCCCATGCGCAACAATAGAACACATTGTTTGAATTATAAAAGATAGAAGATAAAAATATGACAAAATTGACGAGAAGAACTAAAATCTTAAAAACAAATACCTTACGTAATAATTTGATGGTAGGCATGGTTTTGAATGTAGGTTTACTGTACGCAAAAATGCTCTTGAAAAACAAATAGCCGAGTGGTTACAGTTACAGGACAGAATCATTATGGTCCTCGGTGTGATGATGGCGAGGGATGGAAGAAACACTCGCACAGGGTAATTCTTTTTTTTCTGTATTATATATTTTCTTTGATTTTTTTTAATATTAGTACGGAATGCGTTATTTTCAAATTTCAGCGATTCACATTAACTTGAATTTCAGAATTTCATATTTTGAAATTGCATTACAAAAACAGTTTTGATTCTTCGGCAGTGTCGGGAGATTCATCACCACCAGAAGCAGTCTCTGTACCTTCTCTCTAACGTCACTGTCAGAGTCCATGTGTTTAATGATTCACTCCATTTCAGCCTCAACAGCGATGTCAGTTTTACAATAGTCCTGTTCAGGCCTCCGCCCATTTGGGCTTGAAGAAATAGATGGGCTGCACGATGCTTCCACGTCGAGCTGAAACCGACCGCACAAGAATACAGAGCATCTAAGCCTGCTCAGGCAAAGCGGTGCGAGTCGGCCCGTGCATGCTTATAAACCCTATTGGTTTCACTAGGCGACAGGGTTTGAGATGTCATTTCATCTCAATGTCGAGTAAAAGTCCCACAAAATTGGAAGAAACGTCTCCAAAATGACCAATACCGTGTTGACGGGGACGTTAAACCTCAAATCAAACAAAATAATAGTCCTGTTCAGATCGACATGTGGTAAGCAAACAGGCCATTCTTTTTCAACAATGCTTCCAATGTCTTCTTCGATCAGAGCTTTTATTTATACAACTATATATCTGTCATGAGAAGCTGAAAATTTCCTTGGCCAATATAAAAATTTCCCCATATCATCAGTTTGGCATTCAAATCAGGATGGTACGGTGAAAGCCGCAGAACTGTGTGCCCATGCCTCTTCAACGCTGGTCAACTCGGTAAGGAGGAGCTGGTTTATTTCGTTTGCAAAGTTCCAAAAGCTCAGGCTTGAACATTTCTTGACACAGGCTGCATAAAACTGTATATTAAAGGAAAAAAAAAGAACGAAAAATAAAAATGTTATTCAAAATTTGAGATTCGAACCTACGACCTTTGGGTAAGTAGGTCGTTAAAGTTTATGCATCTAACCAATACCGCCACGTCGTATTCCTGCAACACTGTCATATCAGAATAATATACAGTAAACATTTTGTGAATTAAGCATTCAGATCAGGATGGTATGGTATAATAGGAAAAAGTCGGTAACCCCCACATAACGGTTTCCGATGGACTGGTCCGTATGACGTAGTGTTCAGTAAACAGTCATCGATCTATAGCTCGTCTAATGTGCTCTTGGTATTACATATTGCCATGATAAAAGTTACATTTCTGTTACGATTCATCACAAAACAACGAGACAATACTATCTTTCATACCAACACATTACGATAAAACGCCTATACAAATACATTGTAAACTTAACGGCCGAAAACACTAAAATTTTAAGATAAGTTCTTATTTCTGCTCAAAATATAGATTGTGGGTACTCGTTAGAACGGGTATAATATAGATTGTGGGTACTCGTTAGAACCGCCTCATCGAGGCAGTTCTAACGGGTAACCACAATCTATATTTTAGAGCAGAAATAAGAAAAATAAGGTTTACCCCTGTAAACCCCAGTTAATTTTACTTTATAAAAGCGGGGTTCAAGGGGGGTCAAAACTAGAAAAAGCGACCAGTGGGTCACGTATACCCCCGGCCAGTGCCACCCTCTGATATATCGTTCGAGCTTGTATGTAATATGAATGAAGTCAAGAAGCTATAAGAATCTATAAATGTGCTTGTAAAAGCTAAACCAAACATAAAATGTCTAAATGGACCAAGGGAGTGATGGATCAAAGTAAATGAAGCAGCAGGGTTGGGTATGCATCAATGAAATCTTTGGACTGGTATGCAACATTGATGCAAGTATCAATTGAATTTTTCTTAGAGTTTAGAACATACAGGCATCTATAAACTTTGTCATAAAATTTTTTACCAAATGTAAAATTTCTAAGTCTGTGACCTTGAGGTCAAGGTCACTGTAGGTTGGGGGCAGGCACATGCATCACGAAATCGTTTATCAAACATGAAGAGAATCTAACATGTGGTTACAGAGATATCAGCAATGAAAAAGGTTGAACACAAAACTTTGGCGTAAAAGTAGATGAACAGACAGACGGCCCACCCAGGGGCTTGACCCAGGGGCTTAGATATTCCATATGAAAGGTAATGGTATAGAGATACACTTTACCAAACATGAAGAGAATCTAACATGTGGTTAGAGAGATATAAGCAATGAAAAAGGTTTAACACAAAACTTTGACGTACAAGTAGATGAACAGACATACGGACAGACAGCCCACCCAAGGGCTTGACCCAGGGGCTTAGATATTCCATATGAAAGGTAATGGTATAGATAATATACTTTACCAAAAATGAAGAGAATCTAACATGTGGTTACAGAGATATCAACAATGAAAAAGCTTTAACACAAAACTTTGACGTAAAAGTAGATGAACAGACAGACGGACAAACAGCCCAACCAGGGGCTAATATACTCCATATGAAAGGTAATGGTATAGAGATATCGTTTACCAAACATGAAGAGAACCTAACATGTGGTTACAGAGATATCAGCAATGAAAATGGTTTAACACAAAACTTTGACGTAAAAGTAGATGAACAGACGGACGGACAGACAGACAGCCCACCCAGGGGCTTGACACAGGGGCTTAGATATTCCATATGAAAGGTAATGCTATAGAGATATCCTTTACCAAACATGAACAGAATCCAACATGTGGTTACAGAGATATGAGCTGTCAAAAAGGTTTAACGCAAAACTTTGACGTAAAGGTTGACGAACGGTGGGACAGACGGAAGTACGAACGAACGAACTAACGAACGAACAAACGAACGAACTAACAAACGGATGGAAAGACGAAAACTATATACCCCCCCCCCCCCCGTATGCCGGGGGTATAATTATATGTAGACGTGTTTTCGTGAGGAGCTTGCAGGCAAATATATGTGATATGATTTTCTTATTTATGTGCCAAACATAGATAGTCGGTATTCCTTAGAACTGGCACGTAGACACGGTGGTTCTAACGACTTCCAACAATATATACATGAGTTTTCTAGTAATAATATTGAAACACCATAATAATAAATTCTTGAGACCAAATATATGTAGCGTATTCTCTAGTAAGTCCCACTTTATGCAGACAAATGTTAGATTTTCAAACCACAAAGTGCACGGTCCTTCGGATCGGGATGTTACCTGGAACCATCCTCTGCAGAGAGAACGGTTGAAGATTCCAGCCTAAATTACATGATTACTGTTTAGGCATGCGCCCTGAAAACCTTGCGTGTATGTAATGTACACCTGCGAATAATGGTCAAATGTGACCGATCGCAGTACTAGCAGAAAGAAAGAAAGAAAGAAAGCCGATCGTTAATCAGGTGGGCGAAAACCGGAGTACCCGGAGAAGAACCACCTGATCACATGCGATCCGAGCGAGGTTCGAAGAACTATTATGGTAAACCACTAGGCCACGGAGGCCCTTTACTAAAATCGCAAAAGCTGTGTCTTACTTATGAACGTAGATTCCGGTGCCTGTGAGGAACCTTAGATTGATGTTCAACTTGCTCAGAAGACAACTCATAATATACCAAAGAAAAGAAAAAAAAAAAAAAAAAACAGATAGACCACCGTAGACTAAAACTGGTTTTATGATAAGACTTTTGTTTTATTTTGTTTTTGTTGTTATTTTTTTCTTGTGTTGCTATTTCCTTTATTTACGTATTCTTGGCCTGAGTGAATAAAAATGCAACAATCGGCCTCTAGTTGCATTGCATTGGCAAAATACCTTATTCATTTATTAATTTGACTCTATGTACAATATGATCTAAGATGGGTACGAAATGACCAAACCTGGTGCGAAATAACTAAAGTGGGTACGAAAGGACAAAATTGAAAATAAAAGCGGGTAAGAAATGACCAATATGGTACGAAATGACTTGGGTACGAAATGACTGGGGTCCGAAATGACCGGTTACCAAGTTGCGTTTAGCATTTCTGAACCTGCATGTTGCCTTGATACCTCTGATTAAGTTTCCAATTAACTCTGTACATCCGCCCCCGCCCATAGGGGCTTGAAGAAATATATGGGCTGCATGATGCTTCCACGCAGAGCTGAATCCGTCCCGCACACTAGTACTGGTAAACCGCTTGGAGGATCTAAGCCTGTCCAGGAACCGCGGTGCGAGGCGGACCGTCCATGCTAATAAACCCTATTGGTTTCATTGGGCGACAGGGCTTGAGATGTCATTTCATCTCAATGTCGGGTAAAAGTCCCACAAAATTGGAAGCAACGTCTCCAAAATGACCTTTACAGTGTTGACGGGGACGTTAAACCTCAAATCAAACAAACAAACAAAACTCTGTACATCTTATGATTTAATGCGATGTGTTGTTTTGTGCAGAGTAGGGGGTGTTGGTGTCTTTAATGGCAGCCAACTTGAATATTTAAATGAACGATTTTAGCATTTTGAATCTCCATGTCACCCCGCTGGCTCCCGTCAAATTTAAGACCAATCTGACATTTAGGTTGGGAGGATTGTCAGCCATCTTGGATATTGAAAAAAAAACGATTTTAGCAATTCTGAGTTTTCATGACCATTGAGGACCTCGAGACCATCCGCAACTATTATTGACATTTATGCCGTTGGCGCAAGGGATTAAGCCTTTTACTGTGCGCTGACCGTCCCGGCGTACCTGTACAGAATGTCTTTTTGGAAATAGCAGGCGCTTTAATGGAAAATAATTTTTAAACAAATATGACTTATTTATTTTTCAATTTAACAACCATGTTCCGTTTTAATCTAATTGTCCGTTTAAATACCTTCAAAATGATTTCAGATTAGTGGAACTTTTATTTAATTAGATGGCGGCATTTTAATTTTCAAATTAACGACCCTTAATCCTTATATGAAGCATACAAAACTGTGGAAAAACAACGACAGTACCCTACTTTAACGGCTAAAAGCTTCACTTTCTGTATATATTGCTAACAATCGCCTGTATCAGACGCAATGTGGTTACAATATTGCGCATTTTGATAGCAATTATAATACTTCAAAATTATTTTTAATAACGGGATTTTTGCGATTAAATTTGGAGCTTATTCAGAAAAAGCTTTATCGTCTACACACGCGTGTAATCCCTAAGCGTGTCACTCTCCGTCGACCGTGAAATGAACTCATCTTCGCCTGGGCATCTCCTTGGAATGTAAATCAATCTAAAATGCGGTGTCTGATCTGCGTCGTATTTATTTATTTATTTATCAATCTAAAATGCGGTGTCTGATCTGCATCTTATTTATTTATTTATGTATTTATTTTTCATGACCATTACTAAGCAATTTAAAAAAACATTGCTAGTAATAAGATACCAATTGAAAGAAAGAAAGAAAGAAAGAAAGATGCCGTATGTGCAGGTTAATCTGACATTTCGCTGTTCGCATTAGTGACATTTCGCTGTTCGTACATTGTTTGATTGAATTCAAGAACACAAGAGATGTTTGTATTTTTCCTTTTCGTAACATACATTTGATTATTAATTCCGTCTTCGTGGATTGTTGGTTATATTTAGAACCAGCTCATTCCGATTTATTTATTTTTATATTTATGTATTTATTTCAACTGTTAAATGATTTATTAAGATCAGGGTGTACCCCTTTTCTAGTTTTCCTTCCACCATACCGGGGAAAAGAAAATGCATGTAAACCCAACTTTATATATTGAACAGCCGGGTAATCAGGGATCAGCATGATTTTAACATAACACAAAAAACATAGTTCGAAAGTACTTTGTTACATGTGGGTTTACGGCGTCCCGCAACCCCCCATGCTGACAAGACAACCGAGCGTGATCTCTGACAGGTGTGCGGGCAGCTGTGGGGTAAGGCACAAGAAAGATATTAGATGAATTACATGAATTATTTACAGTATCTATATACAACACTTACTAACACAAAACATCACAATTTGTTGCTTCTGTAGCCAATTCACGACGTCCGCTCCGAAGGCAAAACAATGTTCTGTGCTCGGAACGGGTGACGTGAATACCTACCGAAGCAAACAACAAAAACAACAACAAAAACAAAAAATGAAACAACACAAGACGCGACTGGCCAGTTTTTAACTTAGGGTGAATCCCCCTCTCGCGTGAATCTTCCTCTCGCGGACTAGTGCAAACTAGTCTATCGACATTGTTGCCGATCACAGGTTTATATGTATTATTTAGCGATCGCACTTATCTGATTCGTCTGAATCACCTGCAGGTTACTTAATTGACCTCTTCCATTTGAATGGTCTCACATTTGTTCCCAATGGACAATGGTATGCGCTGCTTACGGTGGTCTGTCCGCCCTTGCTGGACCCTAACCCCCAGCGTCGTATCAGTACCTGCTGCTATAAGGCAGGGAGCAGCAGGTCACCACACATTGTTTTGCCTGCAAATTACGATAACTGGACTAAGACACGGTTCACAAAACATAATGCTATATCATGATCCCCCTCCCGGAGAAGTAAGAATATATTCATGCATATACCGTTACTGCGCATGCGCCGACCAGACACACAGGCTGATTAGTGCATGCGACAAATAACCGTACAGCAGAACTCAACTTGACTGTGCATCAAATTATCAGCACCCAGCGCTTGACACAAGAATACACAAAGTTCATGTTTCCTTACTGAGCACTGCAGAAATCAATTAATGCTCACTACTACTGAGCATAATACTCATCAAATTTGTGCTCACTACATTATCACAAGTAAGAGGCAATCGAACAGACCACGCCTTTGCGCTACCTGGTCAGCCGCCAATTACAGGAAACATAATCTCTATTTCATATCCTTCTCCGCGACACGGCTCACAAATATAGCTATTCACAAATTCATTACATTAACACGATAGAAACTACAAACAGAAAGATTTTCATCTATAATCCACGACATTTGTTAGTGTCTCATAAGGGCCAACACTGTTTGCCGTAAATTCTCTCTGTATTTGGTAGGCACCCCGCCACAACCGTCCTCGCGACGCCGATGACGCAGCTGACGTCATCCCCGCCACTCAGGCCGTTATGACGTGTGGCGACCAAATATTCCCACTTATCATCATCACGTTCTTTATATGTACATACATGCACAAACTGAGTTATCTGACAAAAACGGCATCATTACAAAATGAACTCGTAATTCTTCTTGAACAAAATTATTTCTAACAAACGTGAACACGCTTGTAAAATAAAATTCATTACGGTTCATCACCACGGGTAACCCGACAGGCTCTTGTAAGAGTTTGCCCTGATGATGAAGATATGGTTAAACCCGTCTTAAGTTTATGTCCCCTCTACACCTAATATCATATTGGGACGGAACTACGGTTTTCTAACCACAGCTAGTCAAAAGTCATGGGTCAAACAAGTGACCCGGCGTTTATTAATTACATTCTACAAAAGGGGTCTAAAAGCCTAAATGAATCTAGAATGAGCGGGTGTCCAAACTTTTAGGGTCAGAATGAGACAGGACCTCACTTAGAAAGACTCATTCTACTACTGGAGAAGCCTGGGATCAATCCTGCGACGTCTAGCTGGCAGAGCAAGTAGCCTAATCACTACAGGCCTCAACAGTGATTTCAGAATAGGCTTCAGAAAGTTGGGGTATACTAGAAGTAAACCCCATCAAAACCTACAAGCATGTCCATACAAAAATAATACTAAACATAGATTTAACATACCTTTCAATATACTTTCAATTTCCCGACACAATGTTGTGTATACTCGTTACAACTTGACCTGCTGCTAAAGTGTTCGTTTTTCTCAGGGTTTTTATATCTATGAATACTACCAGAAAATCATGCATACTCATATTAGCTTGCTAAAATCGTGGCGAGGTGGAGATACCGTCCACAATTGAAGCTAGATAGCAAAAATCGAGTAGATAATGGATTTGCGTTCAAATAGTATATTTCCCATAGGAAAAAGCCGCGTTCTGCGGCGTCTGATCTGGGTCCACACTGTTTGCCTAGCCCAACCCATGATTCCAGCCCAGATTTTACAGTTAACCTTTTAAGTAAACACGCTGACCTCACTGCGATAAAATTCTGCGTTGATTACTACAAATCAGTGATAGTCACGTGGACTCCAGCACTAATAGAGTAAACAATCCGATCCAAATGCAAAGAACTAGGTCACGGATGCATTCCTCGCTTAAAAACGCTGACTAAGACTTCATTCTTACCTGGCCGTACAGCTCGAGAAGAAGACTGCAAAGGGAAAACAAGTTCATAAAGAACGAACCATTTCTTCAAGGATTTATATTAAATACTTACGATAATATTGATGATAATCTCTGAAAACAAATATGGCGTATGGAAGAGAGCTCGGCGTTGTATATATCACGTGATCGGCGTTTGTGCATACCACGTGAGAGCCTTTTCGCGCGCTTTTGATTGATTGGTCAATAATGGACATGTGCTTATCTCCGCGTTGGTCACGTGGACATTTGCAAGAATCGACTTTCTACCGTATGGTACATTTGGGTCGATTGATAAACAATCGACCCAAAAACAGATCTCCATAAACCACTCATGCATACATCGTATGATATGTGCATGACTTGTGCATGGAGCAGCACATTTTGCCTACCATATTTCACCTAAAATATTTCACTCGCACCGCCCTACCATATATATACTAAAATAATTTAGATGTGCATAAGCACCAGAGAGGTTTCCTATTCGCTCTCGTAACAAAGGTTTCCCCTTTTGGAGAAAAAACAATCAGAAATGTTTTTTCTTTGTGTACAGAGATGGAATAGGATGAACCTATCTAAACAAGACAGCTATTTACACAACAACTGTGCGAAAAATTACCTACTAAGGTAGTCTGCCCCCAAATTTTCGCTGGTAAAATTAGCTAATAAGCTACGGTGGTTTGCCCCAGAATTTTCCTGTTCCCCTGACACTCTGTTGTTTGTTAGAAAACGGATATCGTTTTAATCTTACTGGCGGTGGCCTTTCTGGCTTAACTGATTTGATTATTTTCACAGGTTCTGACATAAATGTGGTACATATAATTTGGTCTGTCTGACATGTCAGTCCTGCAAGGCGCTGTTCTCTCAGCCCTTCTGTTTCCTCACTCTCCTCTGACGTTAGTGTGTGTGGGACGCTAACGTCTCCGTCAGTTTCCGGTTGCTCTGCAGTTTGAAAACTGCTGTCTTCAAAAGAAGACGCGTCTACGTCATTTCTGTCATGACTGTCTGTCGACATAAGAGGTTTAGAGATCAGACAATGAGACGTCACAGTTTGACGCTCAACATATTGTTTCAGTATATTAGCGTGATATGTGTTAACATTTCCATTGACGTCAATCTTATAATCCATTCTGTTCACTACCTCAACCACTTCATAAGGACCTTTCCATTGAAGCAATAATTTATTACTGTCTGTCGGTAGTAACAACAGCACTTTATCGCCGACGTCAAATTTACGCGACCTCGCGCCTTTATCATAATAAGCTTTCTGCTTAATCTGAACCTTCTTTCAATTATCACGCGCTAATTTGCATGTCTGCTCTAACCGTTCCCTTAGCTCAATAACGTACTGATACGTTGAAAGAACTTGCTCATCGCGCACCTCTTCAGCCCATAATTCTCTTAATATTGCCATTGGACCTCTGACGTTACGTCCATATAACAACTCAAAAAGGGTATCCTAAAGACTCTTGTGGGACTTCCCTTACCGCAAATAATAAAGCTGGAAGATATTTATCCCAATCTTTTGGACCTTCAGCACACATGCGACGTAACATCTGCTTTAACGTAGCGTGGAAACGCTCAATCAAGCCGTTGCAAATTGGGTGTCTCGGACTACACGTTAACTGTTAAAGAGGAAGAAGTCTGCTGCCTTCTTTCATTACCTCAGCAGTAAACTGTGATCCACAATCAGTCAACATTTCATCAGGAATACCAACCCTACTAAACATTTCAATAAGCGCTTCCGCGACACGTTCCGTCTCAATACTCGGTAAAGCTATCGCCTCTGGATACCTTGTCGCATAATCTATCATGGTTAAAATATACCGAGATTTCCTATCAGATCGAGGCTCAATTGGACCAACTATGTCCACTGCCACCCTCTTAAATGGCGTATCAATCAATGGCATTTTTCCTAGAGGTACTTTAGTGACCCGACATTTCTGAATGGTTCTCTGACAAATATCACAGGATTTACAAAATCTAGCGACATCACCGCAAATACCGGGCCAGTAAAACTCAGTTACAACTCTATCCAATGTCTTCCTAATACCCATATGTCCAGACATAAGCGTTTCATGAGCCAGTTTCAACACCTTTCCTCGGAAACTTTGAGGGACCACAAGTTGGAAAGAGACTTTGTTACCCTTTGTGAACTCCCTATATGCCAAACCCTTTTTCTCAATAAACCTAGTTTCACCTCGGTTTAAACCACGACTCACAGTCTTGTTCCCAGATACAACCCTTTTCCTGATGTTTTCCAAAGTTGGATCATCAACCTGAGCTTGCTTGAAAGCCTCCTTGTCATCGTTAATGATCTGATCGGGAACCTTAAGTTTTCTGTAAGGCTTCTCATCCTGCCTAGTTTGAGACCTAGTTACAGCCGCAGCTGAGAAATGAGACATATCAGGAAGTTTTGATCCATCAATGTTACCGATAACCAAATCGTTCAACGTATCATCCATACACAAAGCTTCAGTTTTCCCAGTGAAAAAAGGACAATCAATGTCAATCATTGCCAAAGGATACCTTTGTGTGGATTCATCAATCAACGTAACATTTGATTCCTTCCCTATTAACTGACTATCCGAAACCAAACTTCTCCGAACGACACAGCCTGTACACCCAGTATCTCTTAATACAACCACCTTTTTATTATTAACCAATCCTTGTGCCGTCGGTAACCTTGCCTTTAAGAAGTAACAGACACCTTCCCTAGTTTCCTTACTACACTCCTCCCTATCCGAAATCAAAGGATCACCAACCTTATTTTCAAAAATACTTCCAATCTCATCACTTTTCCTAGTTACTTCCGTTTGACAAAAACTAACTTGGTGTGCTGCGCCACGTGGTGTGCTATTATTCTTACCGCGTCCGCTAAAAGACTCTCTAAAATTACCACGACCTCGTGTATAACCACGACCTACAATCTGCATATTCTCATTCTTAACCTGATAACCTTGAGTCTCTACGCGCGTGTTAAAATTTTCCTTAACACCGCTATCCCCAACTCCAGTTGCTCCTACCTCTGCGCTATACAATTGTTTCCTGTCGGGGTTCTTAAAACATTTAATTGTTAAATGCCCCTTACCGCATATGCTACACTTGATATCCGATCTACCACTCGGTTTGTTCGAGTCAACTTTGTCCTGTTTACCCTGCGCTGCGCCTCTATTATCGCGTTGCCCCTTATTAATGCAACTATATACGCCCCCGCGCGCTTCTGCAAACAAATCTGCCTCCCTAGCCATTTCATCTAAATTACCAAACTGTTTTGGCTTCAGATGTACGTACAGTTCTCTATTACATGACTCCAGGAACTGATCCCTTGCCATGAAATCACAGACAGCCGGAAAAGATTTTTCTATCTTTGCCATATTAAGCCATTTTTCTAAATAACTTCTTAGTCTACTACTGACTGTATGAACGTTTCTGATTTCTTGGGCCTACTATAACGAAACTGCTTCCTAAATCCGCGCTCTGTCATGTCAAAAATCTTTAATAAAGCATCCTTTAACTTTTCATAATCCGCCGCATCCTCATTTGACAACCGGTCATATATATCAAGTGCGCGCCCTTTGAGCAATGCACTTAAATACGCGGCCCAAACACTCTTATCCCATTTATTAGCCGTAGCATATTTCTCAAACCTAGATAAATAACTATCCATTTTATCTTTACCCTCTTCAAAATAAGGTAACTTAGGATCCCGGGCATGAGCCACCTTCTCAGCTTTTTGCTTTTCAAATTCTAGCTCGAGCTTCGTTCTCTACATTTCTAATTGGTTCCTTAATTCTTGGTGCTGTAGCTCAAACCCATGTTTTATTTGTTCTAAATGGGCCTCACAAATCTCTTTTGCCTCCCTTTCAGTCTTAATGCGTGCCATTTCAAGTTCCTTATTAACATTCAACATAGCTAGTTCATGTGCCCTTTCCTTTTCCTTTTCAGCCCTTTCCTTTTCCTTTTCTTCAGACCTTAACCTTTCTAAATCCCTTTGCTCTTGCCTTTCTGCCCGCTCAATATCTTGCTGCTCCTTAACAAAACCTTGTAACTCCTTCCCCTCATAACCTAAGTCCTTTCCCATTTGCATTAAACGCTCCATTATTGATAACGTAAATCTTACGTAACTATCAAAACCACTATAAACTGCTCAGTTGTGATCAGTGATGATTGAATGGGCTTAACTAAAACGTTAAGATATGTGTTATACGCGTTAATCTAACTAAAACGTTAGTTATTAAAGCACACGCGATTTGAAATGTCAAATGCTTTCAGCAAAGTATGACGTTGCGTACTGGTAGTCTAGTATGACGTCATAAACTGACGACGTTTACAGTAAAATGCTACAATCCGAAGATTCATCACATTACAAAACTCCGATCATAACAAGTCACCATTAATGTTTCTATTACGTCATACCTAACCTCAAGCCACTGCGTAAATATTAACGCTATTGTTATGTCAACGTCAGTAAATTGTTAACGTCACTGCGTCAGAACCATGTGTGGGTAAGATCAATTAGTAACTCCTGTTTAACTTAGTAGAAAGTCAGGTAACACAATTAAGTGGGGTCTACTTAAATATTTCGTTACCAAGAAAAAGTGGGGTTTGCCTTGCCTTCCTGCTCAGAAATTATAAACTTGTCAGTATCCATTTAGTTGAATACATGGGTTTCGCACTTCATCAACGCAGGAAGGAAGATTCAAGTTAATTTCTAAATCTGGCTGTCAATACATTTTTTTTAATTGATGATTCAGAGTATCAATGTGCTGTTCCACAGCCGGGAACACCAGCCAGAGATCAAATCCCGTTTCTGACACCAAATGTTACATTTGGGTTTACGGCGTCCCGCAAACCCCAATGCTGACAAGACAACCGAGCGTGATCTCTGACTGGTGTGCGGGCAGCTGTGGGGTAAGGCACAATAAAGATATTAGATGAATTACATGAATTATTTACAGTATCTATATACAACACTTACTAACACAAAACATCACAATTTGTTGCTTCTGTAGCCAACTCACGACGTCCGCTCCGAAGGCAAAACAATGTTCTGTGCTCGGAACGGGTGACGTGAATACCTACCGAAGCAAACAACAAAAACAACAACAAAAACAAAACATGAAGCAACACAAGACGCGACTGGCCAGTTTATAACTTAGGGTGAATCCCCCTCTCGCGTGAATCTTCCTCTCGCGAACTAGTGCAAACTAGTCTATCGACATTGTTGCCGATCACAGGTTTATATGTATTATTTAGCGATCGCACTAATCTGATTCGTCTGAATCACCTGCAGGTTATTTAATTGACCTCTTCCATTTGAATGGTCTCACATTTGTTCCCAATGGACAATGGTATGCGCTGCTTACGGTGGTCTGTCCGCCCTTGCTGGACCCTAACCCCCAGCGTCGTACCAGTACCTGCTGCTTTAAGGCAGGGAGCAGCAGGTCACCACACATTGTTGTGCCTGCAAATTACGATAACTGGACTAAGACACGGTTCACAAAACATTATGCTATATCATTATCCCCCTCCCGGAGAAGTAAGAATATATTCATGCATATACCGTTACTGCACATGCGCCGTTCAGACACACAGGCTGATAAGTGCATGCGACAAATAACCGTACAGCAGAACTCAACTTGACTGTGCATCAAATTATCAGCACACAGCGCTTGACACAAGAATACACAAAGTTCATGTTTCCTTACTGAGCACTGCAGAAATCAATTAATGCTCACTACTACTGAGCATAATACTCATCAAATTTGTGCTCACTACATTATCACAAGTAAGAGGCAATCGAACAGACCACGCCTTTGCGCTACCTGGTCAGCCGCCAATTACAGGAAACATAATCTCTATTTCATATCCTTCTCCGCGACACGGCTCACAAATATAGCTATTCACAAATTCATTATATTAACAACAGATAGAAACTACAAACAGAAAGATTTTCATCTATAATCCACGACATTTGTTAGTGTCTCATAAGGGCCAACACTGTTTGCCGTAAATTCTCTCTGTATTTGGTAGGCACCCCGCCACAACCGTCCTCGCGACGCCGATGACGGAGCTGACTTCATCCCCGCCACTCAGGCCGTTATGACGTGTGGCGACCAAATATTCCCACTTATCATCATCACGTTCTTTATATGTACATACATGCACAAACTGAGTTATCTGACAAAAACGGCATCATTACAAAATGAACTCGTAATTCTTCTTGAACAAAATTATTTCTAACAAACGTGAACACGCTTGTAAAATAAAATTCATTACGGTTCATCACCACGGGTAACCCGACAGGCTCTTGTAAGAGTTTGCCCTGATGATGAAGATATGGTTAAACCCGTCTTAAGTTTATGTCCCCTCTACACCTAATATCATATTGGGACGGAACTACGGTTTTCTAACCACAGCTAGTCAAAAGTCATGGGTCAAACAAGTGACCCGGCGTTTATTAATTACATTCTACAAAAGGGGTCTAAAAGCCTAAATGAATCTAGAATGAGCGGGTGTCCAAACTTTACGTCTCACCAACATCTAGGGTCAGAATGAGACAGGACCTCACTTAGAAAGACTCATTCTACTACTGGAGAAGCCTGGGATCAATCCTGCGACGTCTAGCCGGCAAAGCAAGTAGCCTAATCACTACAGGCCTCAACAGTGAATTCAGAATAGGCTTCAGAAAGTTGGGGTATACTAGAAGTAAACCCCTCCAAAACCTACAAGCATGTTCATACAAAAATAATACTAAACATAGATTTAACATACCTTTCAATATACTTTCAATTTCCCGACACAATGTTGTGTATACTCGTTACAACTTGACCTGCTGCTAAAGTGTTCGTTTTTCTCAGGGTTTTTATATCTATGAATACTACCAGAAAATCATGCATACTCATATTAGCTTGCTAAAATCGTGGCGAGGTGGAGATACCGTCCACAATTGAAGCTAGATAGCAAAAATCGAGTAGATAATGGATTTGCGTTCAAATAGTATATTTCCCATAGGAAAAATTGATGAAACGACCCTATAAATCAATGCCATGACTCCTGTCAAAACGAACACCCACACAACACGTGACGGGAATAAAATCATATATGGCACAAGGTTGGCGATTTTTAGGCAAATTTTTTAGAACTCAGCCTTATAGCGGCCCCCTGTATTGTAAAAACAGATCTCCATAAACCACTCATGCATACATCGTATGATATGTGCATGACTTGTGCATGGAGCAGCACATTTTGCCTACCATATTTCACCTAAAATATTTCACTCGCACCGCCCTACCATATATCTACTAAAATAATTTAGATGTGCATAAGCACCAGAGAGGTTTCCTATTCCATCTCGTAACATACTTGCTTCTTATTCTTCTATTTTATTTTAGTCAATGTTGGTTTTTCATCACGGCAACAAGCCGTGTAAGGACTATGCTTTATATAGAGAAAACTGGGGGTTCTTTGATTTCTGTGTTCACGGAGATGTTGCACTGATGAGTTAGGAGGCCTTCATGCGGACTGAACAAATTATTTGTCTAAATCGCGACGGAAGTAAGGGCGAGGATTGTGGCCACGTAAAATCGATTTAAGCCCCCCAGTGGAAATCTTCCACTGACCGTTCCAAGGCGGCTCTTCTGTGGCGATTTATTTATGTTGTTTTTTGTTACTTACTGTGTGTATCACTTGTGTCTTTTAATTTTGGATGGCCATATGGCCATTTTGTGGGAAAGTAACTGTCCATATGGCCTTCCTTTGTTTAGGTTTCCATTATGGTCTGGTCGCTTAATGTTTGTATTTCTTTCCCTTTGGTGTCTTTTATGGATGGAGTAAGTTAATTGTATCAATTCCTGATCTTTGTTTTACTTCTACTTTACTGTGGTATTCATTTTTTTTATTTCTTCTCCAAGACATAGGTTGTAGGTGCTCGTTAGAGCCACCTCAATGAGGCGGTTCTAACGAGAATAAAAAACCGGTTTTGAGTATCGATAAATTTTCATTAACAAATTAACTGTTTTTGAGATATCAAGAACCCTACTAAGCCGCACGGATATGTTATCGTAATTTATCTATATTTACGATTTATTTATTTAAAATTTATTTATTGCTCAATACGTTGATTGATGGTACTATTTAGAACCAGCTCATTCTGATTTTTTTTAATTTATTTATGCATCATGTGAACAAGTCCGTGAAATGAAGACCCCCTAAAACCCCAGTTTATATAGAGAAAAAAGGGATTTACGGGGGTATTCATTATTTTTCTTATTTCGGCTCCAAGACATAGGTTGTGGGTACTCGTTAGGCGGTTCTAACGAGCACACACAACATATGTTTTGAGCATGATTTTGACTTAATAAACACAAAAACATAGGTAGAAAGATTTCAATTTGGCGCTTCTGTGCCCATAATCAACATTTTATTACACTCAGTGGACAATGTCACATGTATTTAAGAAGAAGACAATTATCGCTTTTATGACACGACGATTGTGTATTGCGTTCCGGCTACCGACCGTCAGGAAGCCCGAAGATTACTGGACACGCGTGCAAGGTATAATGGGTTACCTTATTTCCGGAAAGATTGAGTCGTGGGTACTACTGCGCATTCTTTATCCTTGTAGTCCTTTTCAAAATTAAGGGGTGCCAGGTTGTGTTTTCTTCCAAATTTACTTGAAAAATGACAGCACCATTACGAAAACACGCCTATATAATATTGACCACACTTGAACCCCATTTTTATGTATAGTGAAACTGGGGTTTACAGAGGTTAACCTTATTTCTCTTATTTCTGCTCTAAAATATAGATTGTGGGTACTCGTTAGAACCGCCTCGATGAGGAGGTTCAAATTCGAGGCGGTTCTAACGAGTACCCACCATCCAAATTGTTTTAGCAGAAAAAATAAAAATATCACATTTTTTCATCTTAAATTTTTCATTTTTTCGGCGATAAAGGTTACAATGAATTTGAATAGGCGTGTTTTCGTAATGCTTTTTGCAAACAGTGTATGCCCTGATCAGACGCCGCGTTCTGTGGCGTCTGATCTGGGCCGGCGCTGTTTGCTAATTATACGTTTTTGGGGTTTCCGGTACAAACTGGGATGACAGTATTAGAACTTGAATTCAGGTGGACGTAATACGATCGAAAATTTATTCTTTTTAACATTCCTTAGGCTTAAACGGTTGGTATATCCTCCAAGTTTTAATGGAAATCAACACTAGACAAGCAAAAAGCATATATATCATTTGACAACCTTCGCTTCAATTATTTCATAACCTTACATACTTTCAACAAAAGCAGGTGGATTCGTTGACAAAATTTCATATGTCATCAGTTTCTTCTTACTGTGAATTTTATTTAAATGGACACCGAAAACATTTTATTTTTGACCATAATGAATTTTTCCAGATATGATTTCAGAGAAATTGTACAGATTCGTGAAATAATACCATGTTGAATCCTAATTCACGTGCTAGCAGAAAGATCTCGTTTTTAGGTTTTTTAATACCAATCATTTTGCTAAATTTTCTATGTATCCTTCAAAATATCTTAACTTTTTGTACTGTGTAATTTATTTGAAAAAAAAAAACGGACTGGACTTTCAGCATACAGTGGAGGCCCTGATCAGACGCCGCGTTTTGCGGCGTCTGATCTGGGCCTGCACTATTTGCCAGGGTACCCGTTTTGGGGTATCTGATCCTAAATGGGTTAACTATAAATGTTTTTTTTTTTTTTTTTTTTTTTTTTTTTAATAATGTGGAATATCACATTCCAGAAAAAAAATACATAGAACCCATAATATTTTAAGTACAAAAGTAAGGCTCAATTTAAACAGTTTGACAAAGAGTGAATTTTTCTCGCTTAAAGTACCAAAACACGCCGTTCTAAATTAACTAGACGTATCTATTGGTCAATATCCCCCGGGGTCATTTTCACACACAGTCGGATTAAAACACAATGTTGAATACACGATAGGTACACGATAAGTTTTTATCATAGGCCTCAGTCAAAGGGAGACAACCCAATATTGACTTTTTGTGCGACTGACAAGGTTGAAAGTCATCGGGCTAATGTCAGATAAAGTTGGCCATGCAACACGAAAACACGCCTATATAATTTTAATCCCCTTCAATCCCACTTTTATAGAGTAAAACTGGGGGTTAGAGGGGTAAACCTTAATTTTCTTAGTTCTGCTCTAAAATATAGATTGTGGTTACCCGTTAGAACCGCCTCGATGAGGCGGTTCTAACGAGTACCCACAATCTATATTTTGAGCAGAAATAAGATAAATATCACAATCTACGCCTTAAAAGTTTCATTTTTTCGGCGATAAAGGTCACGTAGTGACGAGGTGAGCTTTTGGGATCACTTTTTGTCTGTCGCCCGTCGTGCGTGCGTCCGTCCGTGCGTCCGTGCGTGTGTAAATAATTTCTTAGTTTAGTTTAATCATATTTTATTGCATATAATAGCAAGCAATGGGGTTGGGCCACAAGTTCTCACAACATTAGTTACGGCCCTTCCCCTACAATTATACACACAAATTATTTATGCACATGGTAATGGCTAAATATAATACAGCGTATTGAAATAAATAAATGAATAAAAATAAATAAATAAATAAATAAATATAAATATAAATAAATAAATAAATAAATATAAATATAAATAAATAAATAAATAAATAAATAAATAAATAAATAACCATGTCGGAAAATTCTGTAAGTCAAGGCAGCCACTTTTAACAAGTAAATAATAGACAGGTTCATGATCTGTCAAAAGAGATCATCACGTGAACAAGTCCGTGAAATGAACACCCCCTTACACCCCACTTTGTATAGAGAAAACTGGGGTTTACGGGGGTTAACATTATTTTTCTTATTTTTACTCCGAGACATATGTTGTGGGTACTCGTTAGAACCGCCTCAATGAGGCGGTTCTAACGGGTACCCACAACATATGTTTGCAGCATGAATAAGAAAAATATCATTGATTTTTATCCGAAAAGTAGCCATTTTGAAGATGTGAAAAACGCACTATGTCGCACGGGTGTGTTAGCGTAATGTGCATGTTCATACACGTATTTTTTTAAGAATTATTGAAACGTTTAGTATCTTTGATAAATTTTTGGACAACACCGAAAATAAGTAGATTATCCTGGTCAGTCAAGAAAGGATCCCCAAATAAAATCTTGTTCAAGGACAGAGGGTGAAAAGGTCTGGTAGTCTGGAACAAAGTCACACGTTCTGTGAGGAAATTTGGACATCTAAAAAAGAAATGTTCAGCGTCTTCAATAACTTCTGAACAACTGCAGTATGGCGAAAGACAAATATGATTTGAATATAAGTCTCCTTTGAGATTGCTACATTTGTTCCTAATCCTTGCATGTATAACAGAGAAGAACCTTTCTCCACTCGTATAATAAACAGGAATTTTAGGAATTCGAGGGGAACTATTTTTTAAATGTTGTTTAAAGGCTGATATACTTCCTGCTGCACGAACATCGTTATCAAGAGAGTTCCATAAGGAGATAGAAGAGGGTATACAGGACCGTTTAGAAATTTCTGTGCGAGTATATGGAACTGTGATGTTGCTGCTATTTCTCAGAGGATAGTTTGTGACTTCTCTAACTAGCGGAGGAATAAGATCGGTTATATATGAGGGAACTAAGTTGTTATTTACCTTGTACATAAAAGCCAATTTCTGATAATTTCGTCTGTCAGATAAGGGTTCCCAACCACATTCTCTATAAAGATTTTCAAGTGACACGGACCTTGTAAGACCCGTGACTAATCTAGCCGCCTCGTTTTGAAGCTTTTCAATGGCTTGCTTATCATAAGCAGAACAGCCGTCCCATACTATTGAAGAATACTCAAGGATAGGTAATAAGTATGAAATATATATCTGGCTTAAAGCAGTTCTATGAAATGTAAACTTCAGTTTTCGCATTATCCCTATGACCTTGGATGCGCTGGTTATTATATTTTCTATATGTCTATGCCATTGGCCGTTATTACTAAAAGTTAAACCTAGATGCTTGTGAGCCTCTACAAATTGTATCGGGGTATCATCGAAAATAATCTGAGGATAATTTTCAAAATGTTTAAGGGTAAAAAAAACTGCCTCGGTTTTTAAAGGGTTAAAGGTAATTAACCATTGCTTAGCCCACCCAGAAAGAATATGTAAGTCATGACTTATGATTCCTTCTATATCAGCAATTGAGGAGGCTGCATAATACAAAGAGCTGTCATCGGCAAAAAGTCGAGTCAAACTTAGCAGTGAGTCAGAAATGTCGTTTACATATATGAGAAATAACAGTGGTCCTAGCACAGAACCTTGAGGGACTCCAGCATGTATATCTCTAGAACTTGAAGTGCAGGACCTTATAACAACGTTTTGTCTTCTATTGCTTAAGTAATCGTTTATCCAATTAAGAAGAGAACCAGTTATACCATGCTGTTTTAATTTGAAAAGGAGCCCTTTATGCCATACTCTATCGAAAGCTTTTGACACATCACAAAATATCAAACAGGAAAACTGATTATTATCAAATGTCTGACATATATGCTGAAAGATGTCTATTAATTGGAAAGTAGTAGAATATTGTGGTAAAAATCCAGACTGGTATCTATATAAAAGGTTATTTTCATGGAAGAAAGTATACATATTTTTATGTGTTATTCTTTCCTGGAGCTTTCCAACACCACTTAAAAGTGAAATTGGTCTATAATTGGATAAAATCGATTTGTCCCCTTTCTTATATAGAGGCAGCACATTGGATGTTTTCCATATATCCGCAAAACAACCTTCACGAAAAGATCTGTTAAAGATAATTGACAAAGGGATAGATATTTCCCTAGCAACAGCCTTAAGCATCCTATTGCTTATGGCATCAGGACCCGTAGCTTTGTTAGGATTCAGAATTAATATCAGTTCTGTTATTTCTTCCGGAGTACAAACAATATTAGAAAGAGAATTATCAGTTATAGATTGAAGTGCAGGCAGTTGTGTGTTATTATCACCTAGATCACAAATTGAACTAAAATAGGAATTAAGACATTCAGCCTTTTCACTGTCAGTAAAACAATAGACATTCTGGTCTTGAAGTGAATTTAACAATGGAGGTATATTTCCAGAGTTGCTGTTATTTTTTACAAAATGCCGGATGACCTGCCAAAATTTTTTCTTGTCATTGTTTTGAAAATCAGACAAAGAAATTTCCAAACTGTTATAAAACTTTTCTTTGGCGTGTTTTTTCAGATTGTTAACTTTATTTCTCATTTGTTTAAATTTATTCCAATCATTGATACTGCCAGAATTATTTGATTTCTTTCTAAGTTTATCTCTTATACGAATAAAATGGCGAATTTCTGCATCAAACCGAGGTTTATCATTTGGACGAACTGTTACAATTTTGGAAGGTATACATAATTTTACGAATTCCAGAAGTTTATCAGTGAACTTTATACAAGCTTCATTTACAGAACCCTCAGACAGGATGCTCCAATCATAGTTTGAAACTAAAGTTTTCAGTTGTTGAAAATCAGCATTTCTGTATAACCATACAAGTCTCTTAAAAGTTGCCTGACAACTGTAATGGAAAGGGATTCTAATAAAGGTCGATCTGTGATCACTTATATCAGTTGGAGTTTCTAGAACACCAGAATCTGAGAATAACATATCGTCAGGTATTAGAATAGGATCTAATATAGCTTGTAAACGAGTACCTTCATAAATAATATTCTGCAGTGAATTAATAGTAATAAGATCTTTTAAACTGTGAAAATTAGAGTTCGAAAGGTCTTCATTGAGGTCACCAAGAATTATTAAATTCTTGGAAAGATCAAGTGCTTCCTCGATGTTTAAGTTCAAATTATGAAAAAAGTCAATGGCAGCTGTTCGAGGACTGTAAAATAGACCAAAGAGATAATTTACGTGATTAATCTTGACTTCCACCCAGATTGACTCATCACAGAATACTTCTAAATCAGTTCTTGAGTGAATAAGATTTGAATTAAGATAAACCATCACACCCCCACCATGGTTGGATCTATCTTTTCTGTAAGGTTCATCAAAAATGTCTGATAGGAATAACATATCATTCGTGATGCTATGATCAAGATGTGTCTCAGTAAAGCAAAGTATGTCAAAATCTGAGAAATGCTCCTTAACATATTCAAATTTGTTTCTTATACTCCTTATATTCAGGTGTAAAATTGAGAGATCAGTCAATGTGTTAGCTGGACCAGGGTTCGGTTCTATATCGAAAGACTGAAGCAAGAGCAAAAACGTTATGAAATGAAAACTTATATTACAAGTGCTGTCCATTAGGAAAGCATTAACGGACCTAAGAAAATATTTAATATAAAGAAGAATGACATTAAGAAAGAAAAATTGCTTGTACCTAAAATAGATACGTCTATGGCCACAGACTGCGGTGGAAGCGTGAAACAGTCCTATGGAGACTCTCCATTGATCTACAGAAATACCCATAGATCTAGTAAGTTATTGTCCGAAAGAGAACCTCCATATGACCGTCCGCACACTCTCAAGCCCAACAGAACTCCCGACAGTGGTATGTAAATAGGTAAACATAAGATAAATAACTACTAGATAAACAACATAGTAAATGGAAACTGACAAGTATGTACATAACTAAATAATGCTAACAATATTGGAATTTGTATAAATGAAAATACTCCTGGCATCATTAGTGAAATATTTATACCACTATTCTTTTAAGAAATGAATTTAATTTATCTGCTGTTCATGAAAGTATAAACGCAGCGGGTCGCCTGCCAAGATAATGAACCACGAGTGAGGTTCATGTAAACTATGCAAGCTATCCGCTGGCGTTCACAGCTCCGTGAAAAGCAGACTGGTTAGGTTTATTTTTTCATAGATACTTTCTCCTCATCATTAGGCGAGGAAAAAATGCAGCTTATAAAACAAACTTTTAAAGCTGATAAAAACATATAAGCACTGTTTTTTCTGCAAACAATACATCAGCCATCGGCCAGTCAGACGTAGAGAACCATGGTTTATCGTATGACGTCGCGTCTATGTGAAAAAAAAAAAGAAAAAAGAATCCGTTTAATAATGGCGGAGTACTGTCATTGATGCAAACAAGTGGAGAACAAAATCCGTATTAAATGTCATATGATAAATGCTTTCATATATTATTAAGTCTATCAAGCTCGTTGAGGAAACGGGATAAAATTCTCGGCGTGGCCTCCCATTCTATTCCCTTTCCACAACTCGCTTAATAAATTCAACCATACATGAACACTCAAGCAAGATCGTCTATTTTAACTGACGTCTCTTGACGTCACTTAAAAATCATGTAACTCGGTACGTTGTATTCTGTAGGTTTACATTAGGCTTTACCGATGCCGGATGAACGCTGAGACAAAGTTTTTAAAACGTTACCTGAACATCGACTCACCCATTAAGCGCCTGTTGTGAAGTTGTACTCTGACAAACATGAAAACCGCAAGATCATGAAAGCATGCCCGTAAGAAATAAATTTAAACTAACTATAGTCATAATTAAAATAAATTCATACTACAGTGAAATTCCGCTAATAAGACCACCTTAAATTAAGACTAATTCTGCTATAAAAAGCTTATTATGAAGGCGTCACTTAATCTTTCTTTGTGTGTTCTGCCCTTCGTGTCCTCTGGTCAGGGACCACCTTTGTGACTGTTCAAAAGTGGTCTTAAAGACCACTTTTGAACAGTCCCAAAGGTGGTCTTAATATAGGAATTGTATTTTATCATTGCCACTTCTTGCCCGGTGTCAATCTGACTCGCCTCAGTGAGGCCCCTGTAAAATTTATTTTGAGCCGAGTGTAAATCAGAGGTATGCGGAATCCGGAGTACCCGAAGAAAAACACAATACCTTGCACACGCGGCCCGAGATAGGCCCGTACCATAGCGCTAATGATTTATCTTAGGCTGTTTAATATTTAGAACTTATTGAAGATCCCCGAATATCTCGCCCTTGTCGAAACGAAACACAAGAACAAGATTTGGGGAGCTCCTTGGATAAAGCATTCCTTCCCCCTCTCCTCTCTCTCTCTCTCTCCCTCTCTCTCTCTCTCTGGGGGAGGGGGGGGGGCAGATGGAAAATAATGGTACATATATCCAATTGAGACGTAAGACACTAAATAAATTGAGAAAATAGACCGATTGTGCTCGTTAGAACCGCGCCTCGTTGAGGCAACTGCTAGAAAAAAAACCTTATTCTGGAGATAAGAAAGTCATCAATTTAGAACACTGACGTTTTGTTGCAATGACAGCTGGCACACATCGTTGGCAAGTCAACGTTGTTTGTCTGAATGCGCACAAACAGTCATTTCAGCACCATCATGCATTGTAAATGACATGCAGCAATGTCTGTTCCGGTAAGTAAAAAGTGAATAAGACCAATAAACTGTTACATGAGTGATTGTAAATGATGTTCTCATGTGTTCCACGTGGTAAAAAACCTGTACTCGGAGACGACACCTGTGAAAAGGGCACTTTTCTACATAATATGAACACTGATGAATAAGCCCTCATGCAACCACATACCTTAAACCATCCCGCTAGGGCTGTAATCTGAGCTCAAATTTATATTTCACTACGATATGGCGAGGCTGTTCGTATGCTCAGTCTCGCCAGACCCTAGCTGGTCACCTAAAAATTTAAGCGTAGTGCCGACCTAGCACGGGGAAATTCGGAAGTTGTAAACAAAACCACGTGTTAACACTAAATACTATTTTACGCAAAAGCGCCAATCAAAACGCTATAGCAAACAGCTTCCCGCACAGAATATCAAAGCCCTATTCACTTCTATTAGTAATAATAATAGTAATAATAATATAGAAGATATTTCCTTTTTTCGGGTCGATACCAAAAATATTCCATCGAACATGATGAAAACATCCAAATTTTCACGAGTGCGAAGCACGAGTGAAAATACGGCCCCCGTCCACAGCGGCCTGAAGAAACACATGGGCCGCACAACGCCTCCACGGAGAGCCGAATCCGGCCCGCACACCAGCACCGGCAAACCGCCCAGAGGACCCAAGCCCGCCCAGGAACCGCGGCGCGAGGCGGACCGTCCATGCTAATAAACCCCACTGGTTTCATTGGGTGACATGGCCTGGTGATAGCTCAGTGGTTAGTGCACTTGCCTCTGATGCTAGAGGTCCCGGGTTCGATCCCCGGCAGCGGCGATAAAATTTCGGTGTCCGAACACGCTCCATTGGCATCATTTGCAGGGATGAATGTCATAAAGTGCTGCGTCCTTCGGATCGGGACGTTAACTGGAGGCCCCCTGTGCAGGGAGAACCATCCCCTCTGCAGGTTAAAGATCCCTACCGTAATTACATGATTACTGTGTAGGCTTTCATCCTGCAAAACCTGGAGTGTATGTAATATACACCTGCGGTAATGGTCAAATATGACCGACGCAGTATCAGAAGATAGATAGATAGATAGATAGAGATGTCATTTCATCTCAATGTCGGGCAAAAGCCCCACACAATTGTAAGCAACGTCTCCAAAATGACCTTTACAGTGCCGACGGGGACGTTAATCCTCAAATCAAACAAACGAGTGAAAATTCGGATGCCCTCAACACACGAGACTAAACATTCCCGGCATCTGCCGAAAGAATAAGTATATTTTTATGCGGATACTTATGGTAATTGATAATCGTATTGTACATCACAATTTTGCCCGGCTATGACGTCACAGAAGTCAGTTTCAAAACATTAACAGATCGCCATTTCAAATACAGCATTTTTAAATCGTATGTACATGTACGTCACAATTTTGCCTGGCTATGACGTCACACAGTCAGTTTCAAAGCATAAACAGATCACAATTTTGTATACAGCATTTTTACAGTTCAAAGAGTGCTTTTCAGTGTATTTTACAGAATTATTTTGTAGATAACATATGAATCTTGGCGAGAAAAGTAGTCCGGACTGCAACTGTGAAAATATCATGGTCATGTTTTTTTTTTTTTTTTTTTTTTTTTTTTCACACTGTGAGACTATTTATAAATATTTCACACTGTGAAAATATCACTGCTATGTATGAAATAAAAAAAAAAAAAAAAAAAAAAAAGAAGACATTCACTGGAGATGGGATTGCCTGGCAGATAAAAGACGTTGAACCGACATTGAAACAACGCTCAACCCTTCCCCCACTGAATATTCAGTTAAGCCATACCCATTTCTGACTTTGAGAACCAATCAGATTAACTGATGTAATTTATTCCTACAAATTCATAAATTGAATGTCAAACAGTGTAGATCCTGATCAGAAGACGTCTGATCTGGATCTACCCTGTTTGCAAAGATGGGGGTTGTCATAAACAGCATGACAAGGACAAACGCTGTTTGAACGGCGAATCAACGTCAAATATCTTGGGTGGTGCCTCAGCAATTAGCTACTGTCTGACTTTTAAACCGGACTGGCGCCTGTGACCCCTGTAGGGCTTGCCAGTCCTAATGTTTGAAATACACTGGCTTTAGGTGAGAGGCGAACCGGGTTTCCGTATCTGTCTTTTTTAACTAGGATTTTCCCATCACGGGTCCAAAAACTATCAATCTTGCCGTCTTTCTTTAGCGGAAGGAGGGATTTAATCACAGAGTGATTGACTGAAGTAAGGTCCTCGGTTAGGAATGTTTTATTAGAATTGTTTTTCAGATTTTTCTTGCATGCGAACACTTTTTGTTTGTCATGGTAACGAAAAAATTTAACTAATATTTGTTGGGCACCTGATACTTTCGGCTTTCCTACATAGTGACATCGTTCAATATCTGACTCTGATAGATTTCCGGCACTTTTTAAAACTGCGGTATTCAAAAACTGCACCACAGCAGTCGTTAAGGCTGGTTCGTTGTTTGGAGGACCCATTGGGCCATCAAGCATCAAATTATTGATTCTCAATGAGTTTCTACGCCCGTACTGTTCGAGTTCATTGATGCCGAACCTGAGTTCATCCACCTCAGAGGACAACACATGAACTTAGCACTGCAGTTCATCGATCGTATCGTTGTTGTCGTTGATGATTGTCCGTTGTTCTTCAATGACGGCCTTTTGTTCATTGATAATGCTGCTTTGTTCCTTTACGGACTCTTGTAGCTCTCTATTAGATCTGATCATTTAATCTTTAACACATGATCTAAGACTGTCTATCACAGCAGTAACGGTTGATGATACAGTAGACTTAATTGTCTCATGTATAAGAGGGCAAACCATGTCATACAATATAGGTGTTATAGTATTTTTGAAAGCCTGGTCGTCAAATGTCATTTTCATCATATCAGAGAATGCCATTGCTTTCGGTTTTATTTTTTTCTTATCTGGCTTGTCAGTTTCAAGGATTTTGGAAACATCTGGAAATGAGTTTCGCCTTCTAAGACCTTCATATGTAGACACCGGTTTCTTTACCGGTTCAGAGTTTGTAAGAGGCGATCCTTTACGTTTCGATCTCGCATCATCATTTTATTGTTCAGTGTCTGACACATCAATTTCAGCAGCCTGGTAATCCATAGGCAAAGATTTATCAGCAATGGTATCAGCCATTGTGAGTCTAACTAACACAAGAACGTATACAAACGTAAACAAATGCTGATATCTACACATATGAGTATAGTCCGTAATCTGTGTAGTGTGAACCGACAGTCGAGCGAACACAGCAAAAACGTTTACTCACTGTTTTACAAGTCAAATCTTTGTATTTTCCGGTTTTTTCTATACCAGGATCAAAGAAAATCCATTTAATGTAATCACAACATAAAGTTTACAGCATTTAATTCCAGAGAAATAACAAATTCCAATATTATTACACCCCGCTCAAATCATCGACTTTCAAACGCCATGACCACGTGACCACGTTCTTCAAACGACATCTCCTCCTAAACCACTGATCGGATTTCGACCAAACTTCACAGGAATGATCCTTAGGTGGTCTCCTTTCAAAGTTGTTCAAATGGTTCCGGTCCGTTGCACATATAGGTCACAGGAGCCAAAAATATTTTTTTCACCGAAAAATTAAAAAATCTTCTGCTCTGAAACCGCAAGGCCCAGGTGTTTGATATTTGGTATGCAGCTTCATCTAGTGGACCCCTATCAAGATTATTCAAATTATAGTGCTTGGGCCAAAAATGCCCACGCCCCAGGGCCCTTTGCTTTTACATGTGCTTATATAGGGAAAATCTTTAAAGATCTTCTTCTCTGAAACCGCAATTCCCAGGTATTTGATATTTGGTATGAAGCTTCATCTAGTTGACCCCTAACAAGATTGTTCAAATTATAGTGCTGGGGCCAAAAATGCCCCAACCCCGGGCCCTTTGGTTTAACATGGGCTTATATATGGAAACTTTTTTAAAATCTTCTTCTCTGAAACCGCAAGGCCCAGGTCTTTGATATTTTGTATGAAGCTTCATCTAGTGGACTCCTACCAAGCTTGTTTAAATTATAGTGCTGGGGCCAAAGATTCCCCCATCCCTGGTCCCTTTGGTTTTTACATGGGCTTAATTCTTAATTCTTAATTCTTGATAATGTTAATTGGTGCCCGATGCTCTGTCTCTGGCCGGGCCCATCGGAGTCTAACTGTTGGTTTTCTTTTGCTCCACTATTTCAGTGGTTTCTTGCTGTCGAGTCCTCACCGTTGTCTCACCTCTGTGGTTCTTTGATTTTTTGTGTTCACGGAGATGTTGTACTGATGAGTTAGGAGGCCTTCATGCGGACTGAACAAATTATTTGTCTAAATCGCGACGGAAGTAAGGGCGAGGATTGAGGCCACGTAAGATCGATTTAAGCCCCCCAGTGGAAATCTTTCCGCTGACCGTTCCAAGGCGGTTCTTCTGTGGCGGTTTATTTATGGTGTTGTTTGTTACTTACTGTGTGTATCACTTGTGTATTTTTATTTTGGATGGCCATATGGCCATTTTGTAGGAAAGTAACTGTCCTTATGGCCTACCTTCGTTTAGGTTTCCATTATGGTCGGGTTGCTTAATGTTTGTGTTTCTTTCCCTTTGGTGTCTTTGATGGGTGGAGTAAGTTAATTGTATCGATTCCTGATCTTTGTTTTACTTCTACTTTATATAGGGAAAATCTTTAAAAATCTTCTTCTCTGAAACTGCAAGGCCCAGGTCTTTGCTTTTTGCTATGAAGCTTCATCTAGTGGACCCCTACCAAAATTGTTCAAATTATAGTGCTGGGGCCAAAAATCCCCCGCCCCGGGGCCCTTTGGTTTTACATAGGCTTAATATAGAAAAAATCTTTAAAAATCATCTTCTTTGAAACTGCAAGTCCCAGGTCTTTGATATATGGTATGAAGCTTCATCTTGTGGATCTCTACCAAGATTTTTCAAATTAAAGCCCTGGGACCAAAAATGCCCCCGCTCTAGGGCCCTTTGATTTTACATAGATTTATATAGAGAAAATCTTGAAAAATCTTCTTCTCTGAAACCACAAGGCCTAGATCTTTGATATTTGGTATGAAGCTTCAGCTAGTGGACCTCTACTACGATTGTTCAAATTATAGCCCTGAGACCAAAAAATGCCCCCGCCTCGTGGCCCTTTGGTTTTGCATAGACTTATATAGGGAAATCTTTAAAAATCTTCTTCCATGAAACCACAAGGCCTAGGTCTTTGATATTGGGTGTAAAATTTCATCTAGTGGATCTCTATCAAGATTGTTCAAATTATAGCCATGGGGGCCCAAAATGCCCTCGCCTCGAGACCCTTAAGGGAAATCTTTAAAAATCTTCTCTGAAACTGCAAGGCCCATGTCTTTGATATTTGGTATGAAGCTTCATCTAGTGGACCGCTACCAAGATTGTTCAAATTATAGCCCTCGGGCCACAAATGCCCCCGTCCCGGGGCCCTTTGGCTTTACATAGACTTATATAGAGAAAATCTTCTTCTCTGAAACAGCAAGGCCCAGGTCTTTGATATTTTGTGTAAAGCTTCATCTAGTGGACCTCTATCAAGATTGTTTAAAGTATAGCCCTGAGGCCAAAAATGACCCCGCCCAGGGGCCATTTGGTTTTACATAAGTTTATGTGGGGAATATTTTTTAAAAAAAATCTTCTTCTCTGAAACCGCAAGGCCCAGGTCTTTGATATTTGGTGTGTAGCTTCATCTAGTGGACATTTGCCAAGATTGTTCAAATTATAGCCTTTGTTGATATTTGGTATGAAGCTTCACCCTTTTAGACCTCTCTCAAAATTATGCACATTATAACCCTGGGGTCAATAATTGCCCTCCCCGGTGCCCACTTGTTACTCTATGGATCAGGTGAGCGATCCAGGGCCATCATGACCCTCTTGTTTTAAGCTCACCAGAGCCGAAGGCTCCGGGGAGCTTATAGGAAAGACAGTTGTCCGTCTTCGTCGGCGGCGTCGTCGGCGTCGTCTGTCCTATGACGTCAATATTTTCAAAGAACATCTCCTCTGAAGCCACTAGGCCGATTGGGCCCAAATTTTTTCTGTATTATCCTTGGGCTAGGGGATTGAAAGTTTGTGTTTTTTATGAAAATCGGCTGATTAGTTTGGTTACTATGGCAACTTGTAGTTTCCATAGACTTATAATGGGGAAAATAGAAAAATGGTATTTACTGCCAACCCTCTGCAGATATTTTGACAAAACTTGCATAGAAATGTTCCATAGGCAATCTACTATCTGCCGTATGATTTTAGGCCATCTGCTGATTTTTATTGGTTGCCATGGAAACCAAAATGCAAAAAATAGAAAAAACAAATACTTAAAAAATCATCTCCTCAGAAACCATATGCTCTAGGAGGCTGAGACTTCATGAAAATATTCACCATATTTGCCTTTACAGGTTTTGTGTTGTTGTTTTTTTTATGAAATTTGGCCTTTTAGTTCTGTTGCTATGGCAACTTAGAGTTTCCATTGACTTATAATGGGGAAAACTGAAAAATGGCATTTACTGCCAAGTCATTGCAGATATTTTGACAAAACTTACATAGACATGTTCCTTGAGTAAATTCTCTCAGACATATGCTTTTATGTCAACCTTGGGGTCCCCTAAGTTGTGCCTGGGCCATGCCCCGCCCCCTCCACTTCATAAAATGCCTTATATCTCAGAAACCTTACAGATCCTAACCCCTAAACCATATATATTCTTGTTCCTTATGATAAGATGCATTAAGTGACACCAACCCGGGGGTCCCCTGGGATGTGCCGGGGACATGCCCTGCCCCCTCTATTTCATAAAATGCCATTTATCTCAGAAACCATTCAGATCCCCACCCCTGAACTATATATATTCTTGTTCCTTATGCTAAGATGCATTAAGTGACACCAACCTGGGGGTCCCCCGGGATGTGCCGGGGACATGCCCCACCCCCTCCACTTCTTAAAATGCCCAGTATCCGTGTAACCTTACAGATCTTCACCCCAAACCATATATTTTCTCGTTCCTTATGATAAGTCGCATTCAGTGACACCAACTTGGGGGTTCCCCCGGGATGTGCGGGGGCCATGCCCAACCACCTCCACTTCATAAAAGGCTAAATATTCCAGAAACCTTACAGATCCCCACCCCCAAACCATATATATTCTTGTTCCTTTTGATAAGACACATTCAGTGACACCATCCTAGGGGTCACCCAGGGTGTGCACGGGCCACACTCCACCCCTCGACTTCACAAAAGACCATAAATCTGAGAAACTGTTCAGAGCCCACCCCTAAACCATATATATTCTTGATCATTTTGATAAGACGCAAACAGTGACACCAGCATGGGGGTCCCCCGGGGTGCCACGGGCCATGCCCCACCCTTTTACTTCATTAAAATCCATATATCTCAGAAACTGTTCAGATCCCCACCCCTAAACCATAAATATTCTTGTTCCTGATGATAAGACTCCACTTAATAAAAGGCCATATATCTCAGAAACCATTCAAATCCCCATCCTATAATCACATATATTCTTGTTCATTGTTATTAGTCAGTTATTCAGTCATTCCTGTCTTGGGGGGTCAGCAGGGGCCATTTCTCTCCCTTCCACTTCATAAAAGGGCCTCATATCTCAGAAACCGTTCAGATCCCCCCATTTAACCATATATATTTTTGATCTTTATGATAAGAAATATTCAGTGACAACAATCTTTGGCTTTTCTGGGATCTGCCATGCCCGAATCCCTCCATTTCTTAAAAGGCCTTACGTCTCAGGTACCATACATATCCCCACCGCTAAACCATATATGTCTCTGTTCCTTTTTATAAGACCCATTTAGTGACACCAATCAGGGCTACATTGGGCAGTGCCCACCTGAGCTCTGGTTTATGAAATTGGCTCTTTGGTTTGTTTGCTATGGCAAGTTAAGAGTTTCCATTGACTTAAAATGGGGAAAATTGAAAAATGACTTTAATGCCTCCCAAGATATTTTGTCAAACTTTCATAGAAATGTTCCTTTAATAATGTTCGTTTTGGCCTATTGCCACAGATGGGAAATTGTCAATTGTCTTCTGTTGTCTTCAAGCGACATCAGACCTCTGAAGCCACTAGTCTGTTTGGGTCGAAATTTTATCTGTAGCAGCCTTGGGAGCAGGGCTTCCATGGTTAATTATATTACATTGCTGCCAGTGGGCAGTGGCCTCCTGAGCTCTGGTGAGCATTGTGGCCCATGGGCCTCTTGTTTATTTTAGCTTTTAACATTTCCGCATCTCCTTCCGAACTGAAAGTCGCTCCGAGCTTTACCGTACTCAGCGGAATGCACTGGGGTGGGTCATCCTCATTAAAATAGCTCTAGCAATTCCAAATCTCTACGACACCCCAATATGTCCTGCTGAGTAGCAGTTAACCTGAAAGAGATGTCGAAAGTGTGAAAAGCTAACGACGGACGAACGAAAGACAACAGGCCATGGCATAAACTGACCTAGAGTTTAGCTACTGGAGGGTTCTGGAGGGAAGATGTTTTTCTCTCCAGTTTCACGATTTACCTAGCTACCTACCTGCCGACAGACCGACCGACCGATCGACCCCGCCTGCCCTTAAACCCGCCCGCCGGCCCGGCCGTCAGTCCGCGCACCCGGGCGATCATACGAAGAAGGAGGCCAGTTTGACTTGAAAATGAGGGTCACATGTATTCCGTTTAAAATGCATCGATGAGCCCAAACGACGGTTATGATCAGTGTGTTTTCCAATTCAAAGTAGCCCATAAACCAGTGCGTTGGTTTTACCTTTCGTATGTTCCATCAGAAAAACACAACTATATAATGCTGACCCATTGAACCCCAGTTTTAACTGTGGTTTACAAGGGTAAGGACCAACACTTTTCCTTATTTTTTATATACGATCTCAACCTCCATATAGATCATTGTCATACTGATATCTTTGCTGATGATACGACTTTTCATATTAATGGACATTCAAAAATTGAAATTGAACACAAATTACAACTTGATAGCGAAAAATCCAAACAATGGGCAAGGCAACATAACATGCAAATCAACTTTGATAAAACAACTTGTAAGGCTATTGGCACAAGGCATAAAACTCAAGAGGCATCCAAATTAACTGTTTTTATCGATAACAATACATGTAAGATCGAGCAAGTCGATAAGCAAAAGCTCTTAGGTGTCGTCATCGACGAAAATCTATCGTGGATAGCACATATTGACTACTTTTGCGTTAATATCTCAACCAAAATTTCACTGCTAAGACAGTTGTCTTCCTACATTCCTGTTGAAATCCAAAAATCTATTTTATCAAGGATATATCTTACCTTAGATTGACTATGGTTCAAATACCTGGGGATAAACTTCACGACATAATATTGAACGTCTTGTTAAATTGCAGAAACGTGCTGCGTGCATCATTCTGAACGCAGATTCTAATACACCTTCTATACAAATGTTCAATGAATGGAAATGGACATCTGTCCCAAAACGTCACATGTATAATAAGGCAGTGCTAACTTACAAAGCCTTAAACGGTCTAACACCGGAATACATTACAGAGTTGCTGAAACCAATATCAGACATACATAATAGAAATTTAAGGTCGGCAACAAATGGCTACTTATCAGTTCCCAGGTCAAGAATATCTCTCTTTGACGGATAATTTTCAAGCTCAGCACCAAAATTATGGAATTCGCTCCCTAAGGATACGAGATCAGCTACTTCACTTGAAAGTTTTAAGCGGTTAGCAAAACAGCATCTCTTATCATGATCACTGGTATCTTTATTTGTTGACCTAATGGATAAGAGCGCTGACTCTTAGTCATTAGGTCTCTCACCGCCGTAAGTTCGAGCCTCGCTCGGGTCTCGTGTGAGACGCCAAGTTCTGCAACAGAAGGTCAGGTGGTTTTTCTCCGAGTACTCCGGTTTTCGCCTACCTATGATTAACGATCGGCTCGATATGAGTGAAATAATCTTGAAAGGGCCGTAAAACCCAAACAAAAAAAAAAATCTTTATTTGTTGACTGCAAGCCTAACACATTTTGTTGAAACATAACTGAGGAAACATGTGTACTATGCCATTCACAATCTAATGTAGTTCGAACAATTTGACCTGGGACTAACCTTTACGCATGGAATGGATTTGTCAGGCTTATCGCCTGGTGCGTCGGCTTGCGTGGACTTCTCGTGGGTATTCGGCGTCGAGTGGGTTGGGACCCATTTGCCGGCCTCTTTGTGTTGTGTGGCGGTGTCGCCATTTTCGGGAGGCGGCGGGGATGGGTACGTGCGTTCAGCTGGATGTGGGGTTGTGTTGGTGGGGTTCACCGGTCGCAGGTCTGTTTGTTCGAACTAATTGTGTTACTGAATAGTTGGAAAACCGTTGTGTCATATTCATCAAGTTTTATATTGTGAGTTGGCATCGATATCTTAATCAAATTGTACTTCTCGTAATGATTGTAACTATTTTAAACTCAATTAACTATTGTTTTAATAACTGGTGACTTTTATGCGCTCGTATACTGTATGTCTTAATTAGCTAACTATATTATTTTTTTTTCAAACCAAGATGCTATTTTACAGACTGAAACTGGCTTCCAATATAGGTTCTATATGTTATTATTTGTTTTTACTATTGCTTTGTATATATGTAGATATTGCTGAAAAAAAAAAAAAACACATGGCGACATGCTTCGCACGTACATGATTGCCAGTGGCGTGGCTCTACCCTATATTTTTCGGATATGGCTATTATTTTTCAGTCTCCAAAGCAACCGCAAAATCACGTGCAAAAACAAAAATGTGCATTTAAATTCGTCGTCGAGGGTTGATTACTTCCATTTAAACCATCTATTCGCGCAATACAAAGTCTGAAGCCAGTCATTACGATAATACACCCGTGCGACAGAGTGCATTTTTTTCACATCTCCAAAATGGCTACTTTTCTGATGAAAATTCGTAATATCTTTCTTATTTTTTCTCAAAACATAGGTTGTGGGTGCTCGTTAGAACCGCCTCATTGAGGCGGTTCTAACGAGTACCCACAACCTATGTATTGGAGGGGAAATAAGAAAAATAATGTATACCCCGGTAAACCCCAGTTTTCCCTGTATACAATGGGGTTTAGGGGGTGTTCATTTCACGGACATGTTCACGTGATGTTTTAGTATAAGCCTAAAAAACACTATACTTCATTTTAATGTCATAATTCTCGAAGTCGACGTCAATAAGGGTACTTTCATAAAATATTATATAACTTGCTTAAAACACGGAATATCTGAGTAAACTAAAATGTTTTGTGCTTTGAAAGAACTGGTCATTTTGGAAATCTACATATAGCATACTCAAGCAATTTTTCCGACGGAATGTTTTCTTGCGTCAAGGCCCATACATTCTTGTAAACCACACTTGTTTGTATATAAAGTGGAGTTTATGTATACGTGTACAAATGCATATTAATGACAAATACTTGTAAATATAGTGAGTCTAAACCCTAACCCGTTTAAACATTATCTCATATATAGATACAGTGGAGCTAACAAAGATACATATAATCCTTATTTTGCGAGCACTCAGCGACTGTGGGTTCTCATTAGAACGACCTAAATGAGGTGGTTCTCATGAACACCTTCAATCTGTGTTTGAATAATAATAATAATAAAAAAAAAAACAAGAACGTTTCACGAAACCCATGTTTTCCAAAAGTTGCATACCGGGAAAACAATTCAAGTGCAGACTTGTCATTCTTGCACGCAACACTCTGCAGAGTTGTCATTCTTGGACGCGTCTCTCCGCAATGACCTGTTCTGTAAAATAGAGGTGGAGGCAATGATCAGGAATCGATACAATTAACCCACAGCTCCCACCAGAGACACTAAAGGAAAAAAAAAACACAAACATGAAACAACAGACACTTATGGAAACATCAATAGCGAAAAGCCAAAATGACCCTTACTTTCCCACAAAATGGCCAATAGCCTTTCCAAAATAAAATAATATTAGCGACACAAACACCCAAAGACAAACCATAACAAAAATAAACCGCGACAGAAGAACCGCCTTGGAACGGTCAGCGGAAACGAATTCCACTGGGGGGCTTAAATCAATTTTACCTGGCCACAATCCTCGCCCTTCCGTAACGATTTAGACAAATAATTTGTTCAGTCCGCATGAAGGCCTCCTAACTCATCAGTGAAACATCTCCGTGAACACATAAAATCAAACAACCACAGAGATGAAACAACGGTGAGGACTCGACAGCAAGAAACCACTGAAATGCCGGAGCAAAAGAAAACCAAACAGTTAGACTTCGATGGGCCCAACCAGAGACAGAGTATCAGGCACCAACCAACGTTACATTGAATTAAATCGCTCTAATTCTCAGTAAGCCTTTAATCTGGAACCGTCATAGAATCTGAGGCCTGACCGACTGGCGTGCAATTAAGAGGGAAGCAAAGTTATCAACCGTGAATGTGTTAACTACCATGCAGGCAGTCTGTCGTATAACATCTTTGGTGTACCCAATCTTTTTATGTCGAAGATTGATTTTACGAAATTGGGTACAGAACTATTTCAAGCTTTCCGAGTTTTATTTAAATATTTCAAACGGTTGTCGAGGTATGCTCCGGAAACGAGAATAAAGTAAAATATGGATCAGGGGAGATAATTCAAAAGCGAACACACGCAGTGCTGTCATTCTTGCACGCGACATTCCGCATCTACCTGTACTATACACGTAATCCTGCCAAGTATTATTAAACTATTTGAAACGGTTCCAAAGTTATGCATCGGAAACAAAATGTTGAAAATATGGATCAGGGGAGGTAATTCGAAAATGAAGACAATCGGAGTTGTCATTCGTGCACGCGACTCTCCGCATTGACCTGTTCTGTAATCCTACCAAGTATTAGTTAAATATTTCAACGGTTGCCGAGTTATGCTCAGGAAAGGAAAATAAAGTAGAAATATTGATCAGGTAGATAATTCAAAAACGAAGACAAGCAGAGTTGCCATTCTTGCTCGCGACACTCCACACCGTCCTCTTCTATTAACCTACCAAGTTTCATTAAACTATTTCAAACGGATGCGGAGTTATGCTCCGGAAACGACATGTTGACGCCCGCCCACCTGTTCTGTAATCCCACAAAGTATTATTTAAATATTTCAAACGGTCGCGGAGTTATGCTCCGGAACCGAAAATAAAGTAAAAATATGGATAAGGGTAGATAATACTAAAACGGAAGACAAGCAGTCTTGTCATACTTGCACGCGACATCCCGCACCGACCTGTTCTATAATCCTGCTAATAATCATTAAAATATTTAAAACGGTTGCGTAGTTAAGCATCGGAAATGAAATGTTGAAAATATGGATCAAGGGAGATAATTCGAAAATGAAGACAAGCAGTGTTGTCATTCTTGCACGGGACACTCTGCAATGACTTTTATGTAACTCTACAAATAAAAATCAAAAATGAGTTCCTTTAAGAGCAATGAAAACATTCATAAGAAAGAAGATAGGTCATACTACGTAGTTTCGGCTAATAAAGCCTCATCAGTGACCCTGTAATGATCCGGCAAAGAAAGCCAGAGGAAACATACTGCAATTTTGCGAATTTCGAATAGGCAGTCGATTCAAAGACTGGTATAAATCAAAATTGGGTCCAAATAATTAAAAACCTGTCTAGAATATGAGTCTAAACCAAATAATTTATTTCCGATTTCTCAGAATATTCACACTGATCTCAAAGGACCAAAAGTAAAATATAAACTGCACTATGGTTGATGTACGGGGAGTTTTTTTTTTTTTTAAATATTTCAAACGGTTGCCGAGTTATGCTCCGGAAACGAAACTCGAGTAATAATATGGATCAGGGGAGATCATTCAAAAGTAAAGACAAGCAGCATTGTCATTCTTGCACGCGACATTCCGCACCGACCTGTTCTATAATCCTGCCAAGTAGTATTTAACTATTTGAAACGGTTTTAGAGGTATACATCGGAAACAAAATGTTGAAAAATATAAATCAGGGGAGGTAATTCGAAAAGGAAGACAAGCAGAGTTGTCATTCTTGTATGCGACAATACGCAATGACCTATTCTGTAATCCGAACAAGTATTGTTTAAATATTTCAAACGGTTGCCGAGTTATGCACCGGAAACGAAAATAAAATACAAAAATATGGATCAGGTGAGATAGTTAAAAGACGAATACAAGCAGAGTTGTTGTTTTGGCACGCGACATTCCGCACCGACCTGTTCTATAATTCTACCAAGTATTATTAAAGTATTTGAAACGGTTGCAGAGTTATGCATCGGAAACAAAATGTTGAAAAATATAGATCAGGGAGATAATTATGTCCCCCACTCGAAAGGGAGGGGGACATATTGGTTTTGGTGCGGATCCTGTCGGCGTCGGCGTCAGCGTCGGCGTTGGCGTCGGCGTTGCCTCTTGTCTGCACTCTATCTCCTGAATGGATGGATAGATTTTGATTAAACTTACACAGATACACCATTGGGAGGGGGAAAAGTACTGATTAGATTTTTGTGACCTTGGTCTAATTTTCAAGGTCACAGTGCTCAAAACATTGTCGAATTTAGGCCAAAAAAGCTTGTCTGCACTCTATCTCCTGAACCAATGGATGTATTTTGTTCAAACTTGGTACATAGTATAATTGGGACGGTCTCAAGAACTGTTTAGATTTTGGTGACCTTGACCTAATTTTCAAAGTCACCACGGGACTAAGACTGTTAAAAATAAGCTTGTCTGCATTCTATCTCCTGAACCAATGGATGGATTTGGTTCAAACTTGGTACATAAAGTAAGTGGGATAGTCTCTTGAACTGATTAGATTTTGGTGACCTTGACCTAATTTCCAAGGTCACCACGGGACTTAGACTGTTAAAAATAAAATTGTCTGCGCTCTATCTCCTGACCCGATGGATGGATTTGGTTCAAACTTGGTACATATGGTAAGTGGGACAGTCTCTAGAACTGATTAGATTTTGGTGACCTTGACCTAATTTTCAAGGTCACCACGGGACTTAGATTGTTAAAAATAAGCTTGTCTGCACTCTATCTCCTGAACCAATGGATGGATTTGGTTCAGACTTGTTACATAAGATAAATGGGATGGTCTCAAGGACTGATTAGATTTTGGTGACCTTGATCCAATTTTCAAGGTGACCACGGGTCTTAGGCTGTTAAAAATAAGCTTGCCTGTGCTCTTTCTCCTGAACCAATGGATGGATTTGGTTCAAACTTGGTACATAAGATAAGTGGGGTAGTCTCTAGAACTGATTAGATTTTGGTGACCTTGATCTAATTTTCAAGGTCACCAAGGGACTTTGACTGTTCAAAATAAGCTTGTCTGTACTCTATCTCCTTAACCAATGGATGGATTTGGTTCAGACTTGGTACATAAGATAAATGGGATGGTCTCAATGACTGATTATATTTTGGTGACCTTGACCCAATTTTCAAGGTCACCACGGGTCTTAGGCTGTTAAAACTAAGCTTGCCTGTCATCTTTCTCCTGAACCAATGGATGGATTTGGTTTAAACTTGGTACATAAGATAAGTGGGGTAGTCTCTAGAACTGATTAGATTTTGGTGACCTTGACCTAATTTTCAAGGTCACCAAGGGACTTAGACTGTTAAAAATAAGCTTGTCTGCACTTTATCTCCTGAACCATTGGATGGATTTGGTTCAGACTTGGTACATAAGATAAATGGGATGGTTTCAAGAACTAATTAGATTTTGGTGACCTTGATTTAATTTTCAAGGTCACCACAGGTCTTAGCACTGTTAAGAATAAGCTTGTATGCACTGTATCTCCTGAACCAGTAGATGGATTTGGTTCAAAAATAAGCTTTCAGCACTCAGTCTCCTGAATGAGTTAATGAATAGATTTTTTGCAAGAAGACCACATACAAAAGAAACCACTCAGTTTCCTGAATGAGTGGATATATAGAATTTTTGTAAGAAGACCATATACAAAAAGAAATGTCAAGATGCTCTGGATTTAAAACTGGTGGAGGGACATATGTTTTCCTCTGAAAACACTGTTCTAGTTCGAAAATGAAGACAAGCCGAGTTGTCATTCTTGCACGCGACACTCCGCAATAACCTGTTCTGTAATCCTACCAAATGATGTTTAAATATTTTCAAACGGTTGCCGAGTTATGCTTGGAAACGAAAATAACGTAGAAATATGGATCGGGGGAGACAATTCAAAAACGAAGACAAGCAGAGTTGTTAATCGTGCACGCCGCATTCCGAACGCACCTGTTCTATAATCCTGCGACGTATACCCGGCAAAAATGTTCTGCACAACTGGGGCTTTTTCGACCTGTTTGCCTAAGGCATAAATATACAGAAAAAAATATTTACACCACAAGAAAATTTAATTCAATCCTGATAATAAACAGAAATCAAAGCAAGAATATCATCACCGAGTCATGAATAATGCTTCTCCGAAGGCACATGGGGTAGGTTGTCAAAAATGACAAAATCATAGTTTCTGAACTGTAACTCTATATCAATAATGGGTATAGCCACCAAGATTCACACGACACTCGTCAAGTCTCCTCCTCAGGGAATTCACCAGTCTCTGTATATGATGCTGAGGAATCGCAGCCCATTCTTGGAGTAGAAGTCTCTGCGAGTCTGGAAGTCTTGTGTGTTGATTGACCCGTTTGTTTACAGCCCGACCAAGAATATCCCACAAATGTTCAATGCACGCCAAGTCAGGGGACATCGGTGACCACTCAAGTCTCTGCACACCATTCTGCTGCAGGAAAGCATCGACAATCCTGGCACGATGTGGTCTCGCATTGTCGTCCTGGAAGATGGAGTTCTGGCACATCTGTCTGAGATACGGTACAACATGAGGTCTTAGAATTTCGTCAATGTACTGAAGACCATTCAAGTTTCCGGGCAATACAACAAGGGCAGTTCTGCCATTAGAACGGATACCTGCCAAACCATTACACTGCCGCCGTTGTAAGCTGTTGTTGGTAGGACATTAGGCTCAAGGTGCCTCTCCCTAGTGCGACGCCAAACTCTGATCCGACCATCAATCTTCAAAAGACAAAATCTCGACTCGTCGGAAAAAAGAACTTCCGTCCACTGCCATCGGTTCCATCTGCCATGTCGTGCACAAAACTGGCGCCGTTGAGCCCTGTTCCGTTGAGAAAGCTGGGGCTTCCTAGCCGGTTTTCTGGATTTGAACCCCGAGGCTCGAACTCTGTCCCTGACTGTCTGCACCGAGATTCGACGTGCGCCAGACCCCCGTTGTTGTCTCAACATTCTCTCCAGACTGGGACCATCAACAAAACGCCGCCTTGCTACAGTTACCGCAATGTATCGGTCTTCACGATGGGTGGTAACTCTCGGTCGTCCGGATCCGGGTCGGTCGGAAACAGCCCCCGTTGCTTGATGACGCTGACGAATGCGTACAATAGTGCTGCGATGCACGTTGAACTGATTGGCAACCGTGATCTCGCTGATGAGCCCCCGCCTTACACGCCCAAGCGCCCGGGCTCTTTCTTCATCGGTTGGCTTTCTCAAAGCTCGGAAAGGTCTACTATTCGCCATTGTTGTAGCCAAAAGCTTAATAATGAGCAAACGTTGATTTAATGACATGATGAATATCTTTAAACAATCATGCAAAAAATGCAGTTGGATATGTACATGTAGCCTGGTGAGCACATTTAATTCCATGCATGTTATTGAAATTTGATGGTGACTTTTGGCAGAAATGTTCACTCTTAAAATCGCATGCAGCACCAATATTACAAACGCCAGGTAACAGAACATCACAAACCAACGTCTGCAGCAGCAGTAGCAGCAACAAAAATAGCAGCATTTTACCAAAATTAACCAAGGACCCATTAAAATAATGCCTTTCGTCCTATACGCGTTTAAACGTCTTATGCCAACAGACGGACAGGTAATAAACGATCGCATTGAAAATCGATAGATTTGCCTTTTTTTGACTGCCGACCCCTGGTGCATTGTCAAGCAAAAATCTCCAGCATTTCTTGTGCGATTTTGATTCTGTTTAAAGCAAACTGTCTCCAAAAGGGTAAGCTAAAAGCTGATATGTAATTTGTAAACAGATACTACATGTGAGTGAAATAAACTGGCAAAAGCCCCAGTTGTGCAGAACTTTTTTGCCGGGTATAGTATTAAACTATTTGAAATTGTTGTGGAGGTATGCATCGGAAACAAAATGTTGAAAAATATTAATCAGGGGAGATAATTCGAAAAGGAAGACAAGCAGAGTTGTCATTCTTGCATGCGACAATACACAATGACCTATTCTGTAATCAGTATTAAGTATTATTTAAATATTTCAAACGGTTGCCGAGTTATGCACCAGAAACGAAAATAAAATAAAAAAAATATGGATCAGGTGAGATAATTAAAAAACGAAGACAAGCAGAGTTGTTAATTTTGCACGCGTCATTACGAACCCACCTGTTCTGTATTCTGCCAAGTATTATTAAAATACATGTATTTGAAACTGTTGCGGAGATATGCAGCGGTACAAAATGTTGAAAAGTATAGATCAGGGGAGATAATACGAAAGTGAAGACAAGCAGAGTTGTCATTCTTGCACGTGGCACTCCGCAATAACGTGACACTCCGCAATCTACCAGGTATTATTAAAGTATTGCAAACGGTTGCCCGTCCGCTCGCCCGCACTCCCGCCGACGTAAATCTTTTTAATAATCAGAGTTTTACGTTGGAAAACCTGGTCAACAAGAAAGTCGTCACACTTGAAAGGCTATTTTTAGATATCATCACGTGAACAAGTCCGTGAAATGGACATTCCAACTCCACTTTACATGTATATAGATAAAACTGGGGTTTGCGGGGAGTATTCATTTAATATTTGTCTTATTTCTGGTCCAAGACATAGGCTGTGGTTGGTTACTCGTTAGAAACAAGAAAAACACCAAATGGCATTATGGACGGGTTTTTCAGGGTGAACCAAAAGGTAAACCGGGACGCAGATGCCCGGTCGCCCGCCCGCCCGCACGGTCATCGCTATTCTAAAGGACGGAAACCCGTCCAAAAATGACATTATGGACGGGGTTTTCAGGGTTAACCAAAAGGTAAACCGGGACGCGGACGCCCGCCCGCACGGACATCGCTATTCTAAAGGACGAAATTTTTCCTTGAAAAACTCGCCCAAAAATCAAGGGTTTTCGAGTCGCACTGGTATGTTATCGTATAGTGACAAGTGTGTTATCGCAATGGCCTTGTTCTGCTTGTGGACAAACAATATCACATGATCCTTGCCGAACAATAACCTATAGTCCGACAAGGAATTCCTGGCAGTTACGTCATAATAAGTTTACTCGAATTTATATGATATGGCCTTTACTTGAAACCTAGGACTAAGATTATTTACATACCGCCAATTGTTTGTGGTTTTCGTGGCCGAAAGAGTAGAAGGGGTTTTCTACAGACCAAGAAGTGGCTGGTTCGAAACCCACGCGTCGAATGATTTTTTATTATTTTTTTTTATCTTTTTTTGATCTCGTAGTACACACATGCGACATGTGAAATCTGCTTTACCCGTGTGGCATGTTAAAAGTGGATAATTACGATGTGTACAGAACATATTTCTTGTTCATTTTCAAGCTAATAACACTTGACTGCATAAAACTTGTTTATGAGAAATAAAGATGAAAAAAGTGAAACAGAAAAAAATATATATACAAAATTTACTATAGATTTTAAACCAGTAAAATATGAAAAAAATGAAACAATGCACATTTGATTAACTATAAAAAGATAAAACAAATGTATAATAAAAAAACCCGCAATCAGTGAGATTCGAACTCCGACCGTCAGCATGACAAGCAGCATTGACATCCCCTGTGACGTTGTGACTGCTGTATAATCAGTGGGCGTGTCCTGTTCATAGGATAAACCCAAGCTCAAATTTATACTGGAAACTCCTTTCTATTTTTAGCTTTGTTATTGATTTGACGTCACTGCCAGACCTAGTTTGTTTACCTGTACCTGCACATTAAAAACAAACAGCATGTGCAACACGCCTTCTGTGCCAGCCTTAAGAAACTCTAGGTCAAATCACACAGCAAAGTGTCTAATCTGACTGCGCGGATGCGTAGGCTGATCAAATTCATCGCTGTATGAATAGCTTAAATGGCAATTTCTTTTCGCTTCACAGGGCTACGTCGCTCACATGATTTTTGCAATTTAATCTTCCTGGTTAAAGTACAAGGCCTTGAAGGGGTTCCAACAGTGAAAAAAATATTCAAATGTTGTGTGAAGTTCGAAAAAAAAATAAATAAATAAATAAAAATAAATAAATAAATAAAAAACATATTATTCAATTTCGTAGGCGATCCTGACTTATTGCCATTAATTTTGGCATTTGTTTCAAATTCTTGACAGTTTGGTTGATTTCAGGTAAACCCTTAGGAACCCAAATACACAGTCCAATCGATAAATGTCCTTAAGTTTTATAAATGTATGTATACACCCGTTCAAGGGAGGTAGGTCCTTCAAAAAGATCTTTGCCTGCCTTATAAACAGAGTGGCACATTATTGGGAAAGGAAAGGAGATACTACCCCACCCCTGAGCAAATTCTCACCTGTAAGGGTAGACTAATTTATTTTATTTAATTTTTGTTTCAAGGTGGATAAAGTTATTAGTAAATAAACTAGCATCAAGAAAACACATCTATATAATTTTGACCCCCTGAACCCAACGTTTATATAGTAAAACTGGGGTTTACAGGGGTAAACCTTTTTTTTTTATTTCTGCTCTATAATATACATGTTAGAACCGCCTCATAACGGGCCTCCGTGGCCTAGTGGATAAGAGCGCTGACTCTTAGTCATTAGGTCTCTCACCGCCGTGGGTTCGAGCCTCGCTCGGGCCACGTGTGAGACGCCAAGTTCTGCAACGGAAGGTCAGGTGGTTTTTCTCCGGGTACTCCGGTTTTCGCCCACCTCTGATTAACGATCGGCTCGATATGAGTGAAATAATCTTGAAAGGGCCGTAAAACCCAAAGCAAAAAAAAAAAAAAAAAAAAAAAAAGAACCGCCTCATCTAAAATATACATGTTGGTACTCGTTAGAACCGCCTCAATGAGGCGGTTCTAACGAGTACAAACATGTATATTTAAGAGCAGAAATAAGAAAAATATCACACATTTTTCATCTTGAAAAATTTCTTTTGTTTCGGCGCTAAGTTTGTATAGACGTGTTTTCGTAATCGTAATGGGAAGTCAGAAAGGTTATCGCCCTTGAAACAGTGTCGAGAACCTCTCGTTGTATATATGCGTCTTTGAAGGATAAAACAAAATGGCCGTCGCTTAGAGATATGACAGAAAATTAAACCAAGAAGAAAAGTGTAAACATTACAAGGATATTTTACTATAAGGTAAGTACACTCCGCCCATCGGGGCTTTCAGAAATAGATTGGGCTGCATGATGCTTCTTCGCAGAACTGAAACCGACCGCACATGAATACTGGTAAACCGCGTAGAGATTCTAAGACTGCCAAGGAAAAGTGGTGCGAGTCGGGTCCATGCATATTAACCCTATTTATTTTATCGAGCGGCAGGGCTTGAGATGTCATGTCATCTCCATGTCGGGTACAAGTCCAACAAAACTTGAAGCAACGTCTCCAAAATGATCTATACAGTGTTGACGGGGACGTTAAACCTCAAATCAAACAAATTCCTAACATTTGAAGAAAACATTACATAGAGGATCTTACATGAGTGCTCAAGAATTATTGAATTTATTAAACGAGTTGAAGAAAGGGGATAAAATGCGAAGCTCTGCCGAGCATTTTATCCCTTTTCCTCAACGAGTTTAATAATAAATTCAATAATACATGAGCACGAATGATGATTCTATTTCTCATATGACATATAAATGCATTTTATTCACGGCTGTTTTATAAAAAAAAAATGGCACTATTCCGCCATCAGTAAACGTGACCTCGTTAAGGACGTCGTTCATATAACGTTACGGGGCGTATGTAACCAATTAATTTTGTATATTTAATCCAATAATGAAATATCGAATTTATTACATGGCGTTATTACACGCACAAACGTCACGTCATATGTTAAAATTTCATTTCTTAAACTCCTTTTTTCCCCTGGCCCCCGCCCATCGAGGCTTGAAGAAATAGATGGGCTGTACAATGCTTCCATGCAGGGCTGAAACCGACCGCACACGAGTACTGGTAAACCGCTTAGAGGATCTAAGCCTGCCCAGGCCCAGACCGCGAGTCGGACGGTCCATGCTTATAAACCCTATTGGTTTCATTGGGCGGCAGGGCTTGACATGTCATTTCATCTCAATGTCGGGTAAGAGTCCTACAAAATTGGAAGCAGCGTCTCCAAAACGACCTATACTGTGTTGACGGGGAAGTTAAACCTCAAATCAAACAAACAAACAAACCTTTTTCCCCATGTATCCATTCATGGTATTCGAAAAATATATTTTAAATTGAAAAAAAAAAAAAAAAAAAAAAACGCAGCTGAACTTCAATAAATCGAATACAGATGCATCATGTATCATGGTTGATTCATCCGTGAGACTTAATGCATTCCATTACTTAAATATGCCTATACAAATACATTGTAACCTTTATCACCGAAAAAAATGAAAACTCCTCAAAATATAGATTGTGGGTACTCGTTAGAACCGCCCCACCGAGGCGGTTCTAACGAGTACCTACAATCTATATTTTAGAGCAGAAATAAGAAAAATAAGGTTCATACCCCTGTAAACACCAGTTTTACTATATAAAAGTTGGGTTCAAGGGGGTCAACATTACATAGGTGTGTTTTCGTGGTGCTTTCATGTATCGAAAACGGTTATTTTTCTGCTGAAAATTTGATAATATTTTTCTTGATTTTACTCCAAACATAGGTTGAAGGCTCTCGTTAGAATCACATCAAGACGGCGGTTCTAACGAGTACCCAAAACCTATATCTTCGAGCAGAAATAATAGAAATAATGTATACCCCTGTAACCTACAGTTTTTGCTATAAATAAGGGTGTTCATTACATCACGATAATACTTCTATACCCACATTTTTATACAGTAAAACCGGGGTTCATATTACAGATTGTGGGTACTCGTTAGAGCCGCCTCGATGAGGCGGTTCTATCGTGTACCCATAATCTATATTTTGAGCAGGTGCAACATATACATGTTGATCGTGGGTAATCGTTAGAGCCGCCTCGATGAGTCGATTCTAACGTGTACCCACAACCTAATAATGAGCAGACATAAGAAAACTATCACAATTTTTCATTGGTGGTTTTACAATGTGTTTGAGTAGTCGTGTGATGACACGGATTTGTAACCGTGATACCTTTTCATGGCCACAGATCCCAAATATCTAGGGGGTCTTCTATTTCTCATTCCTTGTTTTATCGGGATAATGCATGTGATGTGTACTGACAAGAATGGCCTTTAAGTTTTTGTTTTGTATTTGGTTTTGTATTTTGTTTGAATTGAGGTTTAACGTCCCCGTCAACACTATTTAGGTCATTTTGGATGTTACTTCCAATTTTGTGGGACTTTTACCGACACTGAGATGAAATGACATCTCAAACCCTGCAACCAAATGAAAACCAATAGAGTTGATATGCATGGTCGGTCCGACTCGCACCACTTTGCCTGGACTGGCTTAGACGTTCAAAGCGGTTTACGGGTATACATTTGCAGCCCAGTTTATTTCTCCAAGCCACGATGGGCGGAGGCCCAGTCTGAAATGGGTAGATGCACACGCGACATATTATAGCTAATTGAGCATCATGATAACTCACCCGTGCGACATAGTATATTTTTCACATCTCAAATATGGCTATTTTTCTGATGGAAATCCGCGATATTTTTCTTGAAAATGTTCACAACATAGGCTGTGTGTGCTCGTTAGAACCGCCGCGTTGTGGCGCTTCCAACGAGTACCCACAACCTATGTCTTGGAGCAGAAATAATAAAAATAATGTATACCCCCGTGAACCCCATTTTAGCTCACCTGACCGAAGGTCATGGTGAGCTTTTATGACTATGAGATGTCCGGCGTCGTCGTGCGTCGTGCCTCGTTCGTCGTGCGTGCCGCCCCCGCCCATAGGGGCTTAAAGAAACATATGGGCTGCACGATGCTTCCACGCAGAGCTGAATCCCGCACACTAGTACTGGTAAACCGCTTAGAGGATCTAAGCCTGTCCCGGAACCGCGCTGCGAGGTGGACCGTCCATGCTAATAAACCCTATTGGTTTCATTGGGCGACAGGGCTTGAGATGTCATTTCATCTCAATGTCGGGTAAAAGTCCCACAAAATTGGAAGCAACGTCTCCAAAATGACCTATACAGTGTTGACGGGGACGTTAAACCTCAAATCAAACAAACAAAAACAAAATCGTCGTGCGTGCGTAAACTTTTCTTGTTAACAATCTAGAGACCACAGTTTTGATCCAATCATGATAAATCTTAGTCAGAATGATCATCATGACAATATGTCGGTCGAGTTCGAATATGGGTCATGTCGAGTCAAAAAGTAGGTCACCAGGTCAAATCAAATGAAAACTTTGTTGACACTCTAGAGGCCACAATTTTGGTCCAATCATCTTCAAACTTGTTCAGGATGATCATCTTGATAATATCTTGGTCAAGTTCGAATATGGGTCATGTCGGGTCAAAAAGTAGGTCAGTAGGTCAAACCACAGAAAACCCTTGTTAGCACTCTAGAGGCCACAGTTTTAGCCCAATCATCCTAAAACTTCCTCAGAATGGTCAGCCTGACAATATCTCGGTCAAGTTTGAATATGGGTCATGTCGGGTCCAAAAGTAGGGCAGTAGGTCAAATCATAGAAAAACCTTGTTGACACTCTAGAGGCCACAGTTTTGGTCCAATCTTCCTCAAACTTAGTCAGAATGTTTATCCTAACAATATCTCGGCCAAGTTTGAATATGGGTCATTGCAGGTCAAAAATTAGGTCAGTAGGTCAAATCATAGAAAAACCTTGTTAACACTATAGAGGCCACAGTTTTGGTCCAGTCATCCTCAAACTTGCTCAGAATGATCATCTTGACAACATCTCGGTCAAGTTCGAATATGGGTTATTTCAGGTCAAAAAGTAGGTCAGTAGGTCAAACCACAGAAAAACCTTGTTAGCACTCTAGAGGCCACAGTTTTGCTCCAATCATCCCCAAACTTGCTCAGAATGATCATCCTGACAATATCTCGGTCATGTTCGATCATGGGTCATGTCGGCCAAAAAAAAGGTCAGTAGGTCAAATCATAGAAAAATCTTGTTAACACTCTAGAGGCCACAGTTTTGGTCCAACCATCCTCAAACTTGCTCAAAATGATAATCCTGACAATATCTCGGTCAATTTCGAATATGTGGAATGCCGGGTCAGAAAGTAGGTCAGTAGGTCAAATCATAGTAAAACCTTGTTAACACTCTAGAGGCCACAGTTTTGGTCAAACCATCATCAAACTTACTCAGAATGATCATCTCTACAATATCTAGGTCAAATTCGAATATGGGTCATGTGGAGTCAAAATTAGGTCAAATCATAGAAAAAAAAACCTGTTTACACTCTAGTGACTGCAATTTTAGTCTAATTATCATCAAACTTGCTCAAAATGATCATCTTGACAAGATTTAGGTCAAATTCGAATATGGGTCATGTGGGGTCAAAAAGTAGGTCAGTAGGTTAAATCATAGAAAAACCTTGTTAACACTCTAGAGGCCGCAGTTTTAGTCCAATCATCATCAAACTTGCTCAGAATTGTCCTCGTTTTGTAATACCTTAGTCAGGAGGGGTATTTTATTTGACAGAAAATGCTGTTAGCAAACAGTGCAGACCCTGATCAGATGCCACGTTCTTCGACGTCTGATCTGGGCCTATGCTGTTTGTCAGGCTACCCCTTCAGGGTTTTTCCGCCTTTTAGGGGTTTTTATAACTTTAAACAAATATTTTGTATGATAATACAGTATCACAAGCGATTCAGACTTTCAGGGTGTTTGGATCATGGTCAAAGTTCTTTTGGCTATTTATAGAAAACACATTGTCATCACTCGACCTACTTTTATTTCATAATTTATCTACCATAAGCATGCTACAGATTAGAAATGACTGAAATCAACCTTCAGGCTGCAGAAATATAAATGCTGTCAGACATGAAGGGGCGGACCTTTCATCTCAATGCCGGTTAAAAGTCCCACAAAATTGGAAGCAACGTCTCCAAAATGACCCAAATACATGTAGTATAAACCTCAAATCAAACAAACAGAATTGGTCAAATCATACTTGAGACTGCATTTTTGGTTCATGCTTCATGAAACTTGCCAAGCATGTTTGCCTTTATAAAATCTTGAATATGGGTTTTGTGGAATCAAAAGCAAGGCGTTGAATAGACTCAGGTGAGCGATACAGAATCATCATGGTCCTCTTGTTTCTATATGAAGTGGGGTTTAGGGGGTCTTCATTTCACGGACATGTTCACGTGATGGGGGAGCCGTGTGAAGTTGGCTCTGCGATCTGATTCAGCTCTGAATTAAATACATGTAGTAATAATAATAATAATAATCGACCTGATTTATAGAGGGTAACGCATTTAGTATATACTAGTACTAATCTTCCATGTGGCCCTCTTTTCCTGGGCTGAAACCAGTACAAAGCAATGTGGATAAAGTCTCTTGCTCATGGAAACAACACTTGGCGCATGCGGGGATCAAACCGGCTACCTCTCGATCACAAATCCGATGCTTTACCACTGCACTACAGCACCACACTTAAACGTAACGAGATTCCTGTTATGTCTGTCTTACTATTCAGCTCAGCTTTGCATTCAAATCCGAATTAGCGTTTTGAATCCAGAGCTCTGCATTCACCCTAGATCTGTATTCATCTCTGAATTCGACATTTGAATCATGGACTCAGCTAAGCTGTGCAGTCAGTGTTCTGAAAAAAAGGTAATCCTTTGGAAGCATGGGCTGCAGCACAGAACTGAAAATCATTGACGATACAAGACTTTTCTGGGCCAGACTGGCTAGTTTCGACAAATTATGCCTCATCAGTGACCCTCAAATATTTTCTGAACACATCACGATAACAAGTTCGTGAAACGAAGATCCCCCTAAACCCCACTTTATATAGAGAAAATTGGGGTTTACGGGGGTATACATTATCTGCCTTATTTTTGCTCAATGAGGCGGTTCTAACGAGCACCCACAATCTATGATGGAAGCAGAAATAATAAAGATCTTATCATTTTTACCTAATCATTTATCATTTTCTGACACCATGTTGGACGCCATTATTTCTTACGGACATGTTTTCCTAATGATGATCCGAAAGGACTGTAAAAATAGAACCCAGGCTGTGTTTTCGCGATTTGAATCCAGGGCCTAGGTCTGCATTCAACGGGGATTCCGCCATTTGAGTCCAGAGCTCTGCATTCGGTTCAGCTCTGCATTCAATCCACCATTTCAATCCAGAGCCCTGGATTCAGCCTAGCTCTGTATTCAAGTCTGAACTCGCTATTTGAATCCAGTCAACATTTTCTAGGTCATACCGAACCGGTCAGTTTATCAGCTCACCTTGTCCTGGACAGTGGCATAAACATAAGCGGTTAACCAGTACAGTGCACGATCTTTCACTATAGAAACTGACAACTGCCCTTCACGAATCTTGATTAATTGCCACAACATCATGCTGCCAATCCGACATGTAAGGGGAATGGGAAGACCTGGCAGAATGTTCCACCATTTTTCAAAGGAAGACAGTATTCAGGACTTCCTGATCGCTTTTCTATAAGCCCTGTCCCACTGAAAAATGGGTCTACTCTTAAAGGAAAGAATTTGCTCCTTAGGAGCAAATTCTTTTCTTTGAGAGTTTACCCTTTTTGACATAGGAGACAAAAAATACTTTTACAGTAGTTGCCTCCCCTTCAATAAAAAATGGTCAGAATATTGTCCATATCATTATGGTTTGTTGAAAAAATAAACATGGCCAAGGGTGAGGCGGTGATGGGTCGGGGCCCACTTGATCTCTGATATTGATTGACCCCTTGTTTTGTTTGTCATTGATCAATAAGGGTTATACGAGCTAATACTAAAACTGCTTTCTTTGAAGTCTACATCTTAATTGTACACATTTACTTCCAGAATGGTGGACTCTGTCGGATCCGCATCGGTGTATTTATCGTCAGATTCGGAGCTTGATCCCCGCTGTGAGCCTTGTGCAAAACAAGAAAAGGTACGAAAACCAACATGCTATTGTCCAAAATGTGGGGAGTTCTTTTGTGATAGCTGCCTAGTAACACATGGCATGTTTTCGATAACAGAAAATCACGATGTACTGACAGGAGATGACATGCCAAAATCAATGTGTGACAAACCAGTTAAATACGAAGGTTGTGTCAAACATAACGGCGATAATAAGGACAGGTTTTGTTTTGATCACAAGTCAATCATATGTGGCGTGTGTGTTGTAAGGAAACATCCGAAATGTATGACAAAACATGTCTCAGAAGCATGCAAGAGTTTCAACCTGCCAGACGAGGAAATCGCGTTTTCTAAAAATGTTGATACATTCCTCAAATATGTCAAATCTGCTGATAGTAACGTAGAATCCAGCATTAATAAATTGGAATCGCAAAGCCAAAAGTTTCAAAAAGACGCCCAGGTTCAGCGGGACAAACTCATAAAACAAATAAATCAAAGTTTCCAAGATTTCTGTACGGTAATAAAAGACACACGGAAAGGGCAAAAATCACTCCTGTCGACCAATAAATTAGCTGTAGCTCAAATTGTGACGGATGTCATTTCTATATCACAAACTTTAAAACAATCTCGAAACACGAAGCAAAGCGATCAAACGCGATTTCTTAATGTTCAGAAAAATGCTGAAAAAGTCAAGTTGCTCGAAGATAAAATGCAGAGCCTTGATATAAAGTGTGTAGATATGAACTGTAAGCTTAACATGCAATACGAGCCTTTAGATGATTCTAGAAATAAGTTCGGGGACATTTCGTACCAAACGACATCTTTCCTGTCCGGTATAGTTTCTCCTAAAATTGAGTATCCATTCAGCAATCGCAGTACAGACACATACCAGACAGCGTCCGGACCATCCGGTGCAGCTGGAGGTGGTAGATTGTCATCAATGAAGCTGACCATGAAAGACAAGTTAAACGTAAAGCTGCCTGATGATACAGGAGACTGCTGGATTACTGGACTGGACATGACAATGGATGGTAATGTTCTTCTTGCTGACCGAGACAACTCTAGAGTTAAACTGTTTTCACCTGCTGGACAGTTGTTGTCTTCGCTGAAACTACAAGAGTACCCTTGGGATGTTAGTGTCATCAACCAATCAGAGGCGGCTATCGGTATGTGTAATCAACAGATAGGTATCACAGACATTGCTGATAGTGCTCAGTTGTCACTAGGCCGTGTTATCAGAACTGAGAAAATTGTCTGGGGAATCACGGTGTATAACAATCACCTTGTAGTGACCTGTTGTAAGGATGAGGGGCTTCCTGTTACAGTTCAGATGATTGATATGAAAGGTAAGGTGGTATGGACAGTGACAAAAGACACACAAGGTAACAACCTGTTTCAGGATGCTCAGTACCTTACAACACGCCGCGGTATTAGAAGTGACACTGTCGTAGTAACAGACTGGCAGAAACAGACCATAACTGTTCTTGATGCTCCAACAGGGAAGGTTGTTAAGGTGTGTAGTGTCAGAGGGAAGAAGCCCCAGGGTGTGACTGTAGACGACCATGGAAATATCTATGTATGTTACACCAATGGTGAGATCAGTGTCTGGTCTGGAGATGTGGCAGAGGAAAGATCTCTGGTGTCAGGCAGTGGAAGTTTGGAGGAGCCTCGGGCGTTGGCGTATGATCACAGGAAATCAGTACTTCTTATCACTAGTGGATCGATGAAAGCAGAATTTTGTAATTTTATTTATCGTTACAAAATTCACTGACGTTCTGAATATCTGTATAAAATACTACGGGCCGCAACATTTGTGAATGTGTCTCGTGACATTGACGTACAGCGAAGACTCTGATCATACTGCGCACAAGCGCGCAGTGTGATCAGAGTCTTCGCTGTACGATATTTAGATGGATGCGTTGGTTCAATTCCCCTTCATGATGACAGACCAAACTCAATTTGGACTGAGTGGATGCGCAGGCGGGTTGATTTGAGTCCTTGAAGAGCAGTCATGTCGGAAGGCACTTTTTCGTTTGACACGGCTCACGTTAAAACTGTCTGAAACTTCGAACACCTTGCCTAACATGCAATACAATTTTGAATGAACGATTATTTAACATTAATGCAATTAAAAAAAAAAAAAAAACATCTTTGCAACACGAATGAGAAGCCTCCATGGTGTAGTGGTTATGCTGATCGCCAGGGGTCGCAGGATCGATCCCGGGCTTCTCGAGACTTTTGGATGTGTAAACCGAGGTTCCGTCTCCGTATTACCTTAGATGTTGGTAATACGTAAAACTCAAACACTCACTCACTCACTCCAGCATAGAATCAGTGTTTGTGCCAGGGTAGCCAACCATCTAAAACTGAAAAAAAAAAATGTGTTTACTCGTATTCATCACGTGACCAAGTCCGTGAAATGAAGACCACCCTAAACCCGGCTTTATATAGAGAAAACTGGGGTTTACGGGGGTATTCTTTTTTTTCTTATTTCTGCTCCAAGACATAGGTTATGGATACTCGTTAGAACCACCTCAATGAGGCGGTTCTAACGAGCACCACATCCTATGTTTTGAGCAACTATAAGAAAAATATGAAGGATTTTCATCAGAAAAGTAGCCATTTTGGAGATTTGAAAAATGCACTATGTCGTACGGGCGAGTTATCGTCATGTCAGTCTGGCAAACAGTGTAAACACAGCTCTGACTGCTTTCGGAGAAGCCGTCTGTTTGTTTGCTTGTTTGAATTACGGTTTTATGTCCACGTTAACACTATTTAGGTCAATTTGGAGACGTTGCTTTCAATTTTTAGGGACCTGTACCCGACACAAAGTTGAAATGACATAATTTATTGAGCCCTGCCTCCTAAACAAATCAATAGGGTTTATATACAGGGCGGCCCTATTCCTCACGGCACGTTGTCTGGGCAGGCTAAGACACAAGCGGTTTACCAGTACTCGTGTGCGGTCAGTTTCAGCACATTGCAGCCCAATCTATTTCTGCAAGTTCCGATGGACGGCGCCCAAAAGCAGTCTGATCTAGGTTTGCAATCTTTGATTAGTCTTCGATTAGGATTCTACGTGGTTTAAGTAGAATTTTAAATGTTAAAAGAAACAATCACACCCGAGTGGTCATGTTGCGATGGTTTAATCTTCACTGGGAAACTCACCAGTTTTTTGTTTGTTTGATTTGAGGTTTAACGTCCCCGTCAACACTATATAGGTTATTTTGGAGATTGTTGCTTCCAATTTTGTGGGACTTTTACCCGACATTGAGATGAAATGACATCTCAAGCCCTATCGGCAAATATGGTTTATAAGCATGGCCGGACCGACTCGCACCGCCTTGTCTGTGCAGGCTTAGATCCTCTAAGCGGTTTACCAATACTCGTGTGCGGTCGGTTTCTGCTGTGTGTGGAAGCAACGTACAGCCCATCTATTTCTTCAAGCCCCGATGGGCGGGGGCCGGGTAAGTCACCAGGGAAACTCACCAGGGAATGTGTACATGGCTTATTTATTGGTAAATAAAAGGCATCGAAAGAACAGGACTGTGACCTGCTATCCGTCACCAGGGAATGTGTTCCTGCCTAATGTATTGGCGAGTACAGCTGGTGCAATCTGGCATGAGACTGATCTCTGTGCAAAGAATATCTTTGTCAATATTATCGCTTAATAGGTCGGTTTTCGTTAACTTCTCGTGACTTTTCGGCATCTCGTGAACGGCGACCTATTTACTGACCTCTTTGTATTTTATCACAATATCAACCACTTCGGGAAACGGCGAAGACAAATATATGTATTCACTCGGGTGTGAAATTATTGTAAGAGAGGTCATCAGTCTCATGTCAAATTGTTTTAGCTATGAAAGTCTGTCATCGTGCTGTGTCCCTTGCAGTACATTCTATGGGCTTTATCACAATATCAACCACTTCGGGAAACGGCGAAGACAAATATATGTATTCACTCGGGTGTGAAATTATGGTAATAGAGGTCATCAGTCTCATGTCAAATTGCATTAGCTATGAAAGTCCGTCATCGTACTGTGTCCCTTGCAGTACATTCTGTGGGCTTATTCAGTAGACGACAAATTTTCTATAATGTTCTTATTTTCCCTCAGAAATAGGACTCGAGATCTCATGCGAATAGCCTCTTATGGAGACAATTTGCATGAAATGCCAATTACTGATAGCATGGGAGGGAGGGGGGAGGGGGGGGGGGAGGTAATAAAAACAAATATTTAACTTGGTCACTAGGAGAAACGTGTTATTCCACTGTTTCATTGTTGCAGTTCAACCAATCAGCTCAATTAAACGTCGCACATCATGTAGATTGATTGATTGATTGATTGTGCTTGGGTTTAACAACACGTCAACTCTTGTGGGTAATTGCTGTGTCGGGAGAAAGTGAAAATAGAGATAGGTGAAACAATAGATGTGATGAGAGTAGTGGACAAGCGAGAAAGAGAAAAAATTATTTGAAGTGCAGAAACAGAGGAAAGAACAACATTCCATCCCCACCACTCAGCCCATATCTGCTGCAGGGGCAGAAGACCTTGCCCAACTGTAAGACAGTACCAGTTGAACGCATCAGTTACGTAAGATACACGACTACTTCGCCTCGCCCAACCACCCAATACACCGTGTAGTAAGGACTTACCCCAGCGAACAATGATCACCCAGATTAGACGTCCCATTTTGCGTCTGCTGATCTTTGTTTTTAGTGTTTGTCACTGTAATTTCATGGGACTCCAGGCTTATATATGGGTTAACAAGTTCATGAAACGTACACCCCATAGACCCCAAAAACTTGTGTGCACCATGCAGTAGCCACTAACCGTGTAAACAGTATACACCCTGTATAAACTACTTATCGTGTAAACGGTGCACACATTACAAAACCCACCAACCGTTTTAGCAGTTTGCACGCAGGAGATCCACACTAACAGTGTAAAAAGTGTTCACCATATAAACACTGTACACCCTCCAGAACCTAATCACGGTGAAAACAAGTGAACATCCAATAGAACCCAATAACCTTGTAAACAGTGTACACCCTTAAGAACCTACCATCTGAGGAAACAGTGTACACTTCCGTAGGTTCACTTATAGAATAAACAGTGTTCACGCTGCACAGCCCACTAAGCGTGTACAACGTTTACATCCTGTAAAACAACTGACAGTGAAAACGGTGCACACCATGTAGAACCCAAAAAACCGTGTGAACAGCGTACACCCATTGAACCCACTAACGGCGTATACAGTGTGTACAGTCTACCCCGTAGAATCCCCTAACGGTGTGAACAGTGTACATCTGCGTGGAAGTATCACACAGCCCAATAACCTTGTGGACAGTGTGTGTGTGTGTGTGTGTGTGTGTGTGAATTCGGGTTTAACGTCGCTTTCAACTATTTTTCAGTCATATCACGACGGTGTCTGGTTGCGACAGGGAGCTCAATGCTCACGTTTATAGTGCTGCCTCACTGAAGTATCATGTCCCAGACACATTACATGATACCACACCCAGTCACATTATCCTGACACTGGATCGACCAGTCCTAGCTCTACCCCGTAAATCTGAGTGCCAAGCGAGGAGCAGCTAGTACCATTTTAACGACTTTGGTATGTCGCGGCCCGGGATCGAACCCGAGACCTCCCGTTCCCCGGAGCGGACACTCTACCAACTGAGCTATCGGGGCCGGTTGGGGGACAGTGTACAACCTGTATAACATACTTACCATGTAAAGTGTACACCCGACGGAGTAAACAGTATAAATCCTATAGATCCCATTTACCTCGATATCAGCCTCGCTAGCTCTGTGCTTATGCGAATCCGGCCAACGGAGACGACATGTGTCCTTGGGCAAGACAATAATGCTAATGCCCCACTCCACCAGTGGTGTAAAAGTGACTGCATGTCTTTCGCGCGCCTGTTAACATCCGATGTGAGTGTTTGAGAGCAATGTAATATGCTTGAAGCTAACAAAATTAAATTAGTATAAACTAACCCATTTACCTTATAAACAGTGTACATGTACAGCTTGTAGAACCCTCTAACCGTGTACACCCTGTAGGACCTATTAACGTGTAAACAGTGCACACCATTTATAGAACCCACCAACCGTGTTCCACTAACCTTGTAAACAGTGTACACACTGTCAAACCTATTAATCGTGTAAACAGTGCACATCCGGATGAAACGTCATGTTTTGTGGTGGTTGAACTGGGTCTACACGGTGTGTCAATGTACATGTACTTATAATTGGATGGTTGGCTTTTGTGGGTTGCCACTTCGTGCATTGCAACATGTATGGCAACAGGAGTTAAGGTATGCATTATTATTGTATTGATTTATGTTGTGGATGTTTTTTTTTTTGGAATTGCGACGCGGAGGCGGAAAGAACGGTTTTGAACAAAAATAACAAGACGTCTAAAACAGCCAACTGACGACAATGGTCAGGAATCGATACAATTCTGGTTTGAAGTCACTGGTTACTATATGTGAGCCAGAAAAAAAATGTAGCAATACAACGGATGTATTTAACAAATGAACACTGATTTTGCATTATACGGACATCTATATTCACTAAGGGCTTTGGTTTTATGGTGACACATCAGCGGACCCGTAAAAATACTTTGCGACTGTAAAACTTGCGACTCACCGCCCCCAAGATAGGAGACTGTTAAAATATTGTGGATAACTTGGTAGATGTATGTCAAATTGTTTCCGTTTGTCGGTGTGTGCATTGTGTATGTATACAGAGAAAAGTATTGGATCTGTTGAATAAATCTAGCTACAGTGTAATAAAGTTTGCTACTTTGATCTTGTTTTACCTGATTGCTAGATTAACGTGTCCATATAATAAATTCACTTTGATGGGGAATGGATACACCTTCAGGGGAGGCAACGCCTTCAAGAGTATTTTTGTCTCCCATGTCAATAGGGGCCAACTCCTAAATTTGTTTTGTTTGATTTGAGGTTTAACGTCCCCGTCAACACTGTAAAGGTCATTTTGGAGACGTTTCTTCCAATTTTGTGGGACTTTTACCCGACATTGAGATGAAATGACATCTCAAGCCCTGTCACCCAATGAAACCAATAGGGTTTATAAGCAACGACGGTCCGATTCTCGCACTGCTTTGCCTGGGCAGACTTAGATCCTCTGAGCGGTTTAACAGTACTCGTGTGCGGGTCGGTTTCAGCTCTGCGTGGAAGCATCATGCAGCCCATCTATTTCTTCAAGCCCCGATGGGCGGGGGCCTGCCAACTCCTAAAGAATAGAATTTGCTCCTGAGGAGCAAATTTTTTCCTTTAAGAGTTGGCCCCCTTTTCCATGGGACAGGGCTTACAGAAATGCGAACAGGAAGTTCCGAAAGTTGTCTCCGTTTGAAAATTGTTAGAAAAATCTGCCAGGTGTTCCCATTCCCTTATATAAAATGTTTGCAATGGTTAACACGAACCCATTTCAGGCGAGAAACACCTAAAAAGGCACCCCGGCAAACAGTGCAGACCTAGATCAGAATTTGGCGTCTGAACAGGGTCAGTGTTTTGTGTATTTTTCAACATAAGGGAAGATAACAAACTTTTTTCTTTGCTTTATTTTGTCCCTTGTGGTAATCCACAAATAATAAACCAAAGCTCTACAATATAACACTGAGACAATAAAACAATGTACTAAACTTCAAACTGGCAATCCAAGTTTAAACTTCTTATTCTGCTTTGCTTGTAACAAGGAAATTACATGCAAAAGGTGATAAAAGTACCCCCCAAACACACACACACACACACACACACACACACACACACACACACACACACACACACACACACACACACACACACACACACACACACAGGCAACTCACCTTCGAAATCCAGGCCAACTTTGCGATCATGCATGGGTCGGACAGATCGCAACTTCCGGTTTCGGTCACTGTACCACACACACACACACACACACACACACACACACACACACACACACAGGCAACTCACCTTCGAAATCCAGGCCAACTTTGCGATCATGCATGGGTCGGACAGATCGCAACTTCCGGTTTCGGTCACTGTACGGCGGTCACGTGATTATACACTGTAATTAGTGACTTTTTTATTTGTAAGTAAATTTGCATATTTCACTGATGGTCAAACACATCTCGAAAACACGCCAGTATAACTTTGACCCCCCTTGAACCCCACTTTTATATAGTAAACTGGGGTTTACGGGGTTAAACATTATTTTGCTTATTTCTGCTCTAAAATATAGATTGTGGGTATTCGTTAGAACCGCTGAGGCGGTTCTAATGAGTACCCACAATCTATATTTTGAGCCTCAGCGGTTCTAACGAGTACCCACAATCTATATTTTGAGCAACAATAAGCAAAATATCACAATTTATCACCATAAAATTTTCGTAATTTCGGCGGTAAAGATTACAATGTATTTGTATAGGCGTGTTTTCGTAATAGAGAAATATTCACCATTATTTTACTTGTGAAAGTCTCGAACAGCCCGGAATCGAACAAAGGGTCCCTGGTTTTTCACTTACATGTGCTCGTTTTGTTCGTTTATTTGATTTGAAGTTTAATGTCCCGTCAACACTGTATAAGTCATTTTGGAGACGTCGCTTCCAGTTTTGTGGGACTTTTACCCGACATTGAAATGAAATGACCTCTCAAGCCCTGTCGCCTAATGAAACCAATATGTTTTATATGCATGGACGGTACGATTCGCACCGCCTTGCCTGGGCAGGCTTAGATATCAATACTCGTGTGCGGTCGGTGTAAGCACTGCATGGAAACATCACGCAGCCCATCTATTTCTTTAAGTCTCGATGGGCGGGGGCAATACATGTGCTCGTAGATACATGCAAAGACATGAGATGCAAAATGTACGTGCAACCACACAATAAATACCGAGGATTGACTAGTTTCTTGTCCGTTTTTTTTTGTATTGGAGTTTAACGGCCCAGTCAACACTATTTTAGGTCATTTTTGAGCCGGTCAGTTTACCTATCCACACTTTCCCAGTCAGGCTTATACGTAAGCGGTTAACCAGTACAGTGCACATTCTTTCGCCAGAAACTGACAACTGCCCTTCTTGAATCAGCGGAAGGGAGAGAATGACCGTAGAAAAGATTGCATGATCAATCTCCACGAAAGAATGTTGCCGACCCCGGCAGGTATCGAACCCGCGCCCTCCTGATCACCAATCAGACGCGCACCCGAATGAGCTAGCGGGCCGGTATGACTAGTTTCGATAGAGAAGATACTTTCTTTTTATTATTAATATTAGCGTATCTACAGTGCATCGTCAAACTCGTGAAATAAACATTATCGTTTTATTTAGGTTTACAGGCGGTTTATCATATGACGTCGCGTCTGAGAATGAAATGACGCCAAGTTATAAATTCTAAAATCCACTAGTGGATTAAATATGCAAATAAGTTAGATATGGCCCGTAACGTTACATGTACCACGTCCTTAACGACGTTCCGATTTTGTAAAACAATCGTGGAGTGAGTGAGTGTTTGGGTTTTACGTCTCACCAACAGCTAAGGTCATACGGAGACGGGACCTCGGTTTAAAGACTCATCTGAAAGTCTAGAGAAGCCCGGGATCAATCCTGCGATCACTGGTTTACAAGGCGAGTAGAATAACCACTACACCACGGAGACTTCTAAAACAATCGTGGATAAAATGCGTTTTAAATGCCATATGATTAATGGAATTTTGCATTCCTGCTCATGTATTATTGAATATATCAAACTCGTTGAGGAGAAAGCATAAAATGCTCGGCTAAGCCTCGCATTTTATCACTTTTCCTCAACTCTAATAAATTCAATAATACATGAACATGCAATGTTCAATACATTGTGAATACTTCTTAGGTTTTTTGTTGGATTTGTGGTTCAACGTTCCCGCCAACACCGTATAGGTCATTTTGGAGACGTTGCTTCCAATTTTGTGGGACTTTTACCCGACATTGAGATGGAATGACTACAATGAAACCAATAGGGATTATAAGCATGGACGGTCCGACACGCACCAATTTGCCTGGGCAGGCTTAGATCCTCTAAGCGGTTTACCAGCACACGTGTGCGGCCAGTTTCAGCTCTGCGTGGAAGCATCATGAAACCCATCTACTTCTTCAAGCCCCGATGGGCGGGGCCGCTTCTTAGGTAGATATCCATGCGGCGGTTCTAACAGAAACCCTCTACCTTGTTTGTTTGTGATTAGGTTTTAAGTCTCCATTAGCACTTTTTAGGTCATTTTGGAGACTTGGTTTCGAATTTTGTGTGACCTTTACCCGACATTGAGATGAAATGACATCTCAAGCCCTAAGCCCTACTGCCCCACTCGTATCACTTATCACATGATATATATATAGATCGCCAAAGCGGTTTGAAAGTAGTCGAATAAAGGCATGTTATACTATCCCTATCTTAAACCCTTATCCTGCTAGATAAATTAATTTAGCCACACCTACTGTTGACTATCAACCAATCAGATTACATGATTTGTTTTTGATTTTTTTTTACGGCCCTTTCAATATTAATTCACTCATATCGAGCCGATCGTTAATCGATGTGGGCGAAAACCGGAGTACCCGGAGAAAAACCACCTGACCTTCCGTTGGAGAACTTGGCGTCTTACATGTGATCCGAGCGAGGCTGGAACCCACAGCGGTGAGAGACCTAATGATTAAGAGTCAGCGTTCTTATCCATAAGGCCACGAAAGCCCGTTTATCAAATTACATGATAGAATATATTCGATTGAGTCACATCCTGCATGACAAGTAGTGTAAATCCTGATAAGATAGTTTCTTCTGATCTGGAACTACACTACGTGTAATTGCAACGGTAACATTACGCAAACACGCCTATACAACTTTGATCACGTTAAACCTCACTTTTATGACGTAAAACTGGGGTTTTCAGGGGTATACATTATTCTTATTTCTGCTCAAAATCATAGATTGTGGGTACTCGTGGTGAGGCGGTTCTAAAAGTAACCACAATCTATATTTTGATCAGAAATATGAACAAAATACCATGCAAATTCATTTTTGTAGGTATTTTACAAAATTTGTATTTGAATAGAGGGTTGGCGTCTTCAGTAGGTAAATTTGTTAGTTTGTTCGATTTGAGGTTCAACGTCCCCGTCAACACTGTATAGGTCATTTTTGAGACTTTGCTTCCAATTTTGTGGGACTTTTACCCGACATTGAGATGAAATGACATCTCCAGCCCTGTCGCCCAATGAAACCAATAGGGTTTATAAGCATGGTCGGTCAGACTCGCACCGCTTTGCCTGGGCAGGCTTAGATCCTCTAAGCAGTTTTCCTGTACTCATGTGCGGTCGATTTCAGCTCTGCGTGGAAACATTATGCAGCCAAATCTATTTCTCCAAGCCCCGATGAGCGGGGGCAATTAGTAGGATAAGCATTACACATATCACGTTAACAAGTCTCTGCAATATAACATGCTTTAACCCTTGACCTGCTGAATATTTAAATATGCCACAACCGCCACAGATTATCAACCAATCAGATTTCTTGATGCAAATCATTGCAACAAATTCATAAACTGAATGACAAACAATGAAGATCCTGATCAGTTGCCATCTGATCTGGATCTGCATTGTTTGAAAGATCAGACATATCCGGGCTCAGCAGGACAAGGGTAAAATTCCTCGCTTGTTATAACGAAAGAAGTTGGTTTACGAAAATATGTTTCCATAGTATTGCTTTGAATATAGATCGTGGGTGTTCGTTAGAACCGCCTCAATGAGTTGGTTCTAATGAAAATCAACATTCTATGTCTACAGCTTCAAAATGACACATATAGAAAACTTTCTTCAGAAAAAAATGGGATTTTATGGCCATGAAATATATCTTTGTCTCGCCCTGCCGCGCAATGAAACCAATAGTGTTAAAAAGCATGCACGGCCGACTCGCACTGCTTTGCCTGAGGAGGCTTAGATCCTCTAAGCGGATTACCAGTACTCGTGCGCGGTCAGTTTCAGCCCTGCGTGGAAGCATCATGTAGCCCATCTATTTCTCCAAGTCCCGATGGGCGGGGCCGACATACATTACATTAATTGTGAATTATAAAGTATATATTACATGGGTAAAATAACGTCTGATCATATAACCATACGTGTAATAACACATTCACGACGTGTCTACCCTGTATTTTCTTTTCAGATAAGGTATGATGAACATACTCTTGCACTGGAGGTCATTTTACATTTAATCTTTGAACACCGCCGAAGGCTCGTTCACAGATCTTATGTGAAGGGACCACTCAGGTAGGATCCTCAATGTATTGCATACATTACATGCATACGGGAAAATTGGGATCATCATGGCAGTTTTTCCAGCTTCCAAAATCCCGAAAAAAATTAAAACAACCTCAAAATGACCCAATTTGTTTTTATTTGATTATCTCAAATTTAACATTGGAGGAAAGAAAAGTCTTTTTTTTTTTTTTTTCAACTTAAATCTTCGGTCACATTTTTCATTGCATAATGAATATTTTGATTACTGTAGTTTAAAATCAGATACTGTCGCGTATTTTTGCTAATTTACTATTGAAATACATTAGACATAGGGTCCTTTTTTTATTTTATAAAAGGAAGAGTCTATTGACAAACGTTTGTCAATAGCACAAAGTCGGTAAAAATGCTATTGACAAACGTTTGTCAATAGCACAAAGTCGGTAAAAATGCTATTGACAAACGTTTGTCAATAGCACAAACTCGGTAAAAATGCTATTGACAGACGTTTGTCAACAGCACAAACTCGGTAAAGATGCTATTGACAGATGTCTTTCAGATTTCAGAGTCGAAATGCGAAAATTGTTTTTCTTTTTATATTTCTTTTGTACATATTTGTAATTTTAGAAGGGCAGTTGTCGACTTATGTCATGGAAAAAAGCTCTGTACTTGTTTACCGCTTATTTATAAACATGTCAGGGAAAAGTGCGGGGAGGTTAACTGACCGGCTAGAATTGACCTAAATAGTGTTGATCAGGAGGCTGTGGGTTCGAAACCTGGCGGCGTCGACAACATTCTTGCGTAACGATTGATCATGGACCGACTGATTCAAGCAGGGCGGTTATCAATTTTTATAGAAAGCATGCGCATGCGTATGTATGTGTTAACCGTTTCCGTATAAGATTTTCTTGTGATTGTGGATAGACAAAGTGACCGGCTCGATATGACCTAAATAGTATTAATCAGGAGGTCGTGGGTTCCATGCCTGCCGGGTTCACCAACATTCTTGCTCGGAGCTTGATCATGAATCCGCTGACATGTATGTGTTCACCGCTTCCGTGTAAGTCTGTCTTGGAAAATTGTGGGTAGGTAAATTGACCGGCTTGATATGGCTTATAATGACCGGCTTGATATGACTTAAATAGTGTTGACTGAGCAGTAAACTCCAATACAGACAAACAAAACAGAAAATAAGAACTAGCTTAATTAACTTTTTATTACATACATGAGGCTCCAGATAAGACATGTGAAAACATACGATGTGCATTGATGAATCGCTTCTAATGAGTACCCACAGCATATGTTGTCATGCATACATAAGAAAGGTAATATTTGAGCTTGATCATGAATCCGCTGACATGTATTTGTTCACCGCTTCCGTGTAAGTCTGTCTTGGGAACTTGTGGATAGGTAAATTGACCGGTGTGGGTACTCATTAGAAGTGCATTGATGAGTCGCTTCTAATGAGTACCCACAACATATATTGTCATGCATACATAAGAAAGGTAATATTTGTTTGGAAACACACACTTATCAGCAGCTGGGAATCATAGCATATCAGCAAACACAACTTAGGTAAAGAATCTCAAACTTAAGTAAGATAAGTCCCAGTCATCACATTTTAGGTCATTTTAGTGACATTTATAATACTTATAACATATTTCCTCAACAAGCTTAGACCTTCCAATCTAAGCAATCCTCATACTATCTGCTACCTACTATTGACCTACTTGAACCAACCGACCGCACAAAATTTGCGGTTAAACCGCTGAGAGAATTAAGCATGCCCGGGCTAAGCGGTGCGAATAGGACTGTCCATGCTAATAAACACTACACGTTTCATTAGGTGACAGGTCTTACGATGTCAATTCTTTCCTATGATGCGTTAAAGAGCCATAAAATTGGAAGCAAAATGAAATATACAGTGTTGACTCTGAAATCTGAAAGACGTCTGTCAATAGCATTTTTACCGAGTTTGTGCTACTGACAAACGTTTGTCAATAGCATTTTTACCGAGTTTGTGCTATTGACAAACGTCTGTCAATAGCATTTTTACCGACTTTGTGCTATTGACAAACGTTTGTCAATAGCATTTTTACCGACTTTGTGCTATTGACAAACGTTTGTCAATAGACACTCCGTTTATAAAATTGACCAATCTTAATTTGATGAAATATATAAATTAACGGTAAGATATTGTGTTTTTATAATCTTAAACCACATTTTCGCTATCTAGCGTAGTAATGCTAAAATTGATGTCAGAGAAAATGTTCCCTATTAACTTCTATATATTTTGCCGCGTAACTTTAATTGGACACAGGTAATTAGTGGATAACAATTGTCCCACATGCTAGATTATGATGCTCAAAGCAAAAGATTTATTTTGAGTCATATAACGTTATTTTGCATATAATGATGTTCGTGTCCAAAGTAGCGCCGATACCTGTCAAAAATCGTTTTTCTCCATGCCTAAAAATAAGCCTCATTGTGCTCCTCCCACATCTATCTGTTGGTCCCAGATCCGTCTACGGTAATGGGATCACCAGAGGGACAGAAATCATTTACTTTACATAGTGAGACTTCGGTGGCTCGAGCACCGATGACTCGTCTGCTATAGAACTCTTTCTTGAATCTACAGGAAATCTTTATAATAAATAGTACGGGAATGAGACGGATCCTTTATCTTACAACATTTTGCTGTGTGTACTTATTGCCATCGCATCGAGTGAGTGAGTGAGTTTTAGTTTTACGTCCCACCAACAGCTAAGGTCATATGGAGACGGGACCTCGGTTTAAAGACTCATCCGAAAGTCTGGAGAAGCCCGGGATCGATCCTGCGATCCCTGGTTTACAAGGCGAGTAGCGTAACCACTGCACCACGGAGGCTTCTACCATCGCATCGATAAGGCGATTCGAATGAGTACACACAACTGTTAAAAGATATCAACAAGACGTCCAAAATTTACCCGTTATGCGTCCCTGCAGTAACACTCGGTGGCTCGGGCTGCACCTGTCTCTGGCGGTTTTTGAGGTCCCAAATGTGTCCGAGCCATTGAGGTTCGACTATATATAAGAAACCTATCTGCAACATTTATTCTTCTTCTATCGTTAATCCAGAATCCTGGGTTTAGTAAATATACCCAATTCACAACACTACTATATCCAATAACCAGTGCTTCAGCTGAAGTGCACGACCCGCCGGATGCTTTTAGCTTTATGAGTGTTACCATATACGGGTATGGCGGCCATTTTGGTCATGTGACCTGGACCTAAAACGATTCTCCTAGTAAATGCGCCTTATCGTAAGGAGCAAAAATATATCTTATACTTTAGTACTGTATTCTGAATCGTTTGCAGGATAAAATGCATTCTCAATACAAAAGCATATGTGTCAAAGTTTGACCTAGGCACAAAGAAAGTCAAGGCCAACCCAGGGTCACCATTTTAGCAATTTATGATGGGCCTACATCCCAGATGCTATTTATCAAGTTTCGTGGAAATCTGCCCAGTGGTTCTGGAGAAGACTATTTTTGAAGGGTTTTTACCATATATGGCTTGGCGGCCATTTTGGTCATGTGACCTGGAATCCATGAGCAACTTTTGGTTTCCCCCATCCCATACAGGCTCCATATGAAATTTGACTTCAATCGGTCCAACGGTTTCCGAGGAGAAGCAGTTCGGAAATTTTCACATTTTTCGCCTCGGCGAGGCTTGACTAAATGGAATGTAATTTTCGCAAGTTCATTGGTTAGATCTCATTGATATCTATCAGTATGCCAAAAATTGTTTAAATATTCCAAGCGGTTAAGTCCTTATCACCAATTTTCACAAACGGGTTACGAACGGACAGACAGACAGACCATATATGGCTTGGCGGACTTTTTGGTCATGTGACCTGGACCCCATGAGCAAATTTTGGTTTCTCCCATCCCATAGAGGCCTCATGTGAAATTTGACTTCAATCGGCCCAACGGTTTCCGAGGAAAAGCAGTTCGAAAATTTTCACATTTTTCGCCTCGGCGAGGCTATACTTAATGGAATGTAATATTTCGCAAGTTCATTGGTTAGATCTAATTGATATCTATCAGTATGCCAAAAATTGTGTAAATATTCCAAGCGGTTAAGTCACTATCACCAATTTTCACAAACGGGTTACGGACGGACAGACAGACAGACCATATATGGCTTGGTGGCCATTTTGGTCATGTGACCTGAACCCCATGAGCAAATTTAGTTTCCCCCATCCCATAGAGGCTCCAGATGAAATTTGGCTTCAATCGGCCAAACGGTTTCCGAGGAGAAGCAGTTCGAAAATTTTCACGTTTTTCGCCTCGGCGAGGCTCTACTAAATGGAATGTAATATTTCGCAAGTTCATTGGTTAGATGTCATTGATATCTATCAGTATGCCAAAAATTGTTTAAATATTCCAAGCAGTTAAGTCACTATCACCAATTTTCACAAACGGGTTACGGACGGACAGACAGACTGACAGACTGACAGAATGACACGGTGATTTTAGGGCACTCTTAGAAAATCAACCGACTTCAGTCGGTCGCTTTTTCTGCGGGTCGTGCAATAACGTGGAGTGACTCTTTTATCACGAGCAAGCCGTGCTCATCTGACATTGATGAAATAAGTTTTTCACCCGATAAATATTATTCAGTAAATTTTGTTTACGACCAAGTTTCTAGAAGTTTAGCGACTCTAGCCATTCTGCGGAATTGCCCATGTGAGATAGACTGCAGTCACACTCTTGTTGATTTTCGAAATTTCGAAATAAATAAATAAATAAATAAAAATCCACTCAGATAAGACAGGAGCACGGTGATGGACCAACTTTGATTCAACGCCAAGCTGATGTTAAGTCGACGATGGTCCGGCACGGTGCTATTGCTTGTCCACGTGGAATACCTCGGGTTACTAAACACTTCTAGGAATATCATATTAGCACCATATGTTTAGTTGTATTGATAATGGAGAACACCATTCAGTATATTTCTGTGTTGATTACATACATACATACATACATACATACATACATACATACATACATACATACATACATACATACATACATATGAGTCGATATCTCTAGACAAATTATCAAAATGTTATGCATGTATTACTTGTACATGGTCAACTATGATATATTGATTAGCGAGCAGTTATTGGGTGTTTGTTTATATTCACTTTGTTTGATTCTCTTGTTGTAAACCTGATATTTTCAATAAATTCTGTAGAGTCTTGGTAGTACATTTCGCCGATACATGTATCTTAATCTATTGATACTTGTATTCCCAAATACAGGTAATAGATAGACATTAACAAGTTCAGTTATTTCGTCTCTGACAGACCACTGTATTTGAAAGTGACATATATATGTTCAAATTTTATAACCAGGACCGAATCAAAACACCCAAACATGACAGAGACATAAAACTGACGTTGACGTTGCCTTCTGCGACACGGTTTTTCCCCTGTTGATAATCATCTCCGTTTGCATAGAAAGATGGCATATTATCAGCTTCACAAGGACAGACATGGCTGCATCTGGTTATTATTCCTCTGAAAAAAATATACATGCGTTTGTATACATGTGCGATTTGCACGAAATAAGCCTACAGACATGATCCCGGTCTAGGGCAACTGTCACGATAAGTCATTAACCAACATTACCTAGAACCCAAGATGGCCATCTTGTATTGTCTGATCATGGTCTGCATGCACACCCTTTGCTTCGAGCATGTTTATTAATTTATCATGAAAACACGCCTATATAATTGTGACCCCCTGAAACCAAGCTTTTATGTAGTAACACTGGGGAGGGGTAAATATTACTTTACTAATTTCTGCTTGTGGGTGCTCGTTAGAACGAGTTCCCACAATCTATGTTTTGAGCGATTGTGGGTACTCGTTCGAACCGCCTCGCCGAAGCGGTTCTAGCGAGTTTCCACAAACTATGTTTTCAGCAGAAATATGAAAACTATCATTTTTTTATCTGAAAATGCTCATTTTGTTGGTGGAAGACTGTTCAATATATATTTGAATAGACGTGTTTTCGTTATATTGAAGAAGAAAAAAAACGACATTAAATAAAATAAGTTTGCCGCGCCTTAAATTGAAAATGAAAGTGGAACATTTTATGAGGCATTTTATATGACGGGTAAACATCGTCTTTATTTTACTCATTATGAAAATACCTATATCCAAATATATTGGAAAATTTACCATAAAAAAATGAACAATTTCAGACAAAATATTCTGACCTTTTTGTCATATTTTTTCTCAAAACATAGATGGAAGGAACTCATTATAACGAGTACCCACAATATAAAATAGAAAAAATGATATATACCTCTGTAAACGTCGGCCTCGGTAGCTCAATCGGATGATCAGGAGGACGCGGGTTCGATACCTGCTGGGGTCGGCAACATTCTTTAGTTTATATTAATTTATTTTAGTTCGATTGCGATGAAAGCTTTAAGCTTATTGAATCGCTCTCGAACACTCATTCCAGGTGTTTCACTCACGCATGAGAGAGTGGCCGTGGCTTTTACACAACTGCTACCCATTTACACCTGGGTGGCGTGGGGCGGTGTCATTACGTGTCTTGCCCAAGGACACACCTCGATACCGATGGCCGGATTCGAATGCACAGCCTCTCGATCATGAGTCGAACGCGTTAACCGCTGCGCTATCGCGGCAATATTCTTTCGTGGAGATTGATCATGAAATCTTTTCTACGGTCATTATCTCCTTTCCGTTGACTCAAGAAGGGCAGTTGTCAGTTTCTGGCGAAATAAAGTGCAGTGTACTGGTTAACCGCTTCCGTATAAACCTGCCCAGGAAAAGTGTAGAGAGGTAAACTGACCGGCTCAAAAATGACCTTAATAGTGTTGACTGTGCCGTTAAACTCCAATACAAACAACCAATTAATAATTCATCATAATATGCAGTTATATAATAATCATTGTACACAAGTCGCTTATATAAATTTGTACATATAACAGAAAGTTTGCACCATTACAAAAACTCATCTATACAAATACATTGTAAATGTTAACGCCGAAAAAACAAAAAAAAAAAAACAAAAAAAAAAAAACGAAAATAATAAGATGAAAAATTGTGATGTTATTCTTATTTCTGCGCAAGTGTAGATTGTGGATGTTCGTTAAACCCGCCTCATTGAGATGGTTCAAAGGAGTACCCACAATCTCTATTTTACAACATCAAATAAGAAACATCGGGGCGGTTCTAACGAGTACCCGGAGATGCAGAGACTGTTACTATTACGTTGACATTCTCTTTATGAGCCAACCATTAACCGTTTGACGCTTATGACCTACAAGGAGGGTTGAAGCGTCGTTAAACACGAAATCATCATCATCATCTTTATGAGCCAAGTCTCACAAGCTTTCTGTTTAACTTAACGGTCCATTTTCTAGGTAGGCTGAACCAATGCAGTGCACATGCTAAAACACACCTTTTCAAATGTGTTGGAAATTTTCATACAAAAATGAAAGATTGAGATATTTTTATATTTCTACACAAAATATAGAGTGTGGATACTCGTAAGAACCGCCTCGTCGAGACTGTTCTCTGACGTGTACCCACAATCACGTTTTTGAAAAGAACTAAGAAAAGCAATGTATACCCCGGCAAACCCCAGTTTTACCATATAAAAGGATAAAATTATACAAGTGTGTTTACGCGATGCTTTCGCCAGCAACTGACAACAGACGGAAGGGTGAGGCTGACCGTTCAAAAGAATTCATTATCAGACAATTATCGACGCAGCGACCCGCTGAAGGGTTTGTGCAACAGAAAATTCATTCTTTGCCTTGGTGTTATTACGGGACTGTTTAACGTTTACTTTCAAATATTTACATTTCCAGTGTAAAGTCTAATGTAAACCTATAGATAACAATTGCGTTCATACTTCCATGAACGCATCGAATCACATGCTTTTCAGTGACGTTAAGTGACGTCATTCTAAACCATTGTTCTCTACGGGCGTTGATGACGTCAACGCCGCTCCGCTCTTTGTAGAAAAACAGCGTGTAAATGTTTTTCAGCTTTAAAAGTTTGCCCTACAAGCATGTTTTCTCCCTGTGATGAGGGGCAAATAATGCAAATATAAAAAAATAAACTTATTTTTTCTGCTATTCATGAAAGTATGAACGACAGCGGGTCGCTAGCAAAGTTTACATGAACCCCTTCGGGGTTCATTTTCTTTGCACGCGACCCACTGCGTTCATATTTCCATGAACTGCAGAAAAATAAATTTCATTTTTTAAATATTTACATTTGCAGTGCAACGTCTAATGTAAACGTATAGAAAACAATTTAGTTCATACTTCCATGAACGCATCGAGTCACATGGTTTCCAGTGAGTTGACGTCATTCTAAACCATGATACTCTAAGGGCGTTGGTGTCGTCAATTCTGTTCCGCTCTTTGTAGAAAACAAACAACGTGTAAATGTTTTTCAGCTTTAAAAGTTTGCCCTATATGACTTTTTTCGCCATGTGGTGAGGAGAAAATCGTAAATATAAAAAATAACGGAGTGGCTATTGACAGTCGACTGGTAATAGCCAAAACACGTTAAAATGGCTAGTGACAGTCGACTGGCAATAGCCAAAATACGTTAAAATGGCTAGTGACAGTCGACTGGCAATAGCCAAAGTACGTTAAAATGGCTAGTGACAGTCGACTGGCAATAGCCATTTTAACGTGTTTTGGCTATTACCAGTCGACTGTCACTAAGGAATTTTAACTTTTTTTTGGCTATTACCAGTCGCCCGTTTAACGTAAGTTTGCATCAAGTTAAA
>OY757013.1:164384932-164597619 GCA_963580285.1 Lucinisca nassula
CTATTGCTATCTGTGCTGGGCTCAAGAACAATAAACAGCGACCCATCAACGTTATGACTTTGTTTCGCTCCCTAAATATTTTATATATTTGGAAGAGTTAGAACCTTCGACATTGGCACTGACGTTAATTCTAGTAGCAAAGACATGAAAATGTTTTTACACACCCAGCGATCTTTTTTATGTTTGGTTTTACGATTCTTTCAAGATTATTTCACTCACATCAAGCCGATCGTTAATCGGAGGTGAGTGAAAACTAGAGTACCCGATGAAAAACCTCCTGACCTTCCGTTGCAGAACTTCTCATTATGTGACCTATGCCATGCTCAAACATACACCGTTGAGAGACCTAATGATTAAGAGTCAGCACTCTTATCCACTAGGCCACGGAGGCCCGTTACACCCAGCGATCTTTATAAATGAGGAAAAATAACGTTCTCTGTCTTTCCAACATTTACACATACTTATTATTAGAGCGTACAGAAAGATGTTCAGAATATATAAATCTGTTCCTATCTGTGTAAAGTAAACTTTGCAAGTTTTGTTTATTTGTATTTAACGGCCCAGTCAACACTGATTTGGGTCTTTTTTTAGCATGTCAGTGTACCTATCCATGCTTTTCCTGAGCAGGCTTTTCCGTAAGCGGTTTACCAGTTCAGTGCACATTTTGTAGCCAAAAACTGACCCCTGCCTTTCCTGAATCAGCGGAAGGGAGAGCATGACCATAGAAAAGATTTCATAATCTCCACGAAAGAATGTTGCCGACCCCGGTAGGTATCGAACCCGAGTCTTCCTTATCGCCAGTCAGACTGCATCCGACTGAGCTACCACAGCCAGCCACACTTTGTGAGTAGTAGTAGTTATGTTCTGTTGTTTTTCGTTTCCATGGCCCCATGGACTTACTCCATAATGGCATTGCAAGACGTAAAATTTGCGAAAATGACTGCTACTCCTGCAAAAGTAGTTTCTCTTTAGATATGTCTAAGGGGTATACCCTTAAAGGAAAGAATTTGCTCCTGGGGAGCAAATTCTCCCCTTTTAGAGTAGACCCCTTGAGAAGCAAATTCTTCCCCTTTTAGAGTAGACCCCTTTTTCAGTTGGACAGAGCCAACAGAGTAGCAACCATAAGGTCCTTAAAATTGTATTTCCATAACGAAATCATGCCTATAGAATTGTGATCCCCTTTAATATGTTCTATAAAAGGGTTATCTTTGGAAGCAAAGAATACACCACAGAACTGAAAAATATGGTGTGCACATGTTTTCTGAGCCAGAGTAGCTAGTTTCAGCCAATTAGGCCTCATCAGTGACCCTAAGATATTTTCCAAATTCCACAATGGAATCAATGATCCCAAAGGACAAGAAAATATAATCTACACTATGATGTAGGGCAGGGAGACGTTTTACCGCCGCCACACATTCCCACACACCAGTTGTAGTGAAGTTAAATACGGTAGGTGACCAATTAATTGGAACACCCTATAGCAGTTCGAACAACCAAAATTATTTCGAATTTGTGGCTGAAAACTTTCTCATTTAATTCGAACTCCCAAATGTTTCAGAAATCAGAATTTTTAATACTTCGAACACACACACAAAAAAAAAAAATGCCGAAAAATGCATCCAGAACAAGCATTTCGGACCGTTCCCGGGTTTATCATTACAACATCGTACTGGTCGTATATGAGCTAGCGCACGAAAAAAAAAGAAAACTTAGCTTGAAATGTGTGCGACTTCCAAAGACTCGGATTAACATGCACTCTGTAAGGCAAATGGTTTTCGCTTCTCTCACTTTGGATAGCCCTGTGGTAGTGGAAGGTTCATACCCTCACCGAATACTGATCAGACTGCGAGAAACGCAGGCTGCAAGTGCTGAGATCAACCTTGATGAGCCACAGGAGTTTCGCTTATTTATGTTGTGAAAATCCCATCGTCTGCATCAGGCTCATGCGATCAGCGAAGACTCTTATCGGATTGCATGAATGAGTACGCTAAGATGTGTCTTCGTTGGTTTCTCAACGACCTGCAAACACTGAACATGCGCACCCACTACCGGTATGCAAGGCAAAGGGTTTCACTTAGCCTTATGACTTCGTAAGATTTAAGGGTTCAGTAAAGACTGATCTCATTGCATCGATGTTCAGGCTGATCCTAGTCGGTGATGTAGCATTGTGGCCTACAACGGCTTGGATCACCATGCATATGCAAGTGTTTTCGCTTTGCTCTCAGACTCTTTGGAGCGTAGCTTCAGCTTTCATTATTATTTTTGTGACAGTGTTACCCTTTTTCCATGTGCTGTGGCATTGATTCAATGCCTCTTTGATAGCAGAAGCGCCCCTTTAATATTAATTGAGAGTTTCCCGCCTTTTTCCACAGAACGTCTTTTAGCACGTGCGAGTGAAATTCATGGTTGTTGCATGCAAAAAGGTAGTTTAATTCAGGTTACCTGGTTGGGCTACCCTGTTTTTCTGAGGAGCAAGTGGAGATGCCCATTTATTTCACGGTGACAAGGTTTTATTGGAGTAATTTCGGGGAACATGATTAAGAAAATAAGTCATATTCGGTGTGGGGGGAAGACTCAGGTCAGCCTGCACATTCATGCAGTCTGAATAGTCTTCGTTGTTCGTATGTGCCTACCATGGCCTCTGTGCTAATCAAAGAACAACAGGTGAAAACTATGGCCACACTGGCTAGATGCGCAGGCTAATCTGGTCCTTTGTTTGAAACCTTCTTTTTTGCCGTGCGCCGGCTTAAAACGACGGCGTGTACATTTGACCGGCCCAATCTGCTTGCGACGTTACAAACACATCCTAAGCTACCAAGTGCAAGGGTCAGTCTGTTCAGATCTCCTATCCCGAGTAAAATACTTATTGCGCATATGCGTACAGAAAAGACTGATAAGTCTGCACACTTGTGCAATCGGGATTGTGTCTTCAATGTTCAAGCGGTTAGAAATGTTTCATCGCGCATAAAGTGAAGATCAAATTTGTGTATGATGTCCGCATTTTCTTTTTCTTGTTACTTGCCTATCTAAATAACATGATGGTTTTGCATCCGCACAGTCTAATCAGTCTTCACCGGACTACTTCGATGGGCATTGAATTGCTATATGCCCCCGGCTTACGCTGATTTGAGACTGCTTATTAGTAAACAGAGAACACACAAACAAGGCTGCGCAGTCTCGCCTGAGGCTTCACTATGCCCTTAAACAATATAGACGGGGTGGGGGGGGGGGGGGGGGTGAAGTATCTATGCGCCTAGCTCCACTGGGTAGCTGCACGTGCGGGTTTCAACATCCCATCCCATATATACATGTAGCTGAACTTTGTCTGCTGCGGTGCAGCCGGAACAAAAAAAAAATATTACAGACTATAAGGAAATTCTTTGAAAAATCCTCTTTTTCCTAGATATGGGCTACTCTTAAGAAAAGAATTTGCTCCAAACAAATCAATTTCTGTTATTCCTGAGATCACAAATTGACTCGCCCATTTTAAAGGGAATAGTGATAGTTCAATAGGTGTAAATGTCATTAATGACAATGTGTATCGCATTCAAAGACCCCCTGCACACACTGACTTATTTATAGATCAAACTTTTCTGCACTGCATAAGTGATATTTATAACTTCTAATCACGTGCGGATTGACAGGACCACGGGAAAAAACGTAGTTGTATAAAATATTGAACACAGCCTGATCCAATGTATGGAATTCTTTCAGATCAAACAGTTCTAACACTGATAAATTTCCAATCTGATATTTTCTAATAATTCCAACACCCGGATCAGTATTTATTTTTTTACTGTTCGAATTAATTGGTCATTTACAGTATGTTCTATAAAAGGGTTATCCTTTGGAAGCAAGGAATACACCACAGAACTGAAAAATATGGAGTGTACATGTTTTCTGGGCCAGACTAGCTAGTTTCGGCCAATTAGGCCTCATCAGTTACCCTCAGATATTGTCAAAATTCCACAATGGAATCAATGATCCAAATATAATCTACACTTTTATATAGTAAAGCTCGGGTTCACAGGGGTATACATTAATTTCCGTATTCATGCTCTGAGACACTGGATTGTGGGTACTCGATAGAATCGCCTCGTCGAGGCGTTTCTGTCGACTCCACGCAATCTATGTTTTGAGCAAAAAAGGCAAATATTCCAATTTTTCTTTTTAAAATTTCTTTTTCTTTGGCGAAAAAATGACAATGTATTTGAATAGGTGTGTTTCGAAATACGGTAAAACTGGTAGACTAACTGCCACATCTGCCAGTGTATCAATTTCCCTTAAGATATTTTTATTGTTGGAGTTGAAACGCTTGCTTTTCGGTCTGTTTCGCTATTCAGACAGGCTGTTTCCTGTAATTGCAGTGTAGTATTGCATCATCGTTTAAGCTGATTGGTTGATCGCGTCACGTGCCCCTCCATGGAACAGCTACAATCTGGTCATTATACCCGGTTTGCCCGCCTCATGGCGACCAAACCAAAAAGGTAAACCAAGTCACCCGATTGTGTGAATTAAACTGAAACACAGGTAAAGCTTTGGTGTATATGGCTATTTGGTGCGCTTGCAGAAAGCATGCGAAAGGCACTCAACCAAATTATCTGGTGGACTCAGCGAATTTGACATATATTGACAACACCTGAATAACCCGGCCTAGTCAATCATATCTGCGACTACTATACTTCATTACCACTCACACTTCTCATAGTATCTTCATTATTGTTAATGATTCCTTTGGCATCTTCATTATTGTTAATGCATCTTCTGCTATGTCCTTCATTACCAGTGTATGCAGGAAACCCCTAAAGGGGTACATTGGCAAACTGTGCAGGCCCAGATCACAGCCACAAAATGCGGTGTCTGATCAGGGCCTACACTATTTGCTAACAGAATTTTCCGTCAAAAATAGAATAAAAATGAAAAAATAGGCCTGAAACCCCTTATATGACAAATGGACTTGTCCAACATATAGCAGTGGAAGAGTCCACTAGCATACAATGGGTTAAAGCTTCTTCATTACTAATGCTTCTTCTGGAATCTTTTGATAATGGAAAATACTAGAGCAGAGGCTAAACTGTTTAAAAAAAATAAAAAAAATCAGAGAAAATTATGTTTGACATTAACCCTTTTTGTACCAAATGGAATCTTCCTCCTTATATATAACAGGAGTGTATTTCAAAATCTAGTGTCAGGTTGTGTTTTCTTCAAAATTGATTAGGAAAATGGCTGAACTTTTAGCAAACAGTGGAGGCCCTGATCAGACGCCGCATTCTGTGGCGTCTGATCTGGGCCTGCACTGTTTGTCAGGGTACCCGTTTTGGGGTTTCTGGTACTGAATGAGTTAAATATGAATAGTCTGACAAGCAGACAATTCATATTTAATGTCAGACATAATTTTTCCATAAATAACAATTAATAATGCTTTGAAAATTATGATTGACAGAATCAGAATTTGTGTTTATGGCATGATACACGAGTCCAGTTTTCTGTCTGTTCATTAACCCATTGCATGCTGGAAACTGATCAGGGCCTGCACTATTTGCTAGCAGAAGTTTCCATCAAAAGTATAAAAAGAACAAATAAATTAGGCCTACCACCCGTTATATGACAAATGGACTTGTCCAACATATAGCATTGGAAGAGTCCACCAGTATACAATGGGTTAAACTGTCAACATTTGTGTCAACCCAATGATTCAAGTCCATTTCTGAAGCACTGTAACCATAGGTTGCAGAATTTTCTGGAAAAATAAATCATGATAAATTAACCAGATCAGAGCATCTTGTTTCAGACATTGGTGGAACTTCTCTTAAGTTGTACATGTTCAGAAATCTAAAATGAAAATGATTTCACCCGAAAACATATGTGACAAAAAGGTATAGCATTGGACCAGGTGGGTCATTTGGGTCTCTTTCCTATATTTTTAGAAAACATTGAAGAACCCTGCCATCAAAGTAACTGAGTGCAGTCCATTTTTTTGTCACACCTGCTTATAGCAGGGTGCGATATAGGTGTCCGCTTTTCCGTCCGTGCATCCGTCCATACAACCGTCTTTTCGTCGGTCCGTCTGTTAACATTTACGTTGAAGTTCGACATTTACGTCAAAGTTTTTATTTAAGTCAACTACAAACCTCAGCTACAATCAGACCTTACATGAAACATCTCCCTGATCTTTTTTCTTTGTAGGCACCTTGACCAGGTGACTTTGACCTATATTTTGCGCTCCAGTGACTTTGACCATTATATTGAAGTACGACATTTATGTCGAAGTTTATAATCAACTACAAGACTAAACAACAATCAAACCTTTCATGAAACATCTACCTGAGCTGCTGACTGGGTGGTGACCTTGACCTATATTTTGGCTCCAGTATCTTTGACAAATATTACCTTGATGTTCCAGATTTCCTCAAATAAAAGGCGTACAATCATCAAATCTTGCGTAGTGTTTCTCCTAGATGTACTGACTCTGCAGGTACGTTGACCCAGTGACCTTGACCTATATTTTATGCTCCGGTGACTTTGACACATTTTACGTCAAAGTTCCAGATCTCCTCAAATAAAAGGCCTACAACCATAAAATCTTACATAGTGCTTCTCCTATATGTACTGACACTGCAGGTACCTGGACCCGGTGACCTTGACCTATATTTTATGCTCCAGTGACTATGACACAATTTACGTCAATGTTCCAGATCTCCTCAAATTAAAGGCCTACAACCATCAAATCTTGTATAGTGCTTCTCCTAGATGTCGGCCTATGACCATCAAATTTTGTATAGTGCTTCTTCTAGGTGTATTTACTCTGCAGGTACCTTGACCCGATGACCTTGACCTATATTTTACGCTCCAGTGACTTTGACACATTTTACTTCGAAGTTCCAGATCTCCTCAAATAAAAGGCCTACAACATGATGCATCTCCTAGATGTACTGACTCTGCACGTACCTTGACTTGGTGACCTTGACCTTCTTCTAGATGTACTTACTCTGCAGGTACCTTGACCCGATGACCTTGACCTATATTTAACGCTCCAGTGACTTTGACACATTTTACTTCGAAGTTCCAGATCTCCTCAAATAAAAGGCCTACAACCATCAAATCTTGCCTAATGCATCTCCTAGATGTACTGACTCTGCAGGTACCTTGACTTGGTGACCTTGACCTATATTTTTCGCTCCAGTGGCTTTGACACAATTTACGTCAATGATCCAGATCTTCTCAAATTAAAGGCCTGCAACCACCAAATCTTGCATAGTGCTTCTCCTAGATGTACTGACTGTGCAGGTACCTGAACTTCGTGATCTTGACCTATTTTTCACACTCCATTGACTTTTACACATTTTAGGTTGACATTCCATATCTCCTTAACTATATGGCCTATTAACAACCAAACCTTGCATAGTGCTTCTCCTACATTTACTGACTCTGCGGGTACCTTGACATGGTGACCTTGACCTACATTATGCACTCTAGTGACTTTAATATATTTATGTCAATGTTCAATATGTTCTAAAATAAATGGCTACCAAACCTTGCATTGAACTTCTCCTCGATGTACTGATTTGGCACGTACCTTGACCAGGTGACCATGGCCTATATTTTTTGGTCCAGTGACTTTGACGCATTTTACATCAACTATCAACTGCTAAGAATGAAATTTACTTATTTAATAACAACTTTCTGATTGTGGCTTCTGTGACTTTTGTCCCCAGCAGGTGCGCTGCCGCCTTCCATCACGTGAACAAATCCGTGAAATGACAACCCCCCCTTTACATTATTTTTCTTATTTCTACTCCAAGACAAAGGCTGTGGGTACTCAATAGAACAGCCTCAATGAGGCAGTTCTAATGAGCACCCACAACCTATGTTTTGAGCACTGATAAGAAAAATATCACAGATTTTCATCAGAAAAGCTGCAATTTTGGAGATCTGAAAAATCTCCTATGTCACACCGGTGTGTTTTCGTAATGTCTGCGGAATTCTTGTTTTTACAGATACCACATTGATGTCACAGTGACAAGAATAGCATGGTTAACCTATAACTGGATTGTGTACATGACATGTATAATAGCAGGGAAGATTCTTGATCATTTAGTACCTTTTTGTCTGACCCAAAAATCTTCTGTAGTGTAGACAGGTAAATGATTATCAATTCAGTTTACTATCCTTCATTGATTTGCTATCATCTTTGAAACAGATTAACAAGGCCAGACACACAGACTAAGTTTAAGTCAATGCAAGTTTTATTTCCTTTGATTCAGCATCAAGATCATTTGCAGAGTTAACCCATAAAATGCCAATCACGACAATTGTTGTCTGCTTTGTCGTCTGCTGGTTAGTTTAAAAGTCATTTTTGCAAACAGTGTGGACCCATATCAGACTGCTCATCTAGGAGCAGTTTCATTTGGGTCCACACTGTCTGTACGCAAAAATATTTTCAGAAAGTTTGCAGAAGACAAAAGCAGAAGATATTTTCAGATGTATTTTTTCTCGGCATCTTATTGGTTAAGTTGAATGTAAATGAAACTTTAACTCTTCAGCTGCCACATGAAATTCTGAAGCAGACAACAGTCCCTTTTAAGCTCACCTGAGCACAGGGTGAGCTATTGTGATCAGTCTCTGTCCACCGTCCGTCGTCTGTGAGTGCGTCGGTAGTCAACTTTAGCTTTAAATGGCTTCTTCTCCAAAACTGTTGGACGGATTTTGAAATAATTTCACAAGAATGTTCCTTGGGTGACCCTCTACCAAAATTGCTCAAACCATTATACTCAGCTGAACAAGATGGCCACCAGAGCTAAAAATAGAAAAACATTTTGACTTCTCCTCCTTAACCAATGGATGGATTTTGAAATTATTTCACAGGAATGTTCCTTGGGTGACTACCAAAATTGCTCAAACTATTCCGCTCAGGTGAACAAGATGGCCACCAGAGCTAAAAATAGAAAAACCTTTAAACGACTTCTCCTCAACCAATGGATGGATTTGAAATAATTTCACCGGAATGTTCCTTGAGTGACCCTCTACTAAAATTGCTCAAACCCTTCTGCTCGGATAAACAAGATGGCCGCCAGAGCTAAAAATAGAAAATATATTTAAATGCCTTTTACTCCATAACCAGTGGATGGATAATGGAATTATTTCACAGGAATGTTCCTTGGATGACCCTTTACCGGAATTGCCCAAACTGTTCCACTCAGATGAAGAAGAAGGCCGCCAGAGGTAAAAATATAAAAACCTTTAAATGACTTCTCCTGCTTAACCAGTGGATGGATTTCGAAATACAGAAATGTTCCTTAGGTGAGTTTCTATCAAAATTGCTCAAACTGTTCCGCTCGGGTGAACATGGCCACCAGAGCTAAAAATAGAAAAAACCTTTGAACGATTTCTTCTCCTAAACCAGTGGATGCATTTGGAAATAATTTCACAGGAATGTTCCTTTTGTGACCACTTACGAAAATTGGACAAACCATTGCGCTTGGATGAACAAGATGGTTGCCAGGGCTAAAAATAAAAAAGAAATCTTTTAACGACTTCTCCTCCTTAGCAACTGGATGGATTTTGAAATAATTTCTTATGCATGTTCCTTGGGTGAACCTCTACCATAATTGCTTAAACTGTTCTGCTCTGATAAATGATTTCAAAGGAATGCTTTTGGGGTGACCATCTGTCAGAATTGTTCAGATTGTTCCATTCTGCTGAACAAGATGGTCATAAGAACTTAAAATAGAATTTTTTTAAAAAGACTTCTTACTCATTTTGTTTGTTTGATTTGAGGTTTAACGTCCCCGTCAACACTGTAAAGGTCATTTTGGAGACGTTGCTTCCAATTTTGTGGGACTTTTTGAAGCAGTTTTATAGGAATGTTCCATGAGATGCCCTCTACCAAAATTGCTCAAAATATTTTGCTCCACTGAACATAATGTCCACCAGAGCTAAAAATTTACCGACCTCAAAATGACTTCTACTCCTAAACAGCCAGGCTGATTTTGAAGTAATTTCACAGAACTGTTCCTTTGGTCATCATCCCAAAATTGCTCAAACCCTCTACTCTGCCATAAATTACCTGTCATTTCATTTGTACAATATGGAGTAGGTGAGCAATCCAGGACCATCTTGGCCCTCTTGTTTTCTTATTTTTTTTTTAGAAAAAATGCTTGGCATTTCATAAAAATCATCTGCCAATATGAAATGGCAAGCCTTATTTTCTTAGAATAATACATTACATTGAAAAAGCCCCTGCTTGTCAAGATTAGCACTCAAAAGGTTCAGCATGCCATACATGGATAACTTTGGAGGTTCATCCGATAACTTTTGAGAATTTTAAAATGTGCAGTGGGACATTATAGGATAACCTTTATCCTGCTGAATAATAGGGGTGTAACGATGCATCGATAGTTCGATGCATCGCGATAGGGACTGCCTCGATAGCAATGCATCGATAGTACTTTGGACTATCGATAGCTATCGCCGATAGTTCACTCAACTATCGATAGTTTCGATTGTTTTTGTATTTTTCTTGAACATACTTTGAAAATATACCTGTACTGTTGTGTAATTACGCAAGTATTTTTGCTTAGGAAATCCATTCAGCTGTAATCAGGACAGACTGATAAGCCTTCACATATGTGCATGATGATCTGAGTCTTCGCTGGTCGCACATGTGTATCATAGTTTTTTGCCGTGTGGTGAATTTCTCGCGGCGATGAATTTCCCGCCGTCATTTTTGCACGTGCAGTTGAGGCAGTCAGAAATTTTCCCGCGTTTTTCAATAACAAAACGTCAATGATAGTTTGATCACGCGTTTGTTGCATGCAACTTTTTGAAAACTTGACAGTGAAACCTGTGCGACATGTGAAGGCTCAGATCAGCCTGCGCAGTCATATATAAATGTTTGCTGTTTATACTATCCTTGCGTAGTATAACTTCTGGGACAAACGCCATTTCCCTGTTCAGTTTCGAAGACATTTGCAAGATGCACAAGCTGATCTTTTGTATGAAGAAATGTTTGTTTTTGCTGTGTGCTGACTTATTCATACAGGTAAATAAATGCGTAATAAATGACGGTATAATGCAGTTTAACTTCTTGTATATGTGACTCTTTTTGCGCATAAGGACCAGACTATTAAACCGCACTTTTGTGGTCTCATTAGAAATGCATTTCTCGAAAAATGCACAGAATGTGCATGCGAGTACATGATAGACCCAGATAAGTCGGCAAGTATGCACAAATGCATCAATGATGATGTCATCAGTCGGCTGACCTGACCGATTGGGATTGAATTCTTGGGGGAATATTTAAGCAGACAAAGTTTTATTTTCCTGTCGTCATCCCGTAGGGGGAAAAAAACGTGCAGCGCGAGGCCTTAGGTCTCCGTCTATCAAGTACTTTCTTAAGGTGATTCTGGACGTTTTGATGGTGGATACTGGACAATCTGGGACAAATTGGCGTTTTTATTTTTCGTGGGTCTTTCTGATTCTATTTTTGGTTGTCTTTGTATTATAATAGAGGGATATTCCAGAAAAAATAACATGTCGAAACGGCCAAATTTCATTACATGAAAACTTTGTTTTATTATTGCTGCTTGTCTTAGCTGTCTTTTGTGCAAGGACTAAATGTCCACAGAGTCAAAGAGCCTAGGTCAAGCCCTGTACATATTGCTAAATGAAAAAAACTTGATAATTGCTTTACTTCTATTTTGATAGTCTAGCTTTTGATGCTAACTTCAAATAAAAAATATGTAAGTTCAAGTTTTAATGCAGTTTGTTAGATTCATGTCCCCCTTAAAGAGGTGCTAAAATAGCGTGCTGTGATTACGTAATACTATGTAATAATCGGGTTACCTAATTAACTGAATCCACAGATTAATTTAACATAGGCGGCAAACATCAAAGAATCGAAGAACGATCAGCATGTGTCAGTTTTCACAAGCAGAAAATCTCAAACACTGCAAAGGTATTAAAGCTATGATAGCCATCACTTACAGGCATATTTACTGGAAGCAGCAAACTATTTTTTGGCGGTGGTGGGGATATATATAAAGAGCCGTCTCCCTATGATGTTTTTTTTCTGGAATAGCCCCGAGGGAATGAATGCTGATATTGAAACACAATAAACATACCATACAATTTTAGGCCATTGGAATTTTCCTAACTCGTTCTGGCACTCTTAGCCATTTTATGTGAGTGATATAACATCTATGAATCATTTATAAGTGTTCCCGATAGTATCACGATAGTATCGTGATAGTATGCCACGATAGTGATAGTATCGTGATAGTAGTTTCCACGATAGCAATACTATCACGATAGTCAAAATTGGCATCGATAGTCAGCCCTACTGAATAATTTAATTTAGTATTCTGCTGAATAAACTAACCTAGCAACACCCATTTCTAAGTATCCACCAATCAAATTACTTGATATAATGTACAATGGAGCGCAGTGGTAAAGTATTGGACTTGGGATCGAGAGGTACTGGGTTCGATCCCCACGAGTGGCAAGTGTTGTTTCCTTGAGCAAGAGACTTTATCCACATTGCCTACTACTGGTTTCTACCCAGGAAAAGAGGGCCACATGGAAGATTAGTACTAGTACTAAATGTGTTACCCTCTATAAATAAGGTCCATTATTATTATTATTATTATTATTATATATTTGTTCAATTCACAAAGTGCATGGCAAATAGTGTAGATCCAGATCAGATGGCTGATCATAATAACTGAACTTTTTGCAAACAGTGAAGGCCCTGATCAGATGCCGCTGATCTGGGCCTGCACTATTTGCCAGTGTCCAAGTTAGGTTTTTTTCCCCCAATGTAAAATGGGATAATTCTCTGGGGGATGATGAAAGATAGTCTGGATCACACAGATTGTTTCAATATTCTATTCTATTCTATGTTGGTTTAACCCTTAAGACGCCGAGAAAAACTACATCTGAAAACTGCTTATGTCGTCTGCGGAATCTTCTTGCAAACTTTTTAAAAATATTTTTGCATACAGGCAATCAGTGTGGGCCCAGATCAGACTGCTCCTCCAGATCAGACTGCTCGACCAGACTGCTCCTGGGTCTGGGTCCACCTGTTTGCAAAAAATTGTTTTTAAGGTAACTGGCAGACAGCAAGGCAGACGACAATAGTCGTGATTGGCATTTTATGGGTTAATTAGTCTGGTCCTGTGCACCAGACTCTGTGCAGCTGTCTGCTGAATAATGAAAATAGTTCTCTGTCTGAGATGTTATGGTGTTATGTAATTAATCTTTCCTCCATTCTAAACTACTGCAATGATTTCTTTGAAACCCAAAGTAGGGGAGTGCCATCATCATCATCATCATCATCGGAGTTTTGATTAACATGCAGGTGCATCATCTACATAAGTGGGATCCCTTCCAGGTAGCTGGCTTATTGCACGCATGGCAGAGCTCACACCAGATCTCCAGGTATGTCTATCATGAGGGTTGATAGCCGATAGCTTCCATTCTCTGTGATCTCTCTCTGTCAGCTGCTTCCAAGTGATCTTGGGCCTCCTAGGCCCACGCTTTCCATCCACCTGTATGTCTTGACTGCACCCTTAGAACGCTCACTGTGTCCATACCAGCGGAGCCTTCTCTTCTTCAGGATGAGGTCCAAATCCGCAATGCTAAGCTGCACCAGTAGCTCACTGGACCTGATGGTGACAGTATCTTGCGGCTCGATATTGCAGATCTGTCTGATCATTGCCCTGTCATTCCACTGCAGACATTGGAGGTTTGGTTTTGTCAATGGCCAAGTCTCGGTGGCATGGAGCATTGCACTCTGCATACAAGAGCTGTACACATGGCCACGTGTCTTGAAAGAGAGGTGGCATGAAGAGGAAACTGGTAACAGCTCCTTGAACTTCTTCCAGGCTGTTTTCACAGGGAACCCATTTTATATTGGAAACCCCAAAATGGGACACTGGTCAGATCCTATGCCACAGAACATGGTGTCTGATCTGTGCCTTCATTGTTTGCAAAAAGTTCAGCCATTTTATGAGAAAATTTCTGAAAATTAGTCGACCTGGCACCTCTTGATTTAAAAATGGACTCCTGCTGTATGTAAGGTAAAAGATTCCATTTAGGATTATATAGGTTAAAATTAAAAGGTACACCCGGACCTCGTTATAGCACGATTCGTTACAGCACGAATTCGGATATAACACGGTTTTGGTTTGGACCCCAAATTTTCCCCAACCAACATTTATAAATATTATCCATGGATTGTATCAGGTTTTAAGCACAACAACTTTATTTTCCTCTCACTTTTGACTGCAGTAATACGGTAGCTAACACGGTAGCTAACACGGTTTATAACGGTACTTTTTGATATTTATTGCAGGCCTCCCGCAAAGTTGAATATACAGTATATAAACACGCATGATAAACATGAACTGCCATCGGCACAATCAAAAGTGTTGGCTTAGTGAGATAAAGAGATTGAAGAATTCAGTTACGCAACCGGAAAAAAATATTTATCAGGCTCTGTTGAGGATCACTGCTCGGCAGAAATTTTAAACATCGATGCAGACGATGTGATCGGTCAACTGCAATAAAACTCAGAGCCGCATAGAAAAGAAAGTCAAAGGAGCAGTCTCTATAAGGCTGTTTTCATGGCCACAACCGATTTCCTTTAAACTTTGTAGCTTCAAATTGGTACATATTGGCTGTCTAATGGTGAATTTTTAGACTCTTTGGTCCACTGGTTTTTGCTATATACACTATTAAAGTGGGTGGGGTAATGTCACCCCATCAAGGGTATACCAACAAAAATGCTATTATTTTTGTTCAAAGTGCATGACTGGAGGCGATGTTTGCCGTATGCTTGCTACCCTTTTAGGCATAACAACCGGTGATAACAGTATTAAAAATATCAAACAAGAGAAGAGTTTATACGCGCTTGTAAGTTGTACCCAAATATCAGTAATTTTTATTCCCCAACTTTACGAAAAACCACAACACCTTTACAGTTTTCAACTTATTTCAAAGATCTTTCATAAATATAATGTTGATGTAATAGTCATTCTAGGTATATGTCAGAATTTTTGTTAGTTCAAAAAACTTAAGAGTTAACTGCCCCTGAAATTGGATTTTACCCATTTTTTTAAATCAGAGTGCATTTATCCGTTTGTAGTTCTCACAACTTCATTGAAAGTTAATAAACCGATTCCATGCAAATATTATTAAATAGATGTGAACAAGGAAGTCATTTGATTTAATAGTACATGCTAGTATTCCCTTTTTTTCTTTTTTTTTTTTTTGGTTATTTTTGAACTCTCAATTTCCAGGTGCAAATGGAACATTTGTCAACTGTCAAACATTTTTGACCACCAAAGCAGGCTTTGCTCATGTTGTGGAACCTCATTTTAGACTGATACTGTGCTTAAATAAAAGCCTGTATGGTCACACGACATGTTTAAGAATTTGTTAATTTACTGATCTTCCTCAGAATCGCCAGATGTACTCCATATGTTAACAGCAGCATCATAAACAAAATCAATATGTTTCCGGCTTGGTTTTGTTTCACTATTTTCTGTTTTGTTCCGGTAATATTCCAAATACCAGAGAACAGAAGCCACATGTGCGCAACATCCCACGGTACGAGCTCCACTTCTGCATCCACAATACCATCCAGTGATTGGGTTCAGTCCTTGTGTATATTCAACCCACATGTTAGATGTTTTATTAGACGTGTGGTGAGAGCGTATCTGTGCTTTGAGAACACCATCTTCTTCTTTGTGTGCCATTATCTCATATGATCCATTGTCATCAAAATGTTCATCTGTGTAGGATTTGGCTTGTTTCAGCTGGTAAATACCCAGTTTCAAATCCCTGAGTTCATCCTCAGTCATCTCTTGGAAATTCTCAAGTTTCTCATCATCGATCTTTTTCCAAATAACCCGTTTTTTATCCCAGCCATTTTTTGTCGCGCCTGCTATTAGCATGGCGCGATATAGGCGCCCGGTTTTCTGTCCGTTTGTTCGTCCGTTCGTCAAGGCGTCAACATTTGCGACCACCCTAGCGTTCACCCTAATGGTCAAGTTTATTTCTCAAGAACTATAAGAGCTTCATTAATGATACTTGGTACAAACTTGTATCTGGGGATGGTAACTTAAATGCAAGCATCCATATTTAACCTTGACCTATATTTCATGGTTCACTGACTTTGTAAAATATTGCGACCACCCTAGCATTCACCCTAATGGTCAAGTTTATTTCTCAAGATTTATAAGAGCTTCATTAACGATATTTGGTGCAAACTTGAATCTGGGGATGGCAACTTAAATGCAAGCATTCGTATTTGACCTTGACCTAAATTTCATGGTTCACTGACTTTGTAAAATATTGTGACCACCCTAGCATTCACCGTAATGGTTCATTTCTCAAGAATTATTAGACCTTCATTAATGATACTTAGTACAAGCTTGCATTTGAGAATGGGATCTTTTGAGCAAGCATCTATGTTTGACCTTGACCTACTTATCATGGTTCGATGACTTTGCGCCCCCACAGGCGCGACATAGCCTTCGGTGGAATTCTTGTTACAACCTTATCCTGCAGCTTATTTGGAGTTTTTGCTAGGGCCATCATTCTTCTAGCAATTACTTTGCCCGAATCTTTGCTTGTTACCAAAGGTGGTCTAAATGCATTGCACAATGAGCAAACAATCCTTACATAGTCGCCAACGTACGGTATTTGACTATTGGGCATTGTGTTGCTAAGGGCTTTCCACTTTTTAACTCTCCCATTAGCTGATTCGACAACCCATCTCACCTTTGTAACTAGCCTTGACTCATATGCCTCTTCATTCGTATGTTGCTTCTGAGATTTGTTTAGGAAGTGAGGCATATGAGAATTGATTCCATAATCCTTTAGTATATCTATAGCATCCCTGAAGCCGCGGTCTACAACGAGAACATCATCTTCTTCAAACCAGTCAGCAATATTTTCTGCATTAGTCTTTAACATGTGTTCGGTAATCTTAGCATCTGTGATTTTCCCATCTGCAAGATATGGTTCCATCACAGTCAAAATGTAACCATCAGTGGCCACAAGCATCATAGGTTTCAGCAAAGGCTGTCCTTTATGTACGGAATAAGATCTTCTCTGAAATGAGTAGTTTCCACTCTTCTCAATATATATGTATGTTCCATCAGCCACTGCGATTGCAACATCAGAATTTGAATCCCCAAATAGGACATTTGCAAAAGTTGATGTATGATTCAGGGATGTTAGAGAAATACTAAAGGGTTATGAAATCAATTCTCATATGCTTCACTTCCTAACCAAATCTCAGAAGCAATATACGACTGAAGAAGCGAATGATTCAAGGCTAGGTACAAAGTGAGATAGGTTGTCGAATCAGCTAATGGGAGAATTACAAAGTGGAAGGCCTTAGCAACAAAATATCCAATAGTAAAATACCATATGTTGGCGACTATGTAAGAATTGTTTGCTTGTTTTGCAATGTGTTTAGACCACAAGGACTGAACCCAATCACTGGATGGTACTGATGTGCTCATGTGCTTGCTAGCATGCACTATTAAATCAAATGACTTCTTTGTCCACATCTATTTAATTATATTTGCAAGGAATCGGTTTATTCACTTCCAAATGAAGTTGTGAGTACTACAAACTGATAAATGTACTCTGATTTAAAAAATGGGTAAAATCCAATTTCAGGGACAGGTAACTCTTAAGTTTTTTTAACTAACAAAAATTCTGACATATACCTAGAATGACTATTACATCAACATTATATTTATGAAAGATCTTTGAAATAAGTTGAAAACTGTAAAGGTGTTGTGGTTTTTCGTAAAGTTGGGGAATAAAAATTACTGATATTTGGGTACAACTTACAAGCGCGTATAAACTCTTCTCTTGTTTGATATTTATAAGACTGTTATCACCAGCTGTTATGCCTAAAAGGGTAGCAAGCATACGGCAAACATCGCCTCCAGTCATGCACTTTGAACAAAAATAATAGCATTTTTGTTGGTATACCCTTGATGGGGTGACATTACCCCACCCACTTTAATAGTGTATACAGCAAAAACCAGTGGACCAAAGAGTCTAAAAATTCACCATTAGACAGCCAATATGTACCAATTTGAAGCTACAAAGTTTAAAGGAAATCGGTTGTGGCCATGAAAACAGCCTTATAGAGACTGCTCCTTTATTCCAGCTTAAAAGCAAATGATAAAACATATTCAAGATCGATTTTCGCGGTAAAAAAATCATTCAAAGACGTGCGCCATTAAAAATCGTTTCAAATGGCTAAAATATTAAGGGTAAGACATTTCAAGGGAAGTAATTCAAATTTCTTGTAAGCGTTGATCATTGTCCTGTTCCGAACCCTAACCCTAACCCGGTAATTTCACCATTGAAATGTATTAACGGTACTGTAGTTCGGTACGGTTCCGGACGCTCAGTTACAACAAAGTTAGCCGGGAACCAGCTATCAAAATGGCGTCATACTCGATGTCAGATCGGACGATTTCTGGATATAAAACATGGTTTATCAGCTGGTTTCGATTAAAGTGACTTGTTTGACTTGATGGGCCATGGTATTTACTGCCATCGATTAGTTCTAAACACATTTTAGTCGGGAAATACGGTCATTAACCGGACCGCACATCATCATGTTTGGGAAAGTATTGATCACCATTGTGTCAATGGTTGATCTGTGGCAAATACGGTCGGCGTTTATAACACGATTTGGTTAACTAACACGGTCCGTTGGTTGGACCCGGAGTTCCGTGTTATAACGAGGTTGAGGTGTATTTTAAGTATTTTGTATTTCCCCTCTCTACCGGGTGTGGCTGGTTTTGTTAGCTCAGCGTCACGTAGTGACGAGGTGAGCTTTTGGGATCACTTTTCGTCCGTCGTCCGTGCGTGCGTCCGTCCGTGCGTCCGTCCGTAAACAATTCTTTAAACAACATCTCCTCCTAAACCACTGATCGGATTTTGACCAAACCTCACAGGAATGATCCTTAGGTGGTCCCCTTTCAAAGTTGTTCAAATGGTTCCGGTCCGTTGCACATCTAGGTCAAAGGAGCCAAAAATAGATTTTTTTCACCAAAAACTTAAAAAATCTTCTTCTCTGAAACCACAAGGCCCAGGTCTTTGATATTTTGTATGAAGCTTCATCTAGTGGACCTCTACCAAGATTGTTCAAATTATAGTGCTGGGGCCAAAAATGCCCCCGCTCCGGGGCCCTTTGGTTTTACATGGGCTTATATAGGGAAAATCTTTAAAAATCTTCTTCTCTGAAACCGTAAGGCCCAGGTCTTTGATATTTGGTATGAAGCTTCATCTAGTGGACCCCTACCAAGATTGTTCAAATTATAGTGCTGGGTCCAAAAATGCCCCCGCTCTGGGGCCCTTTGGTTTTACATGGGCTTTGATAGGGAAAATCTTTAAAAATCTTCTTCTCTGAAACTGCAAGGCCCAGGTCTTTGATATTTGGTATGAAGCTTCATCTAGTGGACCCCTACCAAGATTGTTCAAATTATAGTGCTGGGGCCAAAAATGCCCCCACTCCAGGGCCCTTTGGTTTTACATGGGCTTATATAGGGGAGAGCTTTAAAAGTCTTCTTCTCTGAAACTGTAAGGCCCAGGTCTTTGATTTTTGGTATGAAGCTTCATCTAGGGGACCCCTACCAAGTTTGTTCAAATTGTAGGGCTGGGGCCAAAAATGCCCCCGCCCCGGGGCCCTTTGGTTTTACATGGGCTTATATCGGGAAAATCTTTAAAAATCTTTTTCTCTGAAACCGCAAGGCCTAGGTCTTTGATATTTGGTATGAAGCTTCATCTAGTGGACCCTTACCAAGATTGTTCAAATTATAGTGCTGGGGTCAAATATGCCCACACTCCGGGGCCCTTTGGTTTTACATGGGCTCATATAGGGAAAATCTTTAAAAATCTTCTTCTCTGAAACCGCAAGGCCCAGGTCTTTGATATTTGGTATGAATCTTCATCTAGTGGACCCCTACCAAGATTGTTCAAATTATAGTGCTGGGGCCAAAAATGACCCCGCCCCGGGGCCCTTTGGTTTTACATGGGCTTATATAGGGAAAATCTTGAAAAATCTTCTTCTCTGAAACCACAAGGCCTAGGTCTTTGATATTTGGTATTAAGCTTCATCTAGTGGATCCCTACCAAGATTGTTCAAATTATAGTGCTGGGGTCAAATATGCCCCCACTCTGGGGCCCTTTGGTTTAACATGGGCTTATATAGGGAAAATCTTAAAAAAAATTTCTTCTCTGAAACCATAAGGCCCATGTCTTTGATATTTGGTATGAAGCTTCACCCCACAAGGCCCAGGTCCTCCCCCCACCCCTGAGCCCTGGGCCTTTTGGTTTTACATGGGCTTATATAGGGAAAATCTTTTAAAATCTTCTTCTCTGAAACCGCAAGGCCCAGGTCTTTGATATTTGGTATGAGGCTTCATCTTGTGGACCCCTACCAAGATAGTTCAAATTATAGTGCTGGGGCCAAAAAGGCCCCCGCCCCGGGGCCCTTTAGTTTTACATGGGCTTATATTGGAAAAATCTTTAAAAATCTTTTTCTCTGAAACCGCAAGGCCCAGGTCTTTGTTATTTGGTATGAAGCTTCATTTAGTGGACCCTTCAAATTATAGTGCTGGGGCCAAAAATGCCCCCGCCCCGGGGCCCTTTGGTTTTACATGGGCTTATATAAGGAAAATCTTTAAAAATCTTCTTCTCTGAAACCGCAAGGCCCAGGTCTTTGATATTTGGTATGAAGCTTCATCTTGTGGATCTCTAACAAGATTGTTCAGATTATAGTCCTGGGGCCAAAAATGCCCCCGCTCCGGGGCCCTTTGGTTTTACATAGACCTATATAGGGAAAATCTTGAAAAAACTTCTTCTCTGAAACCATAAGGCCTAGGTCTTTGATATTTGGTATGAAGCTTCATCTAGTGGACCTCTACCAAGATTGTTCAAATTATAGTCATAGGGCCAACATACCCCTGCCTTTGGGCCCTTTGGTGTTACATAGGCTTCATCTAGTGGACCTCTACCCGGGCCCTTTGGTTTTACATAGGCTTATAATATATAGAGATAATCTTTGAAAATCTTCTTCTCTGATACAGCAAGGCCCAGGTCTATTTGGTGTGAAGCTTCATCTAGTGGACCTAGCCCCGGGGCAATTTGGTTTTACATAGGCTTATGCAGGGAATATCTTTAAAAAAATCTTCTTCTCTGAAACTGCAAGGACCAGGTCTTAGATATTACTGGACCTTTGCCAAGATTGTTCAATTTATAGCCTTTGTTGATATTTGGTATGAAGCTTCACCTTTTTAGACCTCCCTCAACATTATGCACATTATAACCCTGGGGTCAATAATGGCCCTTTCCTGGGCCCACTTGTTACTCTATGGATCAGGTGAGCGATCCAGGGCCATCATGGCCCTCTTGTTTGATTTGAGGTTTAACGTCCCCGTCAACACTGTAAAGGTCATTTTGGAGACGTTGCTTCCAATTTTGTGGGACTTTTACCCGACATTGAGATGAAATGACATCTCAAGCCCTGTCGCCCAATGAAACCAATAGGGTTTATTAGCATGGACGGTCCGCCTCGCACCCCGGTTCCTGGACAGGCTTAGAACCTCTAAGCGGTTGACCAGTAGTAGTGTGCGGGCCGGATTCAGCTCTGCATGGAAGCATCATGCAGCCCATATATTTCTTCAAGCCCCTATGGGCGGGGGCATCGGGTGTGACTGGGAAAGGCGAAGGTGTCGTATATTTTTCATTACTGGGGCATCCAACTGATATTGGCTTGCAGTTGGGCATGTCCTGCAGTCCTTGAACTTCGTCCTTGTGGAGCATGATAGCTCAGTGGTTAGTGCACTTGCCTCTGATGCTAGAGGTCCCGGGTTCGATCATCGGCAGCGGCGATAAAATTTCGGTGTCCAAACACGCTGCATTGGCATCATTTGCAGGGATGAATGTCATAAAGTGCACCTTCGGATCGGGACATTAACTGGAGGCCCCCTGTGCAGGGAGAACCATCCCCTGTGCAGGTTAAAGATCCCTACCGTAATTACATGATTACTGTGTAGGCTTTCATCCTGCAAAACCTGGAGTGTATGTAATATACACCTGCGGTAATGGTCAAATGTGACCGACACAGTATCAGAAGATAGATAGATAGATAGATAGGTAAATAAGGACCCAGTAGAGGATGTATGTTGTTTTATTTCTTCAGTTTCTACACTTCTATTTATTTTCTTCTTTCTCCCCTGTCCATCGAGACTTGGAGAAATAGATTGGGCTGCTTGATGCTTCCAGAGCTGATACCTACCATCCATGAATACTGGTAAACCGCTAAGAGGGTCTAAGCCTGCCCAGGCAGAGTGGTGTGTTGGACCACCCCTACATATAATCCCTTTTGGTTTGTTTGGGCAGCAGGGGTTGAGATATCATTTCATCTCAATGTCAGGTAAAAGTCCCACAAAATTGGAAGAAACATCTCCAAACTTACCTAAATAGTTTTGATAGGGACTTAAAGCCTCATTTCAAACAGGCAAAAACAGCTGGTGTTAGTGCCATGTGGTGGCCATAATACTTCCTCCTGTACCTCACCCTTAAATTATGGGGTATTCCTGTGTTCTTGAAAGATATATTGAGATGAGGCCTTATTGGCCAAAACTAGCCCAGAAAACTAATTTTATCCCTGAGCGTGCATTTATAGCTCCCTGTCCTTCTTGCTTTTTACAACAGCCTCAGCGTGGCGATTCTAATGAGTACACACAATCTATGTTTTTACAATCTATCGGTACTCATTAGAACAGCCTTGGCGAGGCGGTTCTAAGGAATAACAACAATCTATGTTTATGAACAGAAAAAAGAAAAATAATGTATACCCCTGTTTTACTATGTAAAAGTGGGTTTTAAGAGGGTCAAAATTGTTTAGTCTGTGATGGTCCCTGCATCATTCATGATAGCCTAGGGGTACCAACCAAGTGATTTTTCTGTCTATGAAAGGTTCTCTAAATAGTTTTTTCTTTATGCACAGACATGCACAGAATATTGATATCTCTTTATAACCAACATACTCTAGATTATTTACTGGAAGTGCCATAAATATCTTAAATGTTGGGAGTTGTATGATTTGTTTGTTTGTATTTGAGTTTAACGGCCCACTCAACACTATTTTAGGTCATTGTTGAGCAGGTCAGTATACCTATCCACACTTTTCCTGGGCAGGTTTATACATAAGCAGTTAACCAGTACAGTGCACATTCTTGTGCCAGAAACTGACAACTGCGCTTCTTGAATCAGCGGAAGGGAGAGAATGACAGTAGAAAAGATTTCATGATCAATCTCCACAAAAGAATGGTGCCGACCCCATCAGGTATAGAACCCATGTCCTCCGGATCTACAGTCAGACGTGCATCAGACAGAGCTACCAAGGCCGGCAGGACTTGTGTGATTTATGTTTGTTTTGGGCTGTCAACTCTATTTAGGTCATATGAATAGTGTTTGTTTGAGTTGAGTTTAGGTTTTAAGTCCCCATCAACACTATTAGGTCATTTTGGAGATGTTGCTTCCGATTTTGGGGGACCTTAACCAGACATTGAGATGAAATGACATCTCAAGCCCTACTGCCCATAGAAACTGCTGGGGTTTAAGGATTGTGAGTTAACAATACTGTAAAAATCCGAAAAATTTGGACACTTTCAGAATTTGCTGTAATTCTCTTAAAATTTTAACAAATTTCTTTAATGATCCAGCAAGTAGTTCAAAAAGTGCAGACGGAATGGCAAACAGTATATAGACCCTGATCAGACTGCTCCTTCAGTGTGTCTACACTGTTTGCTTAGGCCTGTCTGCCCGATATGGTACTTTTCCTGGGTAGGTTTATACCAGTACAGCTCATTCTTTTGCAAGAAACTGACAAATGTTCTTCTTGAAACAGCAGAGGGAGAGAATGACTTTAGCAAAGATTCATAAACAATCTACAAAAGAATGTTGGGGACCCGTCGGGGATCAAACACACAGAGCCCCCCTGATCACTGGGCAGAGGCTATTATTTGTCATATATAGGTCAATATAATGGGTAGAATGGTCAGAGTCTGATCTGGCACTCTAGCTCTATCCATTCTTTCCCAATCCTCGTGTTTACTTCAGCAGAATGTAATTTTATATAAAAACAGGAACATATTTCAGACTAATTTGTGATGCTATTAAGATTTACGCCTACAATTTTCCAATCTACTTGGAACATTCATAAAGCTTGTTTAAGCTTTATATTCTGTAAATAAATAGGGAGAAACAGATGGTGCACTGGGGTGTGGGCTGAATTGGGGCGCTGGATCTTTTCAGTGATCTTTTCCTCTTGGTACTTTTGTTTTTTGCCCACCCCCATCACTGATTAACAATCAGTTAAAATAGTAAGAATTAAACAATTAAAAACTGTTGTGGTTCAGTCGCCATAGTGAAAACAGGGTACTTCAAAATTTTCAGTTGAATTTTTAGCTCACCTGTCACGTAGTGACAAGGTGAGCTTTTGGGATCACTTTTTGTCCGTCGTGCGTCCGTGCGTCCGTAAACTTTTCTTCAAACGACATCTCCTCCTAAACCGCTGATTGTATTTTGACCAAATTTCACAGGAATGATCCTTAGGTGGTCCCCTTTCAGAGTTGTTCAAATGGTTCCGGTCCATTGCACATATAGGTCACAGTAGCCAAAAATAGATTTTTTTCACCGCAAACTTAAAAAATCTTCTTCTCTGAAACCGCAAGGCCCAGGTCTTTGATATTTAGTATGAAGCTTCATCTAGTGGACCCCTACCAAGATTGTTCAAATTATAGTGCTGGGGCCAAAGATGCCCCCGCACGGGGGCCCTTTGGTTTTACATGGGCTTATATAGGGAAAATATTTAAAAATCTTCTGCTCTGAAACCGCAAGGCCCAGGTCTTTGATATTTGGTGTGAAGCTTCATCTAGTGAACTCCTACCAAGATTGTTCAAATTATAGTGCTGGAGCTAAAAATGCCCCCGCACGGGGGCCCTTTGGTTTTACATGGGCTTATATAGGGAAAATCTTGAAAAATCTTCTTCTCTGAAACCGCAAGGCCCAGGTCTTTGATATTTGGTATGAAGCTTCATCTAGTGAACCCCTACCAAGATTGTTCAAATTATAGTGCTGGGGCCAAAAATGCCCCCGCACGGGGGCCCTTTGGTTTTACATGGGCTTATATAGGGAAAATCTTTAAAAATCTTCTTCTCTGAAACCGCAAGGCCCAGGTCTTTGATATTTGGTATGAAGCTTCATCTAGTGGACCCCTACCAAGATTGTTCAAATTATAGTGCTGGAGCTAAAAATGCCCCCGCACAGGGGCCCTTTGGTTTTACATGGGCGTATATAGGGAAAATCTTTAAAAATCTTCTTCTCTGAAACTGCAAGGCCCAGGTCTTTGATATTTGGTATGAAACTTCATCTAGTGGACCCCTACCAAGATTGTTCAAATTATAGTGCTTGGGCAAAAAATGCCCCCACACGGGGGCCCTTTGGTTTTACATGGGCTTATATAGGGAAAATCTTTAAAAATCTTCTTCTCTGAAACCGCAAGGCCCAGGTCTTTGATATTTGGTATGAAGCTTTATCTAGTGGACCCCTACCAAGATTGTTCAAATTATAGTGCTGGATCTAAAAATGCTCCCACACGGGGGCCTTTTGGTTTTACATGGGCTTATATAGGGAAAATCTTGAAAAATCTTCTTCTGAAACCGCAAGGCCCTGGTCTTTGATATTTGGTTTGAAGCTTCATCTAGTGGACCCCTACCAAGATTGTTCAAATTATAGTGCTTGGGCCAAAAATGCCTCCGCACGGGGGCCCTTTTGTTTCAAATAGGCTTATATAGGGAAAATCTTTAAAAATCTTCTCTGAAACCGCAAGGCCCAGGTCTTTGATATTTGGTATGAAGCTTCATCTAGTGGACCCCTACCAAGATTGTTCAAATTATAGTGCTGGAGCTAAAAATGCCCCCCACACGGGGGCCCTTTGGTTTTACATAGGCTTATATAGGGAAAATCTTTAAAAATCTTCTTCCCTGAAACCGCAAGGCCCAGGTCTTTGATATTTGGTATGAAGCTTCATCTAGTGGACCCCTACCAAGATTATTCAAATTATAGTGCTGGGGCCAAAAATGCCCCTGCACCAGGGCCCTTTTGTTTTACATAGGCTTATATAGGGAAAATCTTGAAAAATCTTTTTCTCTGAAACTGCAAGGCCCAGGTCTTTGATATTTGGTATGAAGCTTCATCTTGTGGACCTCTACCAAGATTGTTCAAATTATAGCCCTGGGGCCAAAAATGCCCCCGCTCCGGGGCCCTTTGGTTTTACATAGACGTATATAGGGAAAATCTTGAAAAATCTTCTTCTTTGAAACCACAAGGCTTAGGTCTTCGATATTTGTTATGAAGCTTCAGCTAGTGGACCTCTATAAAGATTGTTCAAATTATAGCCCTGAGACCAAAAATGCCTTCGCCATGTGGCCCTTTGGTTTTACATAGACTTATATAGGGAAAATCTTTAAAAATCATCTTCTCTGAAACACAAGGCATAGGTCTTTGATATTTGTTATGAAGCTTCAGTTAGTGGACCTCTACCAAGATTGTTCAAATTATAGCTCTGGGGCCAAAAATGCCCCTGCTCCAGGGCCCTTTGGTTTAACATAGACTTATTTAAGGAAAATCTTGTTTTACATAGACTTCTATATGCAAGGTAAACCTTTAAAATCTTCTTCTCAGAAACCAGAAAGCCCAGGTCTTTCATATTCGATATGAAGCTTCATCTTGTGGACCTCTACCAAGATTGTTCAAATTATAGCCCTGGGGCCAAAATTGACCCTGCCCGGGGCCCACTTGTTATACATTGGATCAGGTGAGCGAACCAGGGCCCTCTGGGCCCTCTTGTTAATATTAATATGAATAGAGGATCTTACATGAGTGTTCATGTATTATCAAATTTATTAAACAAGTTGAGGAAAAAGGATACAATGTGAGGCTATGCCGAGCATTTTATCCCTTTTCCTCAACAAATTTTATAAATTCAATAATACTTGAGCAGAAATGCAAGATTCTATTTAAAACGCATTTTATTCACCATCGTTTTACAAAAATGCCAATACTTGGCCATATCATTAAGGATGTCGTACATGTAACATTGCAGGGCATTTCAAACTAATTTGACGGCCCCTGCCGATAGGGTCTTGAAGAAATAAATGGGCTGCATGATGCCTCCACGCAGAGCTGAATCCAACGGCACACAAGTACTGGTAAACCGCTTAGAGGATCTATGCCTGCCCTGGCAAAGCAATGCAAGTCCAACCATCCATGGTTTCATTGGGTGACATGTCTTGAGATGTCATCTCATTGTCGGGTAAAAGTCCCACAAAATTGGAAGCAATGTCATCAAAATGACCTATATAGTGTTGACGGGGATGTTTAACATCAAATAAAACAAACAAAACAAAATCAAACTAATTTGCACAGTTGATTACCAAATTTATTACAATAAGACGCAACATCATAATTATGATAAATAAGGTTACCACCTTGGCATGGGAATGTTGTTTTTTTTTTCCGATGATTTGATTGGTTATACCTTTCACCCCTGAATTTCTGATATGGACTCTCCCATCTCTGAAGTTGGCCACATCCATTCTGTTAACCCTTTACCACTCAGATACGTGTTTTTACGTGTCTGCACCCCCCCCCCATTTTAAGCCCCAGAAGCCCCTAAAATCTGCATTTCTACCCCTGGATAGTTATGTTTGCTTTAGGATTTGTTGGGCAAAAAAGTGACCTGTTTTTTCGCGCGCCTCCCCACTAAAAATATTATGGGGGAGATTGATGGGGGGCAACGCCCCCCTCACATCCAGAAAGATTTTGGGTGTATGGCCCAACCGGCCGCTAAAATTTATATCTGAGGGTGTCTGGGGTCAAATATGCCTGAAAATTGATGCTGATAAAACATGCTGCAAACAGTGAAAATGGCCAGTGCCAAACACCTTAATTGTTGCCTTGACAGCTGTGTGAAGATTAAAATGTGGTCAAAAATTCATGTGAAAACACACTTTTTGCCAACTTTGAGATGCCCCCTCTTTACCATGACAACAATGATCAAGTCATGAAAGGTTGCATTTGAAAGGCTACTGCCCAATGAACATTCATACCGAGTTTGGTGTAAAACAGACCACCCATTATGAAACAATGGCTAGATTAAGTTGCTGTCAGGTGCAACACTGTGAAAATCAGCGAAATTCACAAAATCCCTGAGTGGTAAAGGGTTAAGTAGATAATGTGGCCAATAATCATTGCCAATATGACAGAACTGAAACTGACCAAACTTGAGTATTGGTAAACCACATAGGTCTAAGCCTGCACAGGAAAAGTGATGTGAGTCGGACCACTTCTTAAACCCTAACATGTCTACCGGCGGTAGGGCTTGAGATGTCAATTTATCTTGTCTGGTAAAAGTCACACAAAATCAGAAGCAACGTCTCCTAAATGACCTAAATAGTGTTAATGGTGATGTAAAACCTCAACTCAAACAAAACCAGTATGATAAACATTGTAGATTCAGATGAGTTTGCATAGGTATACCGCATCTTGATCTACACTGTTTGCATATGTATAAGAACCAGTCATGTAGGGTAACAGCCCCTGCCCATCGGGGCTTGAAGAAATAGATGGACTGCACGATGCTTCCACGCAGTGCTGAAACTGACCGCACCCGTGTACTGGTAAACCACTTAGTGGATCTAAGTCTACCCAGGCAAAGCGGTGCGAGTCCGTTCGCCCATGCATATAAATCCTATTGGTTTCATTGGACGACAGGGCTTGAAATGTCATTTCATCTCAATGCCGGGTAAAAGTCCCATAAAAATGGAAGCAACGTCTCCAAAATGACCTATACTGTGTTGACGGGGACATTAAACCTCAAATCAAACAAACAAAAACATGTAGGGTACTGCAACAGTTATTTCATGGATTTTGTCTATTGCTTACACTGACTTTAGATTTCTTCATCTACTGTTGAAAAGTAAGAAAAATGCATTGTTGGCAATGATGTGTTACTTTAATTGGGGAGTAGTCTTTTTTGATACATCAGTGAATTTGTTTTGTCTGTTCACTCTTACAGCTGCAGGCTGACTAACAATTCATTATACAATGCTGTAGATTGCTACTGTCTCTGATCATAGACATTTGCAATACATCCCTTGTACTGAGCCCGGATATGCCTTATTTTCCAAACAATGAAGATCCAGATCAGACGGCTTGGCAAATCAGACGGCTTCTGGCGAAGCCGTCTGATCAGGATCCGGATATGCCTTATTTTCCAAACAATGAAGATCCAGATCAGATGGCTTCTGGCGAAGCCATCTGATCAGGATCTACTTTGTTTGCCATTCAGATTGTGAATTTGTTGCAATAATTTGCATCAAGCAGTCTGATTGGTTGATAATTGGTAGTGGGTTTGGCATATATAAATATTCAGCAGGTCAAGGGTTAATACTGGCTTTCTTGGCTGTCAGAATGGCTTTAGTTAGCTGTCCCTTGCAGTTGCAAAAGCTACTCACATTTCTTCAGCAAAAATATTAACATATTTGCCATATTAAAAGTTTTAACGATATGTTAACTAACGACATCTTTATTTTTGAAAGACTGGTTCCTGCTATTCAGTTCATTGCTGACCATTTCGTAGGCCTGTGTCCAGTTGTTCAAAACTAACGACGTCATTAGCAAACGTATTGTTAAATCTTTTATCATTTGATCTGGTGAATATACTAATATTTTTGCTGAAAAAATGAGAGCAGCTTTTGCAATGCAAAAGCTGCTCTCATTTTTTCAGCAAAAATAACATTATATTAGAATGATATTGTACTTGTAGAATAGTTAACAATTTCACCACTAACAAGCTTGTTAAGCTAACGATGCTTTGAACAACTGGGCCCTGATATTCTGATTCAGTTTGTTGCTGATCATTTTGTATCACTTACACAGAGCATTGCCCACCCCTGGGCATCAGGGCTTGGAGAAATATATAGGGCTGCATGGTGCTTCAGTGCAGAGCTGAAACCGACTCTTGATTACTGGTAAACTGCTTGGGTCTAAGCCTACCCTAGAAAAGTGATACGAGTCTGACTGCCTCTTAAACCCTAGTGATTTCTATGCGATGTCATTTCATCTCAATAAAGGGTAAATGTCCCACAAAACGGGAAGCAACGTCTCCAGAATGACCTAAATAGTGTGGACAGGGATGTCAAACCACAAAAAAAAAACAAAAACAAACAGAGCATTATTGCTTTCTTTTGTATGGCTGACATTCCTGCTATCAGTTAGCTATCCTTGTCACCCCACTTGGTCTGGTGCTACGACATACAAAGTCATGTATTTCCAGCTGTTACACAAAGCCTTGCCCAACCCTGCCCTTCAGGAGCCATCTGATCTGAGTCTGCTGTTCACTTAGGCCTGCCTGTCCCAATACTTAGGATAATTATGGTATCATTTCTTCCATTGTTAGTTTCCAGAACACAGTTTATAAATCAAATATTTTGCAAAAAGCAACATAGGGTTCATGGAAATTATGATTCTACGCAGTATTTTTGATGAAACTGTAATTATTGGACAATGTTGTGGGTGTTGTTTTGTCTCGTAAGCTTCAGTGCTTGAAAGCAAAATCCCATTATTCTTATTAAGGGGGAATTCTCCCTAGACGAGTGATTGATTTTAAACTAAACGACTCAAGAATTTAATTTCCATTATAATCCGGATCTGTTGACATGGAACATATTCAGAAGAGAAGTACAATTTTTATTAATCTTCATGGACCAAATCCAAATGGCATTGATTCATTAAAAGTACAAACCGAAGAGAGATTTTACTCTTTCAGTCCTGCAGAAGGGTAACCAAGTTTATCTTGCCTCCTGGACAGCTCCCCAGTTTATCTTGCCCCCTAAGCAGCTTCCCTGAGTTAGCAGCTTCTTCCCTCCCCCTCCCCAGGCGGGTGGGGTGGGGTGGGGGCAGTCTGCCCAGGGAGCAAGATAAATTGGGACACTGGTACAGGTACCATTGCTCTATGAGATTAGGATGACTGGTATGGTACAGTCAGTTGAGCAAGGTCTGTTGTCCGTGCAGTGGGTAAGGAAAGGGCAAAATGTTTTTTTTTTCTCCATTTTCATACTCATTTCCACATTCTCCCCAGTCTATCTCTTTCATCTCCTATACGTTCTCTTCTATCATTTACCAAAAGTGTGGGGGGGGGGGGATACCTACTGGTTTTGTTGCAGATTCTGTTCACGTTGGTGTCAGCATGAGCTTTGCATCAGCATTGGCTGTTTCAAGCACTCCCAGCAGGCACATGCAGGGGTGAGAAAGTTCAGGATTAATCATGATTTCAGGATTGAGAGCTTTGGCATGATGCATATAAATTGTCATTTATTATTGTCCATTTAAAGTTTTAACACGTCATTATTAAATGGTTAGCTACAACTAAGCATGAAGCAACTTAACCACATTGATATTGGAAGGGTATACCCATTAAATTTTTATTCAAGATAACATTATGGTCACTTCAGGATTCAAATAGTAGATTTTCAGGATTTAGATTTTTGGACTGTTCTCACCGCTGCACATGACGTAATTGTGATGTCACATCAACGTCAGTGCAATATCATGACTTTTATGCAATGTCACATCTGCGTCAGTGCAACATCATGACGTTGCACCGACGTTGATTTGATGTTGCCCTTGGGACGTGTGCCTGCTGGGCTGTATCTCCTGAGCCAATGGACTGTTTCTTATCAAATATGTATGGTTACATTACTAGGATGGGTAAAGCAGTGATAAAGTTTTGATGGCCTTGACCTCATTTTTAAGGTCGCCGGCAAAGAAAAAAAAATGTCTGATGGACCAAAATAGCTTTGCTGCACCCTATTTCCTGGACAATTTTATGAATTGCGGTCAGATTTGGTACAAAATATTTTTGCAACCTAGATTACATTCTGATGACCTTGATTTTGTTTTGTTTTTTAAAGTCACAGGCTTCCCAAAACTATCAAAAGGCCAAAGAACTCTATTATGAATTAATTGTGATCAGACTTGGTACGTTTTTTGTTGCAAACTACTTGATTTGATTTTGATGACCTTGACTTGATTTTTAAGTCATACGAGGACTGTTCAAATATGAATGCAAGTAGAACGTTTTCTCATGCACTAATGTGAAAATCACCTGGAAATAAATATCACAGCATAGAAAAACATTTATGGGCATAATGAAATGTCTTTTCCGACAGTTTTTCGTTGGTGTAAGAAATTCAGCTGTGGGCTAGGCTCAACAGACGATGCACCACATGATCGTCGGCCGAAAAGTGCAACATCTGCCAAGATGGTTGCTAGAGTGAAAGAAATAGTTGCTACCGATGCACGATACACCACTAGACAAATAGCTTGTATGGTTGGCATCTCATTAGGAGCAGCTCATACAATTCTGAAAGGGGATTTGAAAATTAGAAAGATCTGTGCTAGATGGATTCCCCATCTGTTGACAGATGAGCAGAAAAAGACACGCGTTCAGTGCGCCAAGAAGTTGCTTAAAAAGTTTCCAAATTACAGTGCACGGTCTTTCGCTAATGTCGTCACAGGTGACGAGACTTGGGTTCCCTTTTTTGAGCCAAAACGAAAGATTCAGAACAAAATATGGGCAACAAAGTATTGCAAACGACCATGCATTGCAAAGCGGACCATGAGCGTCAAGAAGGTAATGTATGCCGTATTCTTTTCAAATCAGGGCCCTGCTATTCAGGTTGCTGTGCCTAAAGGCAAATCTGTAAATACGAAGTTTACAAGAATAAAGTTCTTCGAAAATTGAAGAACTATTTTCAAAGAACGAAGACCTGCAACTGGTTTGGCCAATGTCAGATTGCTACATCACAATGAGTCATCACACAAGGCGTTCATTGTGCAAGACTATCTGAAGCAGGAAAAGGTTGTTGAACTACCTCACCCCCTGTATTCCCCTGACCTTGCCCCGTGTGACTTTTTTTTGTTCCGGTGGCTGAAAAAATACCTTTCTGGTCGAAAATTTGTACAGCGCAAACACCTCGGTTCTGCAATATTCCAGTGCCTTCATAGTATACCTCGAAAAGACTACCAAAATGCATTCAATGATTGGATCAGAAGACTGAAAGTTTGTATATCTGTTAAAGGGGAATACTTTGAGGGGACAAAATAAATTTTTCATCGAAATCTATCACGGAATCATTTTTATGTGCTTAGTTGCATTCATATTTGAACAGTCCTTGTATTTATAGTGGGTGTACATAATTTTTTTCTGCAATATTTTAGCCTACTCATCACGAAAACACGCCTATATAATTTTGACCCCCTCGAACCCCACATTTATGTAGTAAAACTGGGGTTTACAGGGGTAAACCTTATTTTTCTTATTTCTGCTCTAAAATATATATTGTGGGTACTCATTAGAACCGGCTCCATGAGGCGGTTCTAATGAGTACCCAAAATCTATATTTTGAGCAGAAATAAGAAAAATGTTATAATTTTTCACCTGAATATTTTCGTTGTTTCGGCAGTAAAGTTTACAATGTTTTTGTATAGGCAATATTGTAGCCTACTCTCAAGGGTTAGATTTAGATGTGATAGCTCATAATACAAGTACCTATGCAAGCAGTTGTCAGGAAAATGTTGTCAGGAAAACTGCAACCCATCCCCCAATCCCCTGAATGAGGCAGTTCTAATGAGCACCAACAAATTTTGTGTGTGGTATAAATAAGAAAAATATCACAGATATTCATCAGAAAAGAAGCCATTTTGGAGAGGTAAAAATGCACTATGTCGCATGGGTGTGTTATCGTAATGTCTAGGGTGCCCATTGAAGAGAAAGCCCCCGCCCATCAGGGCTTGAAGAAATAGATGGGCTGCACGATGCTTCCAAGCAGAGCTGAAACCTACCCGCACGAATACTGGTAAACCGCTTAGAGGCAAAGCGGTGCGAAGTCAGACTGTCCATGCTTATAAACTCTATTGGTTTCATTGGGCGGCAGGGCTTGAGATGTCATTTCATCTCAGTGTCGGGTAGAAGTCCCCCAAAAATTGGAAGCAATGTCTCCAAAATGACCTCTACAGTGTTGACGGGGTGAAATGAAATCAAACAAAACAAAGCCCATTGAAGAGTTAAAGAAAGAATTTGTTCCTCAGGATCAAAGTGTTTCTTTTCACCCTTGTCCTGCTGAATAGAAACATTTTGGCCAACAATCAATCAAATGACTTGATAAAATGTTACATTCAAATTTGTAAAAGAACAAAGTAGATCCTGATCAGATGGCTTTAGAAGCCATCAGATCTGGATCTACACTGTTATCAAAGGTAGGGATTATCTTGTTCAGCAGGACAAAGTTTAAGATAAGAAAAAATGCAGTGAAATTCTGCTATTAAGACCACCTAAAATTAAGACTAATTCTTCTTTAAAAACATGTTTAAAAGTTTCAGTTTCTCTGCATTACGATAACGCATCCGTGTGATATACCGTATTTGCCCTAATTACCGCACATGCTCCTATAAGCGCACACCAAAGCTATTTTTGAAAAGGAAATGCATAAGCGCACACTTTACAGTAAACTTCCCTTGAAGCTCTCAAGAAAATCTATAAAAACTTGCCATCATTTCTTCCAACAGTGAAAGCAATGCTTTAGGATCCTGTTTTCTGTCCCATTAAATATCAGTATGCATCATCTCAGAAGCTATTTTCGCATCATGTGTGCGCTAATTAGGTAGATTTTTCACCACCAATTTTTGACACAATTTTGAAATAACTAAGCGCACGGTGCGGTAATTAGGGCTAATACGGTAGTGACTTTTTCGAAATACAAAAAAGGTAATTTTACTGATGAAAATTTGTTACATTTTTAGCTCACCTGTCACGTGGGATCACTTTTTGTCCGTCGTCCGTCGTGCGTGCGTCCGTGCGTCCGTCCGTGTGTCCGTAAACAATTTCAAATAAGTATATCTCCAATACCCCATGGCCAATCTTGATCAAATTTCATGTGAATCATCATCAGGTAGGGGGAAAGGCTGCATAAGGTTTTTTGGGCTGATCAGATTGGAATTCTGGTTGCCATGGCAACATATAGCTCCCATAGACTTATAATGGGAAAACATTTTAAAATCTTCTTCTCTGAAACCACAGGGCCCAGAGCTTAGATATTAAGCATGTAGCAAGGGCAAGTGGTCAACTACATAATTCCTGCCAATCATGCCCCTCGGTGCCAAATGGGCCACGCCCTAGGGCCCCTTCGCTCCCATAGACTAATAATGGAAAAAAAGCTTCAAAAATCTTCTTCTCTGAAACCACAGGGCCCAGAGCTTAGATATTTAGCATGTAGCAATGGCAAGTGGTCACCTACATAATTCCTGCCAATCATGCCCCTGGGTTCAAAAAGGGCCACGCCCCGGGGCCCCTTCGCTCCCATAGACTCATAATGGAAAAAAAGCTTCAAAAATCTTCTTCTCTGAAACCACAGGGCCCAGAGCTTATATATTTAGCATGTAGCAATGGCAGGTGGTCACCAACATAATTCCTGCCAATCATGCCCCTGGGTTCCAAATGGGCCACGCCCCGGGGCCCCTTCGCTCCCATAGACTCATAATGGAAAAAAAGCTTCAAAAATCTTCTTCTCTGAAACCACAGGGCCCAGAGCTTATATATTTAGCATGTAGCAATGGCAGGTGGTCACCTACATAATTCCTGCCAATCATGCCCCTGGGTTCCAAATGGGCCACGCCCCTGGGCCCCTTCGCTCCCATAGACTCATAATGAAAAAAAAGCTTCAAAAATCTTCTTCTCTGAAACCACAGGGCCTAGAGCTTATATATTTAGCATGTAGTAACAGCAAGTGGCCACCTACATAATTCCTGCCAATCATACCCCTGGTGTCCAAACGGACCACGCCCCGGGGCCCATTAGCTCCTATAGACTCATAATGGAAAAAATGCTTCAAAAATCTTCTTCTCTGAAACCATAGGGCCCAGTGCTTAGATATTTAGCATGTAGGAAGGGCAAGTGGTCAACTACATAATTCCTGCCAATCATGCCCCTGGGTTCCAAATGGTTTACGCCCCGGGGCCCCTTCGCTCCCATAGACTCATAATGGAAAAAAGCTTCAAAAATCTTCTTCTCTGAAACCACCGGGCCCAGAGCTTAGATATTTAGCATATAGCAATGGCAAGTGGTAACCTATATAATTCCTGCCAATCATGCCCCTGGGGTCGAAATTGGCCACACCCCTGGGCCCCTTAGCTCCTATATACTCATAATGGACAAAAAAGGTTAAAAAATCTTCTTCTCTGAAACCACAGGGCCCAGAGCTTAGATATTTAGCATGTAGCAACTGCAAGTGGTCACCAACATAATTCCTGCCAATCATGCCCCTGGGTTCCAAATGGTTCACGCCCCGGGGCCCCTTAGCTCCTATAGACTCATAATGAAAAAAAAAAGCTTCAAAAATTTTCTTCTCTGAAACCACAGAGCCCAGAGCTAAGAAATTTAGCATGTAGCAACGGCAAGTGGTCACCTACATAATTCCTGCCAATCATGCTCCTGGGGTCCAAACAGGCCACGCCCTGGGGCCCCTTAGCTCCTATAGACTCATAATGGAAAAAAGCTTCAAAAATCTTCTTCTCTGAAATCACAGGGCCCAGAGCTTAGATATTTAGCAAGTAGCAATGGCGAGTGGTCACCTACATAATTCCTGCCAATCATGCCCCTGGGTTCCAAATGGGCCACGCCCCCGGGCCCCTTCGCTCCCATAGACTCAAAATGGAAAAAAGCTTCAAAAATCTTCTCCTCTGAAACCGCAGGGCCCAGAGCTTAGGTAATTAGCATGTAGCAATGGCAAGTGGTCACCTACATAATTCCTGCAAATCATGCTCCTGGGGTCCAAATTGGCCACGCCTGCGGGCCCCTTAGCTCCCATTGACTCATAATAGAAAAAAGCTTCAAAAATCTTCTTCTCTGAAACCACAGGGCCCAGAGCTTAGATATTTAGCATGTAGCAACAGCAAGTGGTCACCTACATAATTCCTGCCAATCATGCCCCTGTGGTCAAAACGAGCCACGCCCCAGGGCCCCTTAGCTCCTATAGACTCATAATGGAAAAAATGCTTCAAAAATCTTTTTCTCTGAAACCACAGGGCCCAGAGCTTAGATAATTAGCATTTGGCAATGGCAAGTGGTCACCTACATAAATCCTGCCAATCATGTCCCTGGGGTCAAAATGGGCCACGCCCCGGAGCCCCTTAGCTCCCCTAGATTCATAATGGAAAAAGCTTCAAAAATCTTCTTCTCTGAAACCACAGGGCCCAGAGCTTAGATATTTAACATGTGGCAATGACTAGTGGTCACCTGCATAAATCCTGCCAATCATGCCCCTCTGGTCCAAATGGGCAACACCCTGTGACCCCCTTAGCTCCCATAGACTCAAAATGGAGAAAAGCCTAAAAAATCTTCTTCTCTGAAACCATAGGGCCCAGAGCTTAGATATTTAGCATGTAGCAACGGCAAGTGATCACCTACATATTTCCTGCTAATCATGCCCCTGGGGTCCAAATGGGCCACGCCCCGGTGCCCCTTAGCTCCCATAGACTCTAAATGGAAGAAAGCTTAAAAAATCTTCTTCTCAGAAACTGAAGCACAGAACTTAGATATTTAGTCCAAATCCTGTGGCCCCTTAACTCCAACAAACTTATAATGGAAAAAAGCTTCAAACATCTTCTTTGAAACCATGAAATACAGACCTTAGATATTTAGTATATAGCAACACATAATGGTCACCTGACGGGCCTCCGTGGCCTAGTGGATAAGAGCGCTGACTCTTAGTCATTAGGTCTCTCACCGCCGTGGGTTCGAGCCTCGCTCGGGTCACGTGTGAGACGCCAAGTTCTGCAACGGAAGGTCAGGTGGTTTTTCTCCGGGTACTCCGGTTTTCGCCCACCTATGATTAACGATCGGCTCGATATGAGTGAAATAATCTTGAAAGGGCCGTAAAACCCAAACCAAAAAAAAAAAAAAAAAAAAAATGGTCACCTACATAAATCCTGCCAACCATGCCCTTTGGGTCAAAATTGGCCAAGCCCCAGGGCTCATTAGCCTCTATAGACTTATACTGGAAAAAAAACTTAAAAAAAAATCTTCTTTTCCAAAACCATAAGGCACAGATTTGTTTGATTTGAGGTTTTACATCCCTGTCAACACTGTATAGGTCATTTTGGAGATGTCTCTTCCAATTTTGTGGGACTTTTTACCCGACATTGAGATGAAATTACATCTCAAACCCTGTCGCCCAATGAAACCAATAAGGTTTATACGCATGGACACCGCTTTGCCTGAGCTTAGATATTTAGTATGTAGCAATGTCAAATGGTCTCCTACACTAATGATTTTCTGGTACACAGGTGAGCGATATAGGGCCATTGGGCCCTCTTGTTCTTATTTATACTCCAAACATAGGTTTTGTGTGCTCGTTAGAACCGCCTTATTGAGGCGGTTCTAACGAGTGCTCGTTAGAACCGCCTTATTGAGGCGGTTCTAATGAGTACCCACAACCTATGTCTTGGAGCAGAAATAAGGAAAATAATGTTTACCCCTGTAAACCCCAGTTTTCTCTATATAAAGTGGGGTTTAGGGGGGTCTTTATTTCACGGACTTGTTCATGTGATGTCTTTGTGTTTTTAACACCCTGTGGGCTACACTAATAAGAAACCACTTTTGAACAGACCCATAAGTGGTCTTAATATAGTGATTTTACTGTATTTCTGAAATCCTTGCCACCCCTAAAATGCATCCATTTCTTTTGACAATTCAACCTGAGTACAATGTAATGATTCTCTAGCCATGGAGTTTTGGTTTAATAACAGAATTTTTAGATTGCTTCCAGTAATATTTTTTCCAATGACCTCAGTTCAGATAACAGAGTCTAGACAACATTGATTGAGCCAAATTAACCTTTAAGGCCTCTGATTTTCTTAAACACCAGTAATCTCAATAACAAAAGATAGAAATGTTAATATTTCAAGAAGAAATCTTGATATTTCCAGAAGAAATGTTGAGGTTTCTAGAATTAACTCAAGGATGTTACAGCTCCAGCAGATAAGGCTGCATAGCGATGTTTTTTTTTTTATTTCTTCTCAAAGACCTTCGTTGTTGTGGGTACTTGTTAGAATTGCCTCAATAGGCAATTCTCACAAGTACCAATGACATACATAGGCTTCTGAAGAGGCTTTATCTTTAATCTGAGGTCCCATCTCCGTTGATGGTGGAACGTAAAACTCAAACACACACACTGAAGGGGATTTTGGAAAATAATCCGCTATATAAAAAAATTATGTTGCTGCCCTTATCTGGAAATTTGACTGTTAGGAAATTATATCAAGGAGTCAGAATCTGTATTTGGGATTGGGATTGAAAGTTTGCCCCAGTGCTTGTTCCATATATATTTTCATCATGTTTAACCCGCTGTATACTGGTGGACTCTTCCATTGGTTTATGTTGGACAAGTCCATTTGTTGTTTAAGTAGTGTAAGGTCTATTTTTTCATTTTTTATTCTTTTTTTTTATGGAAAATCCTCTTAGCAAACAGTGTAGACCCTGATCAGATGCCACATTTTGTGGCATCTGATCTGGGTCTGCACTGTTTGCCAGGGTATCCCTTTAGGGGTTTACCACCTGGAATGGGTTAACCCATGAGCTCCTGTATCATTTGTTTGGACTGGTTGAATACATTAGTTGCCTTGTTTGTAATTATCATAACTTGAAAGAAAGCCTATACATGTACTTTAAGCAAAAAGTGTAGGCTCAGATCAGCTGCTACATCCTATGGCATCTGATCTAGGTCTACATTTTATGTTGTCCATGTAAGATAGAGGTTGAGTTTAGACTCGTAATCCATCAAAATTGGAAGTTCAGAGCTCAGACTGTTTGTCCATTATAGTTGGAGGTTAAACTCAGTGAGAGGTTGGACTCTGATAGCTTGTCCTTCATAGCTAGAGGTTGAAACATTGTCCATCATAGTAAGAGGTAGAATTTGGACTTGTAGTACATCATAATCCTAATCAGGTTGTCCATCAAAGTTAGATGTTGAGCTCAGACACGTTGTCAATCATAGTTAGAGTTGTAGCTTTGACAGATTGTCTGTCGCAGAGGCTATGCTCAGACAGCCTTGTCTGTCATAGAGGTTAAGCTCTGACAGTTGTCCATCATAGCATGTGATTGAGCTCAGTCTTATTGCCATCATAGTTAGAGGTTGAGTCTGGACTGGTTGTACATCATAATAAGTTGGATCTCAGACAAGTTTTCCATCATAGTTAGAGGTTGAGCTTGAACTGGTTGTCCATCATTGTTAAAGGTTGCCTGGGTTGATTGCCCATTATAGTTAAAGGTTGAGTTTGGCCTTGTTGAACTTCATCATTGGCTGGAACACCTTTTGGACCATGAAAATTGTCCATCATAGTTGGAGGTTGAGCTTGGTCTGGTTTTCATTCATAGTGAGAGGTTGGGCTCAGACCAGATGTACATCAAAATAAGAGGCTGAGCTAGGACTGGTTATCCATCATTGTTACAGGCTGAGCTTGGATTGATTGTCCATTGATGTTATAGACTGAATTCAGACTGGTTGTTCCAGATTAGAGGATTATCCATCATAATAAGAGGATTATCCATCATAATAAGAGGATGAGCTTGGACTCATTATCCATTATAGTTAGAGGTTGAGCTTGGACTGGTTTGATGTTGAGCTCACAGTGGTTGAACATCGTAGTTAGAGTGTTGTCCATTAGTTACAGTTTTAAGCTGAGCTTGTACTGGCTGGCCACCATAGTTAGAGGTTGAGTTTGGACTGATTACCCATCATAATAAGAGGCTGAGCTTGGACTGATTATCCGTCATAGTTAGAGGTTGAGCTTGGACTGGTTTGATGTTGAGGTCACACTGGTTGTACATCATAGTTAGAGTGTTGTCCATTAGTTACAGTTTTAAGCTGAGTTTGTACTGGCTGTCCATCATAGAGGTTGAGTTTTGACTGACTACCCATCATAATAAGAGGCTGACTTAGGACTGATCATCCATCATAGTTAGAAGCTGAGCTTGAACTGGTTTGATGTTGAGCTCACACTGGTTGTACATCATAATTAGAGTGCTGTCCATTAGTTACAGTTTTAAACTGAGCTTGTACTGGCTGTCCATCATAGTTAGAGGCTGAGCTTGGACTCATTATCCATCATAGTTAGAGGCTGAGGTTGAACTGGTTTGATGTTGAGCTCACACTGGTTGTACATCGTAGTTAGAGTGTTGTCCATTAGTAACAGTTTTAAGCTGAGCTTGTAATGGTTGTCCATCATTCTTAGAGGTTGAGCTCAGATAGGCTGTCTATCATAGTTGGAAGCAGGGTGAGCTATTGTTTGTGTGTGTGTTGAATTTAGGTTGTACGTCCTCATCAACAATATTTAGGTCATTTTGAAAAGATTGCTTCCAATTTTATGGAACTTTTATCTGACATTTAGATAAAATGACATCTCAAGCCCTGCCAACCAAACAAACCAGAAGGGTTTATATGTAGGGACAGTCTGACTCACAACACTTTGCCTGGGCAGGCTTAGACCTTCTAAGTGGTTTACCAGTACTTGTGCAGTCGTTTTCAACTCTGTTTGGAAGCATCATGCTGCCCAATCTATTTCTCCAAGTCCCGATTGGCGGGGGCCCTGGTGAGCTATTGTGATCACCCTCTGTCTGTTGTCAGTCATGAAAAATTGGTTAACACTCTAGAGATCACAGTCTTAATCCAATCTTATTAAAACTTTCTCAGAATGTTTGTACCCATAATATCAAGCTCAAATTTGAAATTTGGTCACTTGGGTTCACCAGGTCAGTCAAAGGAAAATCTTTTTATTACTCTAGAGGTCACATTTTTGATGTAGTCATCATGAATTTTGCTCTAAAAGTTTGTCTTGATGATTTCTAGGTCAAGTTTGAAACTGGATCACTTGTGTTGAAAACTAGGTCACTGAACAAAATTAAAGGAAAACCTTGTTAATACTCCAGAGGCCTTATTTTTGAAGTGATCATCATGGATATTGCTCAAAATGTTTGTCTTGATATTTTCTAGGTAATATTCAGAACTGGGTCACTTGGGGTAAAAAACCAGGTCACCAGTTCAAATCAAAGAATTATCTTGTTAACACTCTAGAAGTCATATTTTGAAGTTATTGTCATGAACGTTCCTCAAAATATTTGTCTTGATTATTTCTAGGTCAGTTTGATACTGGGTCACTTGGGGTCAAAAAACTAGGTCACTAGGCCAAATCAAAGGAAAACCTTGTGTGTGTCTAGAGGTTACATTTTTCAAGTAATCATCATGAATGCTGCTCAAAACGTTTATCCTGATGATTTCCAGTTGAAGTTTGAAACTGGGTCACTTTAGATAAAAAAGGTCAACATGCTTAACCAAAGGTTTCCCTTGTTAGCACACCAGAGGTCACATTTTTGTCACAATCTTCATGAATCTTGGTAAAAATGTTTGTCTTGATGATTTCTAGGTCGAGTTTGAAACTGGGACACTTGGGGTCAAAACCTAGATCAGCAGGCCATATCAAAGGAAGACTTTATTAGCACTCTAGAAGTCACATTTTAGAAGCAATCATCAAAATGTTTGTCTTGATGTTCTTTAGGTTGATATGGAAACTTGGTCATTTGGGTAAACAATTAGGTAACCTGGCCAAATCAAAGGAAAACATTGTTTACCCGCTACAGGTCACATTTTTTAAGTAATCATCATGAATCTTGCTCTAAAGGTTTGAAGCTGGGCTACTTGGGGTTAAGGCAAATCAAAGGAAAACCTTGTTAAAACTGTAGAGGTAACTTTTTTTTGATGTGACCATCATGAATATTGCTCAAAATGTTTGTCTTGACAATTTCTAGGTCAAGTTTGAAACTGGGTCCCTTGGGGTTAAAAACTTGGTCACCAGGCCAAAATCAAAGAAAAACTTTGTGAACACTGTAGAGGTCACATGTTTGAAGCCAGTAGTCCATAATAGAAGTTGTCAGCTTGGACTGGTGAGTGAGTGTTTGAGTTTTACATACCACCAACAGCTAAGGTCATACTGAGATGGGACCTCGGTTTAAAGACTCATCCGAAAGTCTGGGGATTCAAGCCGGGATCGATCCTGCGATCCCTGGTTTACAAGGCGAGTAGCGTAAGGACTACAGCACGGAGGCTTCTTGGACTGGTTATACATCATAGACAAAGTAGGTCATTTTGGAGACTTTGCTTCCAATTTTGAGGGACTTTTACCTGTTGTTGAGATGAGAAATTTAATGACATCTCAATCGCTATCGTAACCAAACAAACCAATAGGATTTATATGCAGGGACGGTCTGACGCTCACCACTTTGCCTGGGCAGGCTTAGGCCTTCTAAACGGTTTACCAGTACTCATGTGCAGTCAGTTTCAGCTCTGTGTGGATTTATTTCTTCAAGCTCTGATGTGTTGGGACCTCATACCTCATAGTTAGTGGTTGAGCTTGCACTCAGGTTAGTTAAAGGTTGAGCTTAGACTGGTTGCACCAGTGATATGATGATGTATCCAACAGGGGTTTACTTAAGTGAGGACTGCTCTTGTCACTTTAAAAAGGTGAAAATGATGTGTAACCCACATCACAAATTTTTGATCCATTAAAATTTACACTTTACTGTTATATCTGAAATTTAGATAATTTATGGTAGGTTAGATGCCAGTACCTTATATTTATTTCTAAATGACAACCTGTTGATGCTCCCTGAGATATACAACTATATCTACCTACAGCCGCTGATAACTTATTATCTAGTTAATAAGTTCTCTCGTCACCTTCACCTCTGTCATGCTACTGTAAGTACTAAACCTTGAAGTGCCACAGGATGTTTTAGAGCAGACAGCAATGTTATTCTTATGCCCTGCGATTAGAAAAATGGTAAGTGTTACCACTGTCCATCCATCCATCAAAAATATTTGCATTTAACCCTTCTCTTGCTGAATATTCAGTTTAGCCACTCCCATTTCTGATTTTGAACCAATCAGATTACTTGATGTAATTTATTACAACAAATTCATAATCTGAATGTCAAACAGTGTAGATCCTGATCAGATGGCTTCTTCAGAAGCCATCTGATCTGGATCTACACTGTTTGCAAAGATAGGGGTTGTCGTGAACAGCAAGAAATGGGTTAAGTTTTTCTAATGTGGCATTATGTCCTTTGGACACATTCCTAGTTTTTAATTATTTTTCAGCGAAAATGAGGCTAAACATTTCATCATTTTTACTGTTTTTAAATTTAAAAAGGGCATGACATTTCAAGTTAATTGTTTGTCCAGACACTTTACATGTAATGTCAAGCCTTACTTCCTCTGAAAAATAAGAAAAAGAAAATAAGAAACTTTGAACATGCTGTCTGCAGGTGTACAAAAAAATTACACAAACACGCCTATACAAATACATTGCCACCTTTCATCGCCGAAAAAATGAAAATTTTATGATGAAAAATTGTGATATTTTTCTTATTTATGCTCAAAATATAGATTGTGGGTACTCGTTAGAACCGAAGCGGTTCTGAAGAGTAGCCACAATCTATATTTTAGAGCAGAAATAAGAAAAATAAGGTTTACCCCTTTAAAACCCAGTTTTACTATTTAAAGGTGGGGTTCAAGGGGGTCAGAATTATATAGGCATGTTTTGGTGATGTTTAAGTCTATTTCCTTGATACTTAGGTATGTTTATTGTGAAAATACATTTGTGCATATTTTTGATATCTTTAGTAATCTTTCTGGCTCCCTGAAAATTTCTATGGTAATCTAGTTAGCACTAGGTGGAGCTGCCATGGTTGATGTTGTTTATAAAATCATTCACCACTCATTCTCTGCTTCATTAGAATCTTGGAATACAGAATCCTATCTTCAGCTAAATAGAATCCTACACACCATAATACAGTATAGCTCCAATATATCGCGTTCCGATATTTCACGATGTCCAATCTATCGCGGTCGCGCCGTGGATCCCGTTTTTTTTCCCCTTAAAAATTCATAATAAAAAAATAATAGAGTTTTAAGTTGTTAAAATTTATTTAAAACCAGGTTAAACCAACAGCATTTGACTTTTCCCGCCCAGCGTCTGCTATTTGGCGCCATAACATAACCATTCACGAGATCGCAGAAAAGTCGTTTTTTTTTATGCAAACATCTACCGTTAGATGTAGCTAATTATCTGAGGAGCGATTAAATCATTTAAATCATTTTCACATTGATTGTGGGTTAAATTTTATGATTGGAAGATAAACGCCAATTAGAGACAGAACTTGTCCATATTTTCACACCTTATCGACACGCACCGCAGGGTGGCAATTATATGACAGGGATTAACAATAGCAGGGGCTGACAAATCCATTGCCCGGCCGCCCGGGACAAGTCCGAAATCACGCCGGGCAGGTGCACTTTGACCTTTCGACGCTCGGCCGGGCAAGTGCAAAAAATCGTCTACAACTGTCAGTCTTTTGAGTCCTTAAATACGGTAAAACTAGACCAGTAAGTAAATCACAATAATATCCGTTTTGTCGGCAATTCAGAGACAAAACCATCTATGTTTTTATAACGGTTCAATCATGACACCATTGTTAATCCCTGTCATATAATTACCAATTAAACACGATTGCCCGGTGGTGCGTGTCATTTCTGGTGTAGTGTGTACCACCAGCGCTATCGATAAGCATGACAAGGTGTGAAAATAAGATTAAGTTATGTCTCTAACTTGCGTTTATCCCTGCCATAAAATTTAATCCACAATCAATGTTAAAATGATTTAATAACTCCTAAGACGATTTGCTTCATCTTACGGTAGTAAAAACGAACTATTCTACAATCTCGTGAATGGTTATGTTTTGGCACCAAATAGCAGACGCTGGCGGGAAAACTCGAATGTTTTAATGTTGGTAACCGCAGATTAGTCGCGCCTCTATCCACAACCGTTTTGCTAGCTAGAAAATAGTTTTTACCGGTTCCAAACATTTTTTTAATGAAAGAGATACGCCCCATTAAAATAAAACAATGACGTTAAACACGTGTAGGGTTGCTGGGGTCTGATGACGTCATTTACCGATCGCGTGCAGAAAAATGGGAGTGGTGGTTTATGGACGACGATTTGGATGGCGGAAATGATGATCGCATTGAACTTGCTTGTAGGGCGGGTGTGAAAGTTTGGGTTGTTTTGGATCGAGGGGGTCTTCGCCTTGTGGTTCAAGCTGAATAAATTGCATTCTTTTAATCTTTTATCGCGCTGCCTTGACACTTCTGATCTTTTGAGTAGATCTATATCGGCTGCAGCTCGTGTTTATCATGCGTGTCAAGCTAAATGAGTTTATATAGCTGTATCTTAAATTGCTAATCGGTTAAGGTATTATGTCAATTAACTTGAAAAAGTACCGTTATTGACTGTGACAACAACAGTATTTTCTACCGTATTACCCTACAGAGGGAAATAAATAGAAGTGAATGCAATGATCAGGAATCGATACAAATAACCCTGAGCTCCTATCAGAGACACCAAAGAGAAGAAACACAAACATGAAATAACTAGATCCAAATGGAAAGTGGTAGTGCTTGAAACTTGACAGAAACCTTGGATTATATTTATAAATGTCGGTCGTCTTCATCATCACCACCCCCCCCCCCCCCCCCCTCCTCCAACTCCACTTTGAGTTCCAAAATCCTGGGCAAGTAGGATTTTGAGCTGGGCAAGTAGGATTTTGAGTTGGGCAAGTGCAAAAATATTTTACTTGCCCAGTGGGCAAGTGGAAAATTTTTGGATTTGTCAGGCCCTGCAATAGTGTCATACCTGAACCGTAATAAACACACAGATGGTTTTTCTCTCAATTGACAGTGCAGCAGTTATTGCGATTTACTTACTGGTCTAGTTTTATCGTATTTAAGGACTCAAAAAACTGACAGTTGTAGACGATTTTTTTACACTTGCCCGAAATCAAAACACAATAAAATGATAGTTTTGTTGTTGTATAGTTTTTCGGCCCGTGGTAGACGTTAAATAATTTTTTCCAACCGCTACTTGATCTGGCAAGCCAAGGGAAACAACTAGAATTGCTTTAGCGCTTATGGTAGTTGCGCCCCTTGGCCGTCAACGTGACAGACAACCAGGGGAACCCGCAAATTCAAAATGGCGTCCTGTTTTGACATTTTAGCAATCACATGTTTTCAGACGCAGATTTTCAGCTGTTCTCGAATGTAAGTTAATTGGTAGACATAGTCCCCTTTGTTTGTTCTGTCACTGAGTAATTCTGAACCTACTTTAATGGTGAAATACGGCCGATAGCATTACAGACAGCCATTAGTGTGGATTGATAATGGTATCTCACCAAACTATCACCGCGACTTGTATTGGCATCTCAGCAAACTACCGCGACTTATATCGCACTCCGACCACATCGCGGTTTTCGGGCTATGGACCCCGACTACCGCGATATATTGGAGCTATACTGTAGCAGGAGCCCATTATGAAATAGATGGTACTCCTGGGTTTTAGTACCCCGAAAATCCAGGTATGGACATTTTAGTCTCTCCAGAACAACAGCTCTGTTTATTTTCATTTGTCAAAATGAACTTCAATAAATCTCAGGCTCACACTGATAAGCCTCACTAATTGCCTAAGCATATGGCAACAAAAAAATTCAGTTTTGCAAACAGTGCAGGCCCAGATCAGACGCCACAGAATGCGGCGTCTGATCAGGGCCTGCACTGTTTGCCATTTGCCCGTTTTGGGATTTCTGGTACAAAATGAACAAATGTGTATACCTTTACTAGGATAAACATTTCAGTCTGGTACTGCACTGTCTAATTTTAAACCTCTAGCATGCTTGGCTGTAAAATTCTCTGAATAAATCAGAATTAATTACAACTTCATGCCATTATTTCTATACCAGCAAGGCAACAGCTGTCATATATTTGATAAATTGGTCTGCTCAGTCTGAGCAACTATTTGGGAGTTATAGGCAGGAGTAATGGGTAATTATAAGGTGTTGAGTTATTTATAAAATGGTTGAACTATGCAAACAGTGAAGGCATTGATCAGACATCATGTTCTTGCACACCAGGCAAACTACATAGTATAGTGCGTGGAAAATAAAACAATAAATAAAGTAAAATGAAAATTTTCTGTGTTGTTGTGCAGGAAAAAGAAACTAATATGGGGTTCTGTTGCAGATGGACGTGAGTGAAACCTTGGCATAGCCTGTTTTCAGCTCAGCATAGTCATCTCTCAGGTTGGAAGCGCACATCTACAACAGAACCCAATATCAGATTCTTATATTCTGCAGCATCTGATCACATGCACTGTTTGTAGGTTTGGGGTTTGAAAGTTCTAGTGCAGATGACAACCTGTTTTTATGTCCCCAGTAGCGATAGCGGGGACATATTGTTTTTGCCCTGTCTGTTTGTTTGTTGGTTTGTACGTGGACAACTTTAACATTGGCCATAACTTTTGAACCCTTTGAGATAGAGCATTCATATTTGGCATGTAGGTTCCTTGTGACAAAATCTTTACATTCATGCAAAAAATTCTGACCTTGACCTTTGACCTACTTAAGATAAAAAAAATAACATTTTGGTCATAACTTATGAACCCTTTGAGATAGAGCCTTCATATTTTGCATGTAGATCCTTATGACAAGAGCTTTACTTTCACACAAAAGAAAATTGACCTGTAACCTTAACCTAGACCTTTGACCTACTTAAAAGAAAAAGATAACGTTGGTCATAACATTCGAACCGTTTGAGATAGAGCCTTCATATTTGGCATGTAGGTTCCTTGTGACAAGAGCTTTACATTCATTTATAAGTTTTTGACCTGTGACCTTGACCATAACCTTTGACCTACTTAAAAGAAAAAATTAACATTTTGGCATAACTTTTGAACCATTTGGGATAGAGCCTGCATATTTGGCATGCAGGTTCCCTGTGATAAGAGCTTTACATTTACGCAAATATTTTTGACTGTGATCTTGACCTTTGACCTACTTAAAAGAAAAAAGAAAATAACTATAGCAAAGGTAATAATTTGCAGTTTGGTTGTTTTCGCTGGGTATAAAGGGTTGCATGTTATTGTCTATACTTAGATACTTGAAAAGTAGGTAGGTTTATAAATGGCCACTAGATGTATTGTAGGTCAGTAGAATGTATTATAGGTGACTACCAATTATAAACCCCGTATCCGTGACAGTGTCTTCTGAGGTATTCCGATTTCTCTTCAGGCTCTTCAGACACCCGCGGTAGGTGTAGATTTTACTGAAAAGGATAATAGAAAAAATAAGGAAATCTACACCAAATTGATGGGTGGCCAGCCTTTACTAATTATAGCATGTGGTTATTTGACCACCTGTATTAGATCACTGATTACTGGGATGGCTGATTGCTGTATTAAAGTGAATTATCTGCCTTTCAGAGAAAATAAAGCTTGACATTTCATGTCATCTGCCCAGCAGATGACACCTGTGGGCAGATGATTCACTTGTAATATTTGTCAAACGTTTCCTTGAAAAATACTTTTTTTCCAGGGAAAATAAGGTTAGATATCACAGGTAATTGGGCTTTGTACATCAACTGCCTTTCAGAGCTAATAAAGCTTGGCATTTGATCTGAATCTGCTCTCCAGCAGATTATTCAACTGTTGGCAGATGAAGTCAGGCCATTTTTCCATAGAAAATAAAGCTTGACATCACAGGTAAGTAGCCGCCCCCGCCCATCGGGGCTTGAAGAAATAGATGGGCTGCATGGTGCTTCAAAGCTTGCCCAGGAACCGCGGTGCGAGGCAGACCGTCCATGCTTATAAACCCTATTGGCTTCATTGGGCGACAGGGCTTGAGACGTCATTTCATCTCAATGTCGGGTAAAAGTCGCACAAAATTGGAAGCAACGTCTCCAAAATGACCTATACTGTGTTGACGGGGACGTTAAATCTCAAATCAAACAAACAAACACAGGTAAGTAGGCTTGACATTACATGTGAATCAACGGCCTTTCAGAGATAATAAAGCTTAACATTGCATATGAATCTTCTGACCAGCAGATGATTCATCTGTTGGCAGATGAAGTCAAGCCATTTTTCCAGAGAAAATAAAGCTTGACATCACAGGTAAGTAGACTTGACATTACATGTGATTCGCCCCCGCCCATAGCGGCTTGAAGAAATATATGGGCTGCATGATGCTTCCACGCAGAGCTAAATCGGCCCGCACACTAGTACTGGTAAAGGCTTAGAGGATCTAAGCCTGCCCAGGAACCGCGGTGCGAGGCGGACCGTCCATGCTAATAAACCATATTGGTTTCATTGGGCGACAGGGCTTGAGATATCATTTCCTCTCAATGTCGGGTAAAAGTCGCACAAAATTGGAAGCAACGTCTCCAATATGACCTTTACAGTGTTGACGGGGACGTTAAACCTCAATTCAACAAACAGACATTACATGTGAAACAACTGCATTTCGGAGATAATAATTAAAGCTTAATATTGCATATGACTCTTCTAACCAGCAGATGATTCACCTGTAATTTCAAGCCTTATTTTCTCTGAAAAATAAGAAAAAGTCTTTTGAAAACTGCAAATACTGTCTTCGAGGGGTTGGCACTTTAGGGGTTTCTTATCAAACAGTGCAAACCCCATTCTGGGTGCTGAAGTTGCAAAAGAGCCTTATGAAAAAATAAGGCTTGATATTCTATGTGAATCATTCCCATGTAATGTCAAGCTTCATTTTCTCTGAAGAACAAGACAGAAATATTTGAAAATGATGTTTTCAAATGATGGGACTGGCTGTTTTACCTTTACCACCCTCTAGGCTAATTCAGCAGGCAACAAATTGTTGATATTTTTCCCCCGAAAACAGGACTTGACATCTCATGCAAATTATCTCCATAGAAGGCAATTTGCATGAGATGTCAGGAAAATTAGAAAAATATTTCAAAATGCTATTTGCTGAAAAAATGCCCAGCATGCAGAGTGTGAGAATGATCCAGACTTTCCCACATGGCATTTGTCAGATATTCCTGTGCTGTCTCATATTTGAAAGCTGCTTTTACATTTTTGGTATTTTTGTGCTTTTGAAATGTTGCAGATAATTGCATTTTTTGATGGAATTAGCATAAATTCTGAATGCTTTGAAGCAGTTTTCAGATGTTTAGGAATTTATTAATAGTTCTAAGAGGTTTGTGTCTATGCTTTTGAATATTCATTACAGCTGGATTTTACTGATTTGGTATAGTTTTGAACATGGTGTGGAATGGAATGCCGTGGACTGAAGTGGAATGGTCCAGTTGCTGTAGAGGGCTACTCTTAAAGAAAGCTCTCTTTGGGATCATATTCTTTCCTTTAATAGTAGCTCTGCTGTCGCTTCTACTTCATTCTATTCCTTTTATTCCACTTTATTCCATTTCATTCCACTTATTTCAAATTCATCTTCATTTCATTCCACTTCATTCCATTCCTCTTCATTCAATTCAATTCCATTTCATTCCATTCCTAATCATTCCATTCCCCTTCATTCCATTTCATTCCATTCCTCATCATTCCATATTCCTCTTCATTCAATTCCATTTCATTCCATTCCTAATCATTCAATTCCATTCCACATCATTCCATTCCACTTTATTCCATTCCACTTCTTTCCATTCTGCTTCAGTTCCACTTCACTCCATTATACTGAAGCCATCTGACACAAACATGGATTTCAGCATATCTTTGCTTACCATGCTCTTTGGTCTCTCAAATTTGGACTATTATTATCTCTTATCTTGCTGTTCACGACAACCCATATCTTTGGAAACAGTGTAGATCCAGATCAGATGGCTTCTGAAGAAGCCATCTGATCAGGATCTACACTGTTTGGCATTCAGTTTATGAATTTGTAGCAATAAATTACATCAAGTAATCTGATTGGTTCAAAGTCAGAGATGGGTGTGGCTAAAATGAATATTCAGCAAGAGAAGGGTTAAAACAAGTTGTGTGCTGGATACTGTAGCAGACAAGGGTATTTTCAAATTCTTACAGTGTTTCTTTGCAGTATCCTTGAACTTTAATAAGAGACAGTTTAATCTCTTAGGTTCCAAACCACTGAAATACACTTTCTAACTACTGAAGCCAGTGAAGATCTCTAAGTTCTTAACCAGTGTAGCCAGTTAAGATCTCCAGCTTCCTAACCAATGTAGCTGGTAAAGATTTCCAAATTCCTAACAACTGTAGCCTGTTTAGATCTCCATGTTCCTCACAGTAACCACTGTAGCCTGTTATGATCGCTAGGTACCTAAACATTGTAGACAGTTATGATCTCTAGCTTCCAAACCAATGTAGCCAGTTTAGATCTCCAAGTTTCTAACCACTGTAGCCAGTTAAGATCTCTAGCTTCCTAACCAATGTAGCCAGTTAAGATCTCTAGCTTTCTACCCAATGTAGCCAGTTTAGATCTCCAAGTTCGTAACCACTGTAGCCAGTTAAGATCTCTAGCTTCCTAACCAATGTAGCTGGTAAAGATTTCCAAATTCCTAACTAGAATCGCGCAGTCGATGGCAAGCCATCGCATATCCCCACGCTTCCCCGCGGGCCCCACCATTCTGGGCCATCCCCTAGGGGTGTTTGACCCGAGGGGTTAAATTTTGATTGTGATGTATTCTACTCATCATGCCGTTCGATTTAATATGCTACACGACCATGTTCTGAAAACTTTGATTTTTTATCCCCAAGGTGCCCCACCCCTGGCCCCACTCCCAGGGGTAGGATCAAAATTCCGAAAGTGTTATGCACTCCCCAGACCAAAGTTTGATCAGTTCCCAAAGTTTCAAGTTTCTATAACGGTCTAGGAGGAGTTATCCGGTAATTTTGTTTGTTTGTATTGGAGTTTAACGGCCCAGTCAACACTATTTAGGTCATTTTTGAGCCGGTCAGTTTACCTATCAACACTTTCCTGGGCAGGCTTATACGTAAGCGGTTAAACAGTACAGTGCACATTCTTTCGCCAGAAACTGACAACAGCCCTTCTTGAATCAGCGGACCTCTGGTGACCTCAAAATTGACCCCAGGGGTCCAATTTTGGTTGTAATGTTTTCTACCCATCATGCCGTTCGCTTTGATATATTACACAACCATGTTCTGGAAATTTGGATTTTTGACCCCTGCGGGCCCCACCCCCTGGGCCCACCCATAGGGGTGTGATCAAAATTCCGAAAGTGTCATGCACTCCCCAGACCAAAGATCTATCAGTTCCCAAAGTTTCAAGTTTCTATCTATAACCATCTAGGAGAAGTTATCCGGTAAAGGGGTCAAAATCAGTTTTTGACCCCTGGTGACCTCAAAATTGACCCCAGGGGTCAAATTTTGGTTGTAATGTTTTCTACTCATCATGCCGTTCGCTTTGATATATTACACGACCATGTTCTGGAAATTTTGATTTTTGACCCCCGCGGGCCCCACCCCCTGGGCCCACCCATAGGGGTGTGATTAAAATTCGTATAGTGTCATGCACTCCCCAGACCAAAGATCTATCAGTTCCCAAAGTTTCAAGTTTCTATCTATAACCGTCTAGGAGGAGTTATCCGGTAAAGGGGTCAAAATCAGTTTTTGACCTCTGGTGACCTCAAAATTGCCCCAGGGGTCAAATTTTGGTTGTAATGTTCTCTACTCATCATGCCATTCGCTTTGATATATTTCACGACCATGTTCTTGGAATTTTGATTTTTGACCCCCGGCGGGCCCCACCCCCTGGGCCCACCTATAGGGGTGTGATCAAAATTCCGAAAGTGTCATGCACTCCCCAGACCATAGATCTATCAGTTCCCAAAGTTTCAAGTTTCTATCTATAACCATCTAGGAGGAGTTATCCGGTAAGACGGACAGAGGGACGTACGGACGTTGAAGACCATTACAATATCCCCACTTTTTCTTCGAAAAGCGTGGGGATAACAACTGCAGCCAGTTTAGATCTCCATGTTCCTAACAGTAACCACTGTAGCCTGTTATGATCGCTAGGTACCTAAACATTGTAGACAGTTATGATCTCTAGCTTCCAAACCAATGTAGCCAGTTTAGATCTTCAAGTTTCTAACCACTGTAGCCAGTTAAGATCTCTAGCTTCCTAACCAATGTAGCCAGTTAAGATCTCTAGCTTTCTACCCAATGTAGCCAGTTTAGATCTCCAAGTTCGTAACCACTATAGCCAGTTAAGATCTCTAGCTTCCTAACCAATGTAGCCAGTTTAGATCTCCAAGTTTCTAACCACTGAGCCAGTTAAGATCTCTAGCTTTCTAACCAATGTAGCCAGTTAAGATCTCTAGCTTCCTACCCATTGTAGCCAGTTTAGATCTCCAAGTTCGTAACCACTATAGCCAGTTAAGATCTCTAGCTTCCTATCCACTATAACCAGTTCAGATCTAGCTTCCTTCCACTGTAGTCCATTAAGATTTCCTGGTTCATAACAACAGTGTGTAGTTACAATCCTTACATTCTTGACAGCTGTAGCCAGTTAAGATTCTAAAGTTTCTAGTCAGGATACTAGGTTCCTTGTCCTTGCAATAACTTAGATGTTCATAATCACTGTGGCCAGTTAGGATACTTTTCTTCAGCACAACGGCCTGAATTAGGCAGTTAGCTATAGGATAGTAAGTTTTTAATCAGTGTTATGAAGCCAGTTGGGATCTCTAGGTTCCTGATCATTGTAGTCCTTTTCTTATCATTGTAGCCAGTTAGGATGCTTAAGTTCTTAATCACAGCAGCCTGAGTTAAGATTTGGATGTTCCTAGTCACAGGCGCCATGGGACCTCGGCTTAAAGACTCATCCGAAAGTTTGGAGAAGCCTGGGTTTGATCCTGCAATCCCTGGTTTACAAGGCGAGTAGTGTAACCACTACACCACAGAGGCTTCTATCTACTGGTAGATGACTCCCATAAAATGTCAACACTCAAGACTGGTTTTCTCTAAAAAAAACATCAGAAACAATACAGTAAAATTCCGCTATTAAGAACACCTAAAATTAAATAAAAGCTTATCCAGAAGGTTTCTGTCATTATGCCCCCAACTTCATAGAAGTTGGAGGGGCATATTGCTTCTGGGAGGTTTGTGCGTCTGTCCATCCTTGCATGTCTCCATTACACTTTATGATGCATAACATTACTTCTGAACCGTGCAAGCTAGGGTTTTGAAATTTCATATATGGATTCCTCATGGAAAATTAAGGGACACTTATTTTTAGCTCACCTGAGCCGAAGGCTCCTGGGGAGCTATTGTGATCGCTCACCGTCCGTCGTCGACGTCCTGGTCTGTATGTCCGTTCATATTTTTCCTTTAAACAACATCTCCTCCTAAACCACTGGATGGATTTGAACCAAACTTGGCAGAAATGATCTTTGGGTGGTCCTCTCTCAAAGTTGTTTAAAGAATGCCATTCCATGCAGAACTCTGGTTGCCATGGCAACAAAAGGGGAAAATAAGAAAAAAATCTTTAAAAATATTCTTGTCTGACACAAGGCCCATGTCTTTGATATTTGGTATGAAGCTTCTAGTGGACCTCTACCAAGAGTGTTCAAATTATTGCCCTGGGGCCAAAAATGGCCCCGCCCCGGGGCCCACTGGTTTTACATAAGCTTATATAGGGAAAACCTTTAAAAATCTTCTTGTCTGGAACCAGAAGTTCCAGGTCTTTGATATTCGATATGAAGCTTCATCTAGTGGACCTCTACCAAGATTGTTCAAATTATTGCCCTTGGGCCAAAAATGGCCCCGCCCCGGGGCCTACTGGTTTTACATAGGCTTATATAGGGAAAACCTTTAAAAATCTTCTTGTCTGGAACCAGAAGGCCGAGGTCTTTGATATTTGGTATGAATTTTCATCTAGTACACCTCTACCAAGATCGTTCAAATTATAGCCCTGGGGCCAAAAATGGCCCCGCCCTGGGGCCCACTGGTTTTGCAAAGGCTTATATAGGGAAAACCTTTAAAAATCTTCTTGTCTGGAACCAGAAGGCCAAGGTCTTTGATATTTGGTATGGAGCTTCATCTAGTACACCTCTACCAAGATTGTTCAAATTATTGCCCTGGGGCCAAAAATGGCACCGCCCCAGGGCCCACTGGTTTTACATAGGCTTATATAGGGAAAACCTTTAAAAATCTTCTTGTCTGGAAACAGAAGGCCGAGGTCTTTGATATTTAGTATGAAGCTTCATCTAGTACAGCTCTACCAAGATTGTTCAAATAATTGCCCTGGGGCCAAAAATGGCCCCGCCCAAGGGCCCACTGGTTGTACATAGGCTTATATAGGGAAAACCTTTACAAATCTTCTTGTCTGGAATCAGAAGGCCCAGGTCTTTGATATTTGGTATGAAGCTTCATCTAGTGGACCTCTACCAAGATTGTTCAAATTATTGGCCTGGGGCCAAAAATGGCCCCGCCCTGGGGCCCACTGGTTTTACATAGGCTTATGTAAGGAAAACTTTTAAAAATCTTCTTGTCTGGAACCAGAAGTTCCAGGTCTTTGATATTTGGTATGAAGCTTCATCTAGTGGACCTCTACCAAGTTTGTTCAAATTATTGCCCTGGGGCCAAAAATGGCCCAGCCCCGGGGCCCACTGGTTTTACATAGGCTTATATAGGGAAAAACTTTAAAAAATCTTCTTGTCTGGACCAGAAGGCCGAGGTCTTTGATATTTGGTATGAAGCTTCATCTAGTACACCTCTACCAAGATTGTTCAAATTATCCCCCTGGGGCCAAAAATGGCCCACCCCGGGGCCCACTCGTTTAACATAGGCTTATATAGGGAAAAGCTTTGAAAATCTCCTTGGCCCAGGTCTTTGATTTTTGATATGAAGCTTCATATAGTGGACCTCTACCAAGATTGTTCAAATTATTGCCCTGGGGCCAAAAATGGCCCCGCCTTGGGGCCAACTGGTTTTACATAGGCTTATATAGGGAAAAACTTTGAAAATCTTCTTGGCCCAGGTCTTTGATATTTGGTATGAAATTTCATCTAGTGGACCTCTAACAAGATTGTTCAAATTATTACCCTGGAGCCAAAAATGGCCCCGCCCTGGGGCCCACTGGTTTTACATAGGCTTATATAGGGAAAACCTTTACAAATCTTCTTGTCTGGAATCAGAAGGCCCAGGTCTTTGATATTTGGTATGAAGCTTCATCTAGTGGACCTCTACCAAGATTGTTCAAATTATTGGCCTGGGGCCAAAAATGGCCCCGCCCTGGGGCCCACTGGTTTTACATAGGCTTATGTAAGGAAAACTTTTAAAAATCTTCTTGTCTGAAACGAGAAGGTCCAGGTCTTTGATATTTGGTATGAAGCTTCATATAGTGGACCTCTACCAAGATTGTTCAAATTATTGCCCTAGGGCCAAAAATGGCCCCGCCCTGGGGCCCACTGGTTTTACATAGGCTTATATAAGGAAAACCTTTAAAAATCTTCTTGTCTGAAACGAGAAGGTCCAGGTCTTTGATATTTGGTATGAAGCTTCATCTAGTGGACCTCTACCAAGATTGTTCAAATTATTGCCCTGCCAAAAATGGCCCCGCCTCGGGGCCCACTGGTTTAACAAAGGCTTATATAGGGAAAACCGGTGAAAATCTCCTTGGCCCAAGTCTTTGATATTTGGTATGAAGCTTCATATAGTGGTCCTCTACCAAGATTGTTCAAATTATTGCCCTGGGGCCAAAAATGGCCCCGCCCTGGGGCCAACTTGTTTTACATAGGCTTATATAGGGAAAACCTTTGAAAATCAAAATCTTCTTGGCCCAGGTCTTTGATATTTGGTATGAAATTTCATCTAGTGGACCTCTACAAAGATTGTTCAAATTATTGCCCTGGGGTCAAAAATGTCCCCGCCCTGGGGCCCACTGGTTTTACATAGGCTTACATAGGGAAAACCTTTAAAAATCTTCTTGTCTGAAACCAGAAGGCCCAGGTCTTTGATATTTGGTATGAAGCTTTATCTAGTGGACCTCTACCAAGATTGTTCAAATTATTGCCCTGGGGCCAAACATGGCCCCGCCCAGGGGCCCACTGGTTTTACATAGGCTTATATAAGGAAAACCTTTAAAAATCTTCTTGTCTGAAACCAAAAGGCCCAGGTCTCTGATATTTGGTATGAAGCTTCATCTAGTGGACCTCTACCAAGATTGTTCAAATTATACCTGGGCCAAAAATGCCCCTGCACCAGGGTTCCCTGGTTTTACAAAGGCATATATAGGAAAAACCTTTAAAAAACTTTTTGTTTGAAACCAGAAGGCCCAGGCCTTTGATGTTTGGTATGAAGCTTCATCTAGTGGACCTCTACCAAGATTGTTCAAATTATGAGCTCCAGGGCCAAAAAATATCCCTGCACCAGGGCCCCCTGGTTTTACAAAGGCATTATAAGGAAACCTTAAAAAAACTTCTTGTCTGAAACCAGAAGGCCCATTGCCTTTGATATTTGCTATGAAGCTTCATCTAGTGGCTCTCTACCATGATTGTTTACCCCATCATAGGGCCCACTGGTCTTGCATAGACTTATATAGGGAAACTTTTAGAAATCTTCTTGTCTGAAACCAGAAGGCCCAGGACTTTGATATTTGTTATTAAGATTCATTTAGTGGACCTCTACCAAAATTGTTCAAATTATGGACCTGAGGCCAAAAATTGCCCACCCACATAAAAATCTCTTAGCTCAGGTAAGCGATATAAGACCATTATGGTCCTCTTGTTTTTCTCATCCGGATTGTGCCCCTTTCATTGCCCTTTGAATTGTTTTTTGATAAAATCTTGTCAGCAAAATATCTCAAAAACAATAAGAGCTAGAGTCTTGAAAGTTGGTGAATAGATTGGTGGTGATGAGTAGATGACCTGATTAACTTTTGACTAAATTCCGAATAATACTTAATGGGCTATGGCCCTTTGACACTTTGGGTATTTTTACATTGTACCTCAAGCCTTTGTGATGCATAGCATAACTTGAGAATCGTGTATGCTAGGGTTTTGAAATTTCATATATGGACTTCTCATGGAAAATTAGGGGACGCATATTTTTTTTCTCATCCGGTTTATGCTCCTTTCAAGAGTTATTGCATTTTGAAATTTTTTTTATAAAGTCTTTTCTGCAAAATATCTCGAAAACTATAAGAGCTAGAGCCTTGAAAGTTAGTGAATAGATTGGTGGTGATGCGTAGATGACTTGGTTACATTTTGACTAAATTCCGAAAAATACTTCATGAGTTATGGCCCTTTGTCACTTTGGGTATTTGTACATTTTACCTCGATATGCTTTGTGATGCATAGCATAACTTTAGAATCGTGTATGCAAGGTTGTTGAAATTTCATATATGGATTCCTCATGGAAAATTAGGGGAAACATATTTTTATTCTCAGCCAGATTGTGCCCCTTTCAAGAGTTATTGCCCTTTGAAATTGTTTTGATAAAATCTTGTCAGCAAAATATCTCAAAAATTATAAGAGCTAGAGCCTTGAAAGTTGGTGAATAGATTGGTGGTGATGAGTAGATGACCTGATCAAATTTTTACGGAATTCCGAAAAATACTTCGCGAGTTATGGCCCTTTGTCACTTTAGGTATTTGTACATTGTGAACTTAGTACATTGTGAAAAGCAGATCGTATGAGTGGTGTGCCAGTGTAGTGGATAGATTTTGTTTGTTTGATTTGAGGTTCAACGTCTCTGTCAGCACTGTAAAGGAGACCTTGCTTCCAATTTTGTGGGACTTTTACCTGACATTGAGATGGTATGACACCTCAAGCCCTGTCACCCAATGAAACAATAGGGTTTATAAGCATGGACTGGCCTACACTCGTACCCCTTTGCCTGGGCAGGCTTAGATCCTCTAAGCAGTTTACCAGTACTTGTGTCGTTTCGGTTTCAGCTCTGCATGGAAGCATCATGCAGCCATCTATTTCTTCAAGCCCCAATGTGTAGTGGATAGAGTGCAGGACTACTAATCAGTTGGTGAACAATGAATCTGAGGGGCGTGAGTTCAAACCTCGGTGGAGGACAGGAATTTCCTTGTTCTGCTTTTCTCTTCTTCTTCATAAACACACATAAACAGTTATTATGCCCCTCGCACAACAAAGTTGTTAGGGGGTGGGGATATTTGTACATACTTACAAGTCTGCATGCATGCAAAAACATGCACACATGCACTCATGCAAAAATGTACACATGCATATATGCATATATGCACTCTCATGCATGCATGCACATACACACATGTTTGTTTGATTTGAGGTTTAACGTCCCCGTCAACACTGTAAAGGTCATTTTGGAGATGGTGCTTCCAATTTTGTGGGACTTTTACCTGACATTGAGATGAAGTGACATCTCAAGCCCTGCCACCCAATGAAACCAAACGGGTTTATAAGCATGGACGGTCCGACTCACATCGCTTTGCCTGGGGAAGCTTGGATCCGCTAAGCGGTTTACCAGCACTCTTGTGCGGGTCGGTTTCAGCTCTGCGTGGAAGCATCATGCAGCCCATCTATTTTTTCAAGCCCACACTTATACAGGTATGCATGCACACATACATGCACGCTGCACTCACACATAGGTGCATGCATACATGCACACATGTATGCATGCACACACATACATGCATGTACACATGCATGCTCAAACATGCTTGCATGCACTCATGCAAACATGCTCATAAACATACTTGCATGCATAAATACAAACACACATACAAATTGCAGGCATGACAGCACACATGTTAACATGCATGCGTACACACACACTCAGGCAGGCATGCATGCACACTCACATACATGCATGCATATGCATGCATGCACACACTAATGCTTGCATGCATATACACATGCATGCATACATGCATGCAAGCACACATGCATGCTTACATACACACATGCATGCATGCATGCATGTGCACATGCATGCATGCACACACAAACACACACATGCATGTACAGATTCAGGCACACACAGACACATACTTGCATGCACACATGCATGCATGCACTCATGCATGCATGCACACATACATGCATGTGCATGCACTCATGCATGCACACACACTTATACATAAATGCAATCACTCACACATGCATGCATGCATGCAAGCACACATGCATGCATGCATACACTCATGCACACATGCATTTGTGCATGCAACTCACATACATCAGTGCACATGAATGTGTATGCATTACTCATGCATGCATGTACATGCATAAATGCACACACTCACCCATGGATGCATAGTACACATGCATGCACACATACTCATGCATGCATGTACACACATGCATGCACACATACATTTATGCAGGTACACTCATATGCATGCATGCACACATGCATGCACTCACACATTCATGCATGAACACACACACATAAATGCATGCACACACATACCCACATGCATTTGGTTATGGCCCTTTAGGGCAAGCATATGGTTGGGAGCATTGTGTTTTACAAACACCATTTCTAGTTCCTTCTTTTTGTTTTCTTCAAAAGTGGTCTTAAAGACCACTTTTGACTTAAAGACCACTTTTGAACAGTCCCAGAGGTGGTTTTAATACAAGAATTTTACTGCAATTTGAATGCCATCTCCTATGCATTTTCCATTGGCTCTTTAAGGGTTAATATAAAGTAGAGCGAATTGGTGCAGTGGTAAAAACTTGACATGTAATCAAGGGGTTCTAGGTTCAAGTCCTATGCCAGGCATCATACCTTGTCTCCTTGAGCAAGATACTTTATCCACATTGCTTAGTACTGCTTTCTACCCTAAAAGGTCAAAGTTGACAGTATTAGAAAATAATTATATTAAAAATATCATATTAATATAAAAAGTAATGTAAATCTTCCTAGAAATGACTACCGATCTGTTTAACCCTTTCTGCCTTGAATAGGATCTTCCATCTTTATATAGGAGGAGTCCATTTCATGATCAAGAGGTGTGATGTGGACTTATTTTTAGAAATTTATTTTGAAAATGGCTGAACTTTTTACAAACAGTGAAGGCCATGATCAGGACTCAGTTTTGTGACATCTGATTTGCCGTGTCCCCCTTTGGGGTTTCCCATTCGTAATGGGTTAAAACTGTGTTTACTGTGGTGTTCATGTTTTGGCTTTGTACAGAAAGATTAATATTCAAGTGGTTTCCAGGGATTAAGTGATTTCTTCTGTTAATTAATTACTATGTAACAAGGCTGTAGGTAGTTGAAACAGACTCCAGTGCTGGGAATTGGTGAAAAATTCTGGGGAAATAATTTGTTATTTCAGAGAAAAGGATGATGGAGGCACAGAATTTCGTGATGGATATTCATTGTATTGTTAGTTCACGGCAAACACTATCTTTGCAAACAGTGTAGATCCAGACCAGATGCCATCTGATCAGGATCTGCACTGTTTGACATTCAGTTCATAAATTTGTATGAATAAATTTTGTCAAGTAATGGGATTGGTTCAAAGTCTGAAATGGGTGTGGCCAAAATGAATATTCAGCAGGATAAGGGTTTATTTTGTTCAGAGGCACTGTGGCCTAGTAGCTGGAACACTTATCCTGCTGTTCACACAACCCCTACCTTTGCTAACAGTGTAGATCCAGATCAGATGGCTTCTGAAGAAGCCATCTGATCAGGATCTACTCTGTTTGTCATTCAGTTTGCGTGTTTGAATGAATAAATTACATTAAGTAATTTGTTTGGTTAAAATGTAAATGGGTGTGGCTAAATTGATTTATGCAGCAGGATAAGGGTTAACTTTAGGCTGAAACTAATTTTATCAAAGTACTGACAACACTCGGTGGGCCGATGTGAATCGGTGAAAACTCACATGGAATGTCAGATCTTAATTTTTCATACAGATTATGCTGGAGAAGGTCTTTCTGTATAAGAATTTGTTGTCATGTTTTTCAGACTGAAGTCAAAGAACTAAAGCATTTTGCTTTAAGAAGCTATGTGGTTTAATCCATGGGTAACAAACTGTGTGCCCCACTGCTCTCCAAGAAGGCATACCCACACCAGGACCAGCCCTGGAAGGTCAGGAAGGATTCACACCTCTTGAGGTCAGTACCAATTTATCATCATGCGAACAAACTCTAAAATGAACACCCAACTAAACCCCACTTTATATAGAGAAAACTGGGGTTAACAGGGCTATGTATTATTATCCCCTCGAACAACATAGTTGTGAGGGGGATATAGCATTTGTCCCGTATGTACACGTACGTACGTACGTACGTACATACTTTTGTCATCGCTCTAGCGCCTACATTTCTTGACTGATTTTAATATAACTTCACACAAATGTTCCTTATGACAATATCTCGAGGGAGTTTGACTTTCAAGGTCAAGATCACTGTGGCTATTCTTAGAAAAACTTTGTCATCGCTCTAGCGCCTACATTTCTTCACCGATTTCAATGTAACTTCACACAAATGTTCCTTATAAAAATATCACGAGCGACTTTGACTTTCAAGCTCATGGCCTCAAGGTCAAGGTCACTGGCTATTTTTAGGAAAACTTTATCATCGCTCTAGCACTTACATTTCTTCACCGATTTCAATATAACTTCACACAAATGTCATATTTTGACAATATCTCTAGCGAGTTCCACTGTCAAGGTCAAGGTCACTGTGGCTATTTTTAGCTCACCTGACCGAAGCTCATGGTGAGCTTTTGTGACTGTGAGATGTCCGGCGTCATCGTTCGTCGTGCGTCGTGCATCCGTAAACTTTTCTTGTTAACACTCTAAAAGTTAGTTGGTCCAGTCATCCTCAAACTTGCTCAGAATGATCATCCTGACAATTTTTTTTTTTTTTTTGGTTTGGGTTTTACGGCCCTTTCAAGATTATTTCACTTATATCGAGCCGATCGTTTATCATAGGTGGGCAAAAACCGGAGTACCCGGAGAAAAACCACCTGACCTTCCTTTGCAGAACTTGGCGTCTCACACGTGACCCGAGCGAAGCTCGAACCCACGGCGGTGAGAGACCTAATGACTAAGAGTCAGCGCTCTTATCCATTAGGCCATCCTGACAATATCTAGGTCAAGTTCGAATATGGGTTATGTCAGGTCAAACACTAGGTCAGTAGGTCAAACCATAGAAAAACCTTGTTAACACTCGAGAGGCCACAGTTTCGGTCCAATCACCCTCAAACTTGCTCAGGACGATCATCTTGATAATATCTCAGTCACTTTCGAATATGGGTCATGTTGGGTCAAAAAGTAGGTCAGTAGGTCAAACCACGGAAAAACCTTGTTAGCACTCTAGAGGCCACAGTTTTGGTTCAACTATCCTTAAACTTACTCAGAATGTTCATCCTGACAATATCTCATTTAAATTGGAATATGGGTCATGTCAGGACAAAAAGTAGGTTAGTAGGTCAAATCATAGAAAAACCTTGTTAACACTCTAGAGGCCGCAGTTTTGGGCCAGTCATCCACAAACTTGCTCAGAATGATCATCCTGACAATATCTCGGTCAAGTTCGAATATGGGTCATGTCGGGCCAAAAAGTAGGTCAGTTGATCAAACCATAGAAAAACCTTGTTAACACTCCAGAGGCCACAGTTTTGGTCCAATCATCTTCAAATTTGCTCAGAATGATTATCCTGACAATATCTCCATCAAGTTCAAATACATGTCATGTCGGGTCAAAAAGTAGGTCAGTAGGTCAAATCATAGAAAAACTTGTTAACACTCTAAGGCCACAGTTCTGGTCTAATCATTGTCAGACTTGCTCAGAATGATCATCTCTACAATATCTAGGTCAAGTTCGAACATTGGTCATGTGTGGTCAAAAAGTAGGTCAGTAGGTCAAATCATAGAAAAAAATTGTTTACACTCTATAGATGACAATTTCAGTCTAAATATCATCAATGATCATATTGACAATATCCAGGTCAAGTTTGAATATTGGTCATGTGGGGTCAAAAAGAGGGGAGTAGGTTAAATTATAGAAAAACCTTGTTGACACTCTAGAGGCCACAGTTTTAGTCCAATTAACATCAAACTTGCTCAGAATTTACCTCTTTTGGTAATACCTTGGTCAGGAGGGGTATTTTAGGAATATAGTGGTACCTTTTACAAAGGGCCACCCTCTTCCCCCCCACCCACACTCCCTTTGTCACCATTGTTAGTTAGACTGAGCGTGTTCATCTCCGTCTGATGCACTATGACCTGACCCTCAATGTCCACAAGGTGCCCAGATAGTGACATACAAGTCAGCTCTGTATTGTCAAAAAGATGGATACCCCCTCTCCCCCCTTGTCACCATAAGTCATTGCTAGTTAGTTAGACTGAGCCCATTCATCTCTGTCTGTGCACTAGGACCTGACCCTTAATGTCCACAAGGTGCTCAGATAGTGACAGACAATTTGGCGCTGTATTGTCAAAGTGAACTTTTGAATGACTGCTTCCTAAAAAACGAAAACAATTTTGAAGGAATGTTCCATGGGTGACACTGATAATTTTCCACTGAACACGATAGCCACCAGAAAAAAAAAAAATGTATGACACTTAAAATGACTTAAGTTCCTAAATAGATAGATTGATTTTGAAATGTTCCTTGAGTCACTGTCAGCCAAAATTACTCTTACCCTCCACTCCACCTTATATTACCTTCCATAAGGATCAGGTGCGCGATTCAGGGCCATCATGGCCCTCTTGTTAGAAAAACTTTGTCATCGCTCTAGCGCTTATATTTCTTCACCAATTTCAATATAATTTCACACAAATGTTCCTTATGACAATACCGCGAATGAGTTTGACTTTCAAGGTCAAGGTCACTGTGGCTATTTTTAGAAAAACTTTGTCATTGCTCTATGCATACATTTTTTCAAGTATTTTAATATTACTTCACACAAATGTTCCTTATGACAATATCTCTAGCGAGTTCCACTTTCAAGGTCAAGGTCACTGTGGCTATTTTTACAAAAACTTTGTCATGGCTCTAGCGCTTACCTTTCTTCACCGATTTCAATATAACTTCACACAAATGTTCCTTATGACAATATCTCGAGCGATTTCGACTTTCACGGTCAAGGTCACTGGCTATTTTTAGAAAAACTTTGTCATCGCTCTAGCGACTACATTTCTTCACTGATTTCAATATAACTTCACACAAAGGTTCCTTATGACAATACCTCGAGCGAGTTCGACTTGCAAGGTCAAGGTCACTGTGGCTTTTTTTAGAAAAACTTTGTCATTGCTCTAGCGCTTACATTTTTTCACCAATTTCAACTTTGTCATCGCTCTAGCGACTACATTTCTTCACTGATTTCAATATAACTTCACACAAATGTTCCTTATGACAATATCTCGAGCTATTTCGACTTTCTAGGTCAAGGTAACTGTGGCTATTTTTAGAAAAACTTTGTCATAGCTCTAGTGCCTACATTTATTGATGGATTTTAATAGAACTTCACACAAATGTTTCTTATGATAATATCTCGAGTTGCTTTGACTTTCAAGGTCAAGGTCACTGGCTATTTTATGAAAAACTTTGTCATCGCTCTACCGCCTACATTTATTAACAGATTTTAAAATAACTTCACACAAAAGATGCTTATGATAATATTTTGAGCAAGATCTACTTTTGCGGACATGGCCTCAAGTCAAGGTCACTATGGCTATTTTTAGAGAAACATTGTCATCACTCTAGAACCTACATTTATTGATGGATTTTTAAACAAACTTTACACAAATGTTGCATATGATAATATCTCAAGCAAGTTGGACTTTTGCCATTTCAGTGTTTTCCACACACGAAGTTGTCTTGTGTGAGGGGATTTGTATCGCATGCGATGCCTTGTTTTTTTCTTATTTCTACTCCAAGGGAGAAGCCTCCGTGGTGCAGTGGTTATGCTACTCGCCTTGTAAACCAGGGATCGCAGGATCGATCCCGGGCTTCTCCAGACTTTAGGATGAGTCTTTAAACCGAGGTCCCGTCTCCATATGACCTTAGCTGTTGGTGGGACATAAAACTAAAACTCACTCACTCACTCTACTCCAAGGAAGTAGGATGTGGGTACAAGTTTAACAGCACTGTCACTATATCATTAGGTCTTCCACCACTGTGGGTTTGAGCCTAACTCAGTGCCAAATTTTGCAATGAAGGTCTTGCATTTTGTCCAGGTACTCCAGATTTTTTGCCCTCTTCTCATCTACAGTCAGCTGCATAAATAGGAAATGATCTTGAAAGGGCAGGAACTCCCATTCCATCAAAAAGAAAAAAACAAACAACCAAACAAATTATGGCATCTTTATATCTGGGGGGATCCATGTTGTTATTAAAATCTGTGCATAAGCATGAGCCTCAATAGCTCAGTGGTTAGTGTGTTTGACGTATGACCGAGAGGTTGTGGGTTCGAATCCGACCATGGGAGGCGAGGTGTGTGCTTTGGCAAGACAAGTAATGCCACTGCCCAACTCAACGCAGGTGTAAATTGGTAGCAGTGGTGTAATAGTCATAGACACATCCAAACACTACGTCATCGCTCAATAATACTATTTGCCGGGACTTACCGGTGGTGGGCAAAAAAAGTCTTTGGCCGTTTATCGCCATTGTAAATGCGATGTTATTTTTCTCTTCAATTGGACCGGCCCCGATAGCTCAGTTGGTAGAGTGTCCGCTCCGGGGAACGGGAGGTCTCGGGTTCGATCCCGGGCTGCGACATACCAAAGTCGTTAAAAATGGTACTAGCTGCTCCTCGTTTGGCACTCAGATTTACGGGGTAGAGCTAGGACTGGTCGATCCAGTGTCAGGATAATGTGACTGGGTGTGGTATCATGTAATGTGTCTGGGACATGATACTTCAGTGAGGCAGCACTATAAACGTGAGCATTGAGCTCCCTGTCGCAACCAGACACCGTCGTGATATGACTGAAAAATTGTTGAAAGCGACGTTAAACCCGAATTCACACACACACACAATTCTCTTCAATTGTATTTTGTTTGGAATGGAAACGACAAAATCGACCTTTAAACTTTTAAAATAGACATGTCTTAGCTAGTAATTATTGGTTTCTGGAAGATTTGAGGATGTTTTGATGATTAAATTACCTGTTAAACTTATACAGGTAACGAGGCTGGACTGTCTTAATTATTTGTAATAAAATGCGCAAAACGAATGATTAAACACGGAAGATGCATGAAGGAACTCTAAAATATATTTATCTACTTATTTAAACTATAATTCAATCGATTTTCTGTGACAGTCAACTAAAATATGCCCGTAATATTAAATCTATTTATAATGTGTTTATATGGAACCAGAGGCTTTTTGCCAACCACGAAAGATTGTTATCAAAAGGAGAAGTAATTTTGCGCATGCGCAATGACATGTAAACAAGGTCACGTGTCAAAACATTGGATCCGTCTATAGTCACTGCCTCTCATAACATCTGGAATGAGTGTTAGAGAGAGGATTCAAATAAGCTTAAAGCTAATAACTAATTTTATGTAATGTTGGTTGGCACCTGATGTTGTCTCTGGTCGGGCCCATCGGAGTCTAACTGTTGGTCTTCTTTTGGTCCAGCATTTCTGTGGTTTCTTGCTGTCGAGTCCTCACCATTGTTTCATCTCTGTGGTTGTTTGATTTTTGTGTTCATAGAGATGTTGCACTGATGAGTTAGGAGGCCTTCATCCGGACTGAATAAATTATTTGTCTAAATCGGGACGGAAATAAGGGCGAGGATTGTGGCCACGTGAAATTCGTTTCACTGACCGTTCCAAGGCGGTTCTTCTGTCGCAGTTTGTTTTTGTTATGGTTTGTCTTTGAGTGTCTGTCGCTTATATTATTTTGTTTTGGATAGCTAACTGGCCTTTTTATGGGAAAGTGACTGTCCTTTTGGCTTTCCACTGTTGATGTTTCCATTAGGGTCTAGTTGTTTCCTGTATGCGCTTCTTTCCCTTTGGTGTCTCTGATGGGAGCTGTGGGTTAATAGTATCGATTCCTGATCAGTGTCAGAAAGAGGTTTGTGTGTGTGTGTGTGTGTGTGTGCATGTGCGTGTGCATGTGTGTGTGTGTGTGTGTGTTATTATTAGATCCCAGTATAAGCACACATGTTGTGAGTACTTGTCAGAATCACCTCAATGAGGCGATTGTAACAAGTTCCACCACCAGAATGCGGATCTCATCAGGGTCTACACTGTTTGCCACTCATCCCGCTATTCCTGGACACAACATCAGGTATTAAATTGTACTTGTTCAAATTTCGGAACAAGTAAGGTAAGAAGTTGAGGTGTCCGAATACTTAGGGTAAATACGGTATGCAAGTTGGAATGATGAGTACTCTCTGATCTGCAATCTGTTTGGATTATTGAGTCTGCTGTTGTGGTTAACCCATTTTGTACCGGAAACCCCAAAACGGGTACCACGACAAACAGTGCAGGCCCAGATCAGACGCCGCAGAATGCGGCGTCTGATCAGGGCCTACACTGCTTGTAAAAAGTTCAGCTATTTTCCCAATAGTTTTTGAAGATAACACAACCTGACACCCCTAAATTTTGAAATGAACTCATGCTGTATATAAGGTGGAAGATTCCATTTGGTACTAAAAGGGTTAATCACTGCCAGGTGTTTAATCCGCCTAATCTGGCATTATTTCAGCATGCTAAATGATGTTTATACTTCATGTTTGACATTCACTGAATTTTAATGCCAACAACAGGTGTTTCTTAAGTGAAGATGAGCTGCTTTAAGGTGAATGGACACACCTTCTAAGCTAGATTACTCTGGGTCCCAATTCATTTAGTGTGTCGGTTTTTGCAACCAAATGACCATTTCTCCATTTGACTATTAAAGTTATTCCAGTAAATAACTCAGCCCACCTGAACCCATTTTGTACTTATAATTTACCCTTTTAACTTAACTCTTATCATGCTGTTCACGACAACCCTAGTCTGGCTCCAGACCCTTTCTTTACTTCTCTCTTTCTTTTTCTTTTTTCTGGAAGGGACATAAAGCTTGCATGGCTTATAGGATTTTGTTTTACTTCATTCCCTTGGCTAGAAAGAAAGGGTCTGGTAACAAGCGAAATTGGTATTGGCAGAATTCTGCCTGCTAACCTTTTCACCTTGTTTTAACTGAGGGCAATGAAATTTGTTAAATTAACTAATGCTGCTAATGGCCTGTATCAAATTTCTTGGAAGTCAGAACATAAATACTGAGGCAGAGCTGGCTTCCACATTCTCAAGTTGAAGTGGGGCTAAGGCTGTGGAAAATCCATGTCATATTGCACTTTGTCTATATATGTAGTTGATCAGCCTGCTTATCAGTGCTTCTGATTTATCTTCACTGTTACTTAATTATTCTAAAGACTCCCACCAGAATCTGTTGACACGATGTTACTGTTTTTGTTTTGTTATGTTTTACGGCCCTTTCAAACTTATTTCGAACCGATCGTTAACCGGAGGTTGCAAAAACCGGAGTACCCGGGGAAAAAACACCGACCTTCTGTTACAGAGCGAGGTGCGAACCATAAAGTAAAAATTAATAATTATTATAATTGTATATAACAAAATATTTTTTATTTATTTATTTAGATATTTTATAATGGGCCTTCACTGTTTGCGTAAAATTCATTATTATTATTATCATTATCATTATTGTTATGTTTTGTAGAGTCCACAAAGCATAAATGGGTTCAAGAAATTGTTGCGTTAGCCTTTTTTTTCTCATTTTAGCAGATACAAGCTTTTTTCGTGATCCCTTCAAGTATAACACTCATGCAATATCATGAGTGGGCTTGGAGAAATAGATAGGGCTGCATGATGTCGGCTTCCGTGCAGAATTGAAACTGACAGCACATTTCCGCTTAGAAGGTCTTAGCATGCCCAGTAAAAGTTGTACAGGTCCGACTGTCCCTTTTTCATCTCTGTCCCATTAAATTGGAAGCAACGTCTTCAAATGACCTAAATAGTGTTGATTGGTACATAAAACCTCAAACAAACCAACAAAAATAAACAATATATATTATTTTCAGCTGGAAATTTTTAATATTAAATATCAAACTTTTCTGTCAAGGTTTTTTTGTGTATGTAATTTTTATTATTACCGTATTATTATTATGAATACAGTGGGGGTGCTGTAACTGATGTGACAAATTGTGGTCAAACCCCTTGCATGATAAGGTTGCACTAAATCACTAATCATGATGAATGCCCCCCGCCATATGCCTCACTAGCTGAGTAATTTGAATGACATAGTTGTTCAAGGGCACATAATTCTGCAATAAGGGTCTAGATCAGAATCCTGTTTTCTTTATGCACATGTTCAATGCATGTCTGAAGTGTGGGAGGAGTTGAGGAGACAGGAACAGTAATATCTAACTGCCTATGCTATTCATATGGCCAAAATGAGTAAGTAGTTCAAAGGGACATAATTCTGCAATAAGAGGCTGGTTCAGGATCCTGTTTCCTTTATGTACATGTTCAATACATATCTGAACTGCATTGCAAGTTTCAAAGCCCTGCATCAAATACTGTTGGAGAATTTTTGGAGACACGAACAGTACTATTTAACCTCCTATGCTACAAATATGGACAAAATTTTTAAGTCGGTCAGAGGGACATAATTCTGCAATAAGGGGATGGATCAGAATCCTGTTTCCTTTAGGCACATGTTCAAGTCATGACTGAATGCCCTGCATCAAATACTGTAGGTGTGGAGACAAGGATAGAACTTCAAAGTGTGACGGATAGATATACAGATAAAAAGACATAGACATGGACAAGGGCAAAACTATATGCCCCTCCCAACTTCGTGGCGGGGGCATGAAATGGCAGATTGAGCCCATTACCAACCTCAAACCACTCATATATGTATGCGTATCTGACTGGTGATCAGGTGGACATGGGTTCGATACCTGCCTGGTTGGAAAACTCTTTTATAGAGATTGATCATGATTTTTACAGTCATTCTGTCCCTTCAGCTAATTTAAGTGGGACGATTGTCAGTTTCTGGCAAAAGAATGTGCGCTGTACTGATTAACTGCTTACGCATATTCCAGGTTACACTTTTCCTGGGCAGGATAATCCTGCCCAGGGAAAGTGCCAATAGGTAAACTGGCCAGACCGATATGATCTAAATAGTATTGACTGGATTGTTAAACTCCGAAAGAAGCAAACAAAACAGCCATCTTCCCGAAATACGATTTTTGCCAAATTTGAAGGAATGGCATTGTAAAGTATTAATGCTCAGTTTATCAATTAGTAATTAGATGAAAAGACATACGGATGGACATAAAAGCACATTTCTTCTTATCGTGTATAAACAATTTCTATACATTCTCAAATCTGATGATGCATTCTATGGAATCTGATGAGCATCCAGTATACAACTAGTTGAACCACACAATTTGATGTTCTCTTTTTCTATTACATTCAATGTACTATCTTTGAGTCAATCGTTTGTTAATCTAACCAAAGTTACTGGGTATAGACCCCACTTCAGTGATAAAGTCCAAGTTGTAGAACAATAGCCCCGGTATCCTTAGTGCTGTGGGTTTCCGTGTTGCCTATTAGGGTTAATTATAAATCTGGACTGGAATCATGTGTTGGGTTTGCCAAACCATGTAGACCCAGATCAGTAGCATCTGATCAGGCTCTACACTGTTTCTGTTTGTAGAGCCAGATCAGATGTCACAGTATACAGTGTCTGGTCAGGGACTACATTGTTTGCTTTTGTTTGTGGCCACAAAATGCAGTGTCTGATCAGAGTCTGCACTGTTTGCTTACAGTGCATGAGGGTAAGGGTTAAACGAAATGTTAAGTAATAATTATTCCAGCCTACACCCAGAGACAATCCACCCTGCTTTGATTTTTTGTTTCCCCATTCTGCTTTGTAGTGGGTGTTAGCTACTTATTGGAGTTCATCTGTGATGCAGTCTGGTAACAATATATACAGTTCTCAACACTATAAAATTAACCTTGCTCAATGTAAATCACACAGTTTACATTTTAATTCTCTCTCTGTAGTTGTGAATGGGGCAGCAAAGGTTTCCAACAGAATATTCAGGGAACTTTCAGAGATAAGGATCTGTGTTTACTAAATGGCTGCATCCTAATTACTTCCAGATTTTATCTAAATATTTTGGAGGTGGATCCTATTTCAGAGCCTTCTACGCTTGTTACCAGTCGTTTTTGTTCAGGGAAAGGTAACTTGAAATTGGATTTAAAGAGGAACAGGATAAAATAATGTAATAAAGAGAGAGATTGATATAAAACAAAAACGAATGGAGCCAGTCTAACGACAACCCCTATCTTTGGAAACAGTGTAGATCCAGATCAGATGGCTTCTGATCCGAATCTACACTGTTTGACATTCAATTTATGAATTTGTAGGAATAAATTACATCAAGTAATCTGATTGGTTCAAAGTCAGAAATGGGTGTGGCTAATCTGAATATTCAGCAAGAGAAGGGTTAAAGTATCACTACTATCACATGATATGTCTACCAGTGAATCTACATTGAACTGTCTAAACAAGGTACCGTATTCGACCTATTTACCGCACCGTGCGCTTAGTTTTTTAAAAATTGTATGAAAATATTGTGGTGAAAAATCTACCTAATAAGCGCATACTCAATACGAAAAAAATACCAAAAAAAGTTTCCGATATGATTGTTTTATACAGTTGAATTTCAGCATAGGGTTCACCATGTCGGGAGGTTACTGTAAAGTGTGCGCTTGTGTATTTTTTCCAGAAAAAGCTTGGGTGTGCGCTTATAGGAACATGTGCGGTAAATAGGTCGAATACGGTATTATATTTTTCCAGAAAGCCATGTTTCGAAAAATGGTGGTTCCAGTCTATTTATCTTAAAATGCCGATAATGTGGCCAGCTGCTTTTAAATGTTTTGGGTTGATGGTTTATCAATGTGACCAAAATTTGGGGAGGTAAATCGGAGGTTTTACGATCAGAAATTTCGTTCTATGGCACTGCATTAGCAGAGCTGTAAAACGTAATTTGCAACCGTAAAACCAACGATTTACCTCCCCAAATGACAATTTTGCAATACAGTTCTCCCCATTCTAATGCGTTGTTAAGTTAGGAATTGTACTATGCACAAGGCAGCAAGCCATGTGCCAACCAATAAAAAGTGATGTTATAGTGGCTTAATGTATTCTCGCGGTTTATGTATTCTCGCGTGATTGTATTTTTCGGCCATAACAAACCGCTGCGCCGCCTAGCGAATGTTTTCATTGGATAATGCCTGTCACAGAGGGTCACGCTTCCATTGGCACACTTAGATTGACAAATGTATCATTTAAACATGTTGAAGGTAAGTTTTCAATGTGACAGCATTTTATACACAATACGAACATCATCAGTATTACTAGCCGGTATACCCAACTCCTTCAGAAACCCCATATTCAGTCAAAAATATATACAATCTCATAACAAAGACTGACCTTAGTCATGTGCATAATGAGGTCAATGGTAAGATTTGTTTCGAGACCGTGACTATCCAATGAGCGCTTCCGCCTGACAAAATATTATAATTAACGCGAGACCACATGACTCTCCTTTCAAAATGGCGGAGGAACAGTAACTGTCTATCGCAATGCTGCTTTCTTCTAAACATGAACGGACTGGAAATATTGTTTGCTGGAAATTAAGCTTATGTTTCTAAATTATTTAATTTATTTTTTTCTGTCTTAAGTACCGCGAGAATACATAACACCGGGCTACATTATGACGTCATGATACTGACGGTATACATTTTAGGGACCAAACATGGTTTTTCATGTATAAACATTTGCCGGTGTAACAGGCCGGTTCTTCCCCCCAGTCAGTTTCTTCCCCGGGGAAGAAACGGGCAGTCAGTTTCTTCCCCGGAGAAGAAACTGACTAGTCAGTTTCTTCCCCACCCAGTCAGTTTCTTCCCCACCTGATTTTTTTTTAGAACCATAGAGAACAAGTAATTTATGCCTCACAAATTGTTAAAATTTCAAAAAGAAACCATTCTGAACTAGTTTTGAGTCTTTACAGCTTGAATGGCAAAATTTTCTCTATGCCATACAATATATGGAGATCCAAGGAAATTTTCATCCCAATTCCAGTATCTATGATTAATTTTCTGAGCATTTTATGACATGATTGTTATTAACTAAACAGATATAATAAGCTACAACCCTTTAGTGCTCCAATCTAAATATAATTTGGAAAGTGGGGGTGGGGAAGAACTGGGCCGGCCCATTTCTTCCCCACCTCAGATTTTTCTGTTTACTAAAAATACTTGTGATAAATGTTCTTCACTTTTAAAGACATAAATTGGTATTAACTAAAGAGCTATAATAAGCAACAAATGTTTGGCTCTTAAATTTCAATAGAATTCGGAGACTGGGGGGTGGGGAAGAACTGGGCCGGCCCAGTTCTTCCCCACCCCAGATGTTTCTGTTTAATAATAATTCTTGCGATAAATTTCCTTTGCTTTTTAGGACAAAAATTGGTATAAAATACAAAGATATAATAAGCAAAAAATGTTTGGCGCTTTATTATCAAGAGAATTTGGAGGCTGGGGTGGGGAAGAACTGGGCCGGCCCAGTTCTTCCCCACCCCAGATGTTTCTGCTTACTAATAATTCTTGTGATAAATTTCCTTTGCTTTTTAAGACATAAATTAGTATAAAATTAAACAGATATATTTAATTATAAGCAACAAATGTTTGGAGCTCAAATCTTAATAGAATTTGGAGACTGGGTTGTGGGGAAGAACTGGGCCAGCCCGTTTCTTCCACACCCCAGATGTTTCTGTTTACTAAAACTTCTTGTGATAAATTTTCTTCACTTTTAAAGACAAATTGGTATTATCTAAACAGATATAATAAGCAACAAATGTTTGGCACTTAAATTTCAATAGAATTCGAAGACTCAGGGGTGGGGGAACAACTGGGCTGGCCTGTTTCTTCCCCACCCTTGGGTAGTGTTGTACAGTTATGTCAGTTATATCGCTGAAGATGTCTGGAGTGGGGAAGAACTGGGCCAGTCCGTTTCTTTCCCACCCTTGGTAAGTATTGTACTGTTAAGTCAATTACGACATTGAAGGTGTCGGGGTGGGGAAGAACTGGGCCAACCCATTTCTACCCCACCCCTGGGTAGTGTTGTACAGTTATGTCAGTTATATCGCTGAAGATGTCTGGGGTGGGGACGAACTGGAGTGGCCCGTTTCTTCCCCCACCCTTGGGTAGTGTTGTACAGTTATTTCAGTTATATTGCTGAAGATGTCTTAGGTGGGGAAGGACTGGGCCGCCCGTTTCTTCCCCACGGTAAGTGTTTTACTGTTAAGTCAATTATGACGTTGAAGGTGTCTGGGGTCGGGAAGAACTGGGCTGCCCATTTCTTCCCCACCCTTGGCTAGTGTTGTACAGTTATGTCAGTTATATCAGAGGATGTCTGAGGCAGGGAAGAACAGGGGCGACCTGTTTCTTCCCCAACCTCGTGTAGTGATGTACAATTAAATCAGTTATGATGTTTAAGTTGTCTGTGGTGGGGAAGAACTAGGCCGGCCCAGTCCTGCCCCACCCCCAAACTCCAAATTCTATTTAGATTTGAGCTCCAAACATTTTTTGCTTATTATATCTTTTTAGTTTATTCCAATTAAAAAGTGAAGAAAATTTATCACAAGAATTTTTTGCAAACAGAAAAATCTGGGGTGGGGAAGAAATGGGCCGGCCCAGTTCTTCCCCATCCCCAGTCTCCAAATTCTATTAGATTTGAGCTCCAAACATTTGTTGCTTATTATATCTTTTTAGTTTTTACCAACTTTTATCTTAAAAAGCGAAGAAAATTTATCACAAGAATTTTTTTACAAACAGAAAAATCTTGGGTGGGGAAGAAACTGGCCGGCCCAGTTCTTCCCCACCCCCAGTTTCTAAATTCAATTGAGATTTGAGCTACAAACATATTTGTTGTTTATTATATCTTTTTAGTTTATACCAACTTTTGTCTTAAAAAGCAAAGGAAATTTATCACAAGAATTTTTTGTAAACAGAAAACTCTTTGGTGGGGAAGAAATGGGCCGGCCCAGTTCTTCCCCACCCCCAGTCTCCATATTCCATTTTGATTTGAGCTCCAAACATTTGTTGTTTATTTGATTATTTAAGTTTATTCCAATTTATGTCTTAAAAAGCGAAGAAAATTTATCACAAGAATTTTTTGTAGAAAGAAAAACTGGGGTGGGGAAGGAACGGGCCGGCCCAGTTCTTCCCCACCCCAGTCTCCAAATTCTCTTTAGATTTGAGCTCCAAACATTTGTTGCTTATTATATCTTTTTAGTTTATACCAATTTATGTCTTAAAAAGCGAAGAAAATTTATCACAAGACTTTTTTGTAAACAGAAAACTCTGGGGTGGGGAAGAAACGGGCTGGCCCAGTTCTTCCCCACCCCGAGTCTCCAAATTCTATTTTGATTTGAGCTCCAAACATTTGTTGTTTATTTGATCAATTAAGTTTATTCCAATTTATGTCTTAAAGAGCGAAGAAAATTTATCACAAGAATTTTTTATAAAAAGAAAAATTGGGGTGGGGAAGAAATGGGCCGGCCCAGTTCTTCCCCACCCCCAGTCTCCAAATTCTATTTAGATTTGAGCTCCAAACATTTGTTGCTTATTATATCTTTTTAGTTTATACCAATTTATGTCTTAAAAAGCGAAGAAAATTTATCACAAGAATTTTTTGTAAACCGAAAAATCTGGGATGGGGAAGAAAAGGGCCGGCCCAGTTCTTCCCCACCCCCAGTCTCCAAATTCTATTTAGATATGAGCTCAAAATATTTGTTGCTTATTATATCTTTTTAGTTTATTGCAATTTATGTCTTAAAAAGCGAAGAAAATTTATCACAAGATTTTTTTGTAAACAGAAAACTGTAGGGTGGGGAAGAAACGGGCCGGCCCAGTTCTTCCCCACCCCCAGTCTCCAAATTCTATTTAGATTTGAATGTCAAACATTTGTGGCTTATTATATCTGTTTAGTTAATACTAATTTGTCTTAAAAAGCAAAAAAAATCATCAAAGATGCTTGAATTGGGATGCATATTTTACTGCATCTCCATGAATGGTGTAGCATAGAGCAAATTTTGTGATTCAAGCTAAAGGACTCAGAACTTATTCAGAATGGTCTCTTTTCTCATTTATAACAAATTGTGAGCTGAAAATTATTCGTTGACTATGGTTCTGAAAAAAATTCAGGTGGGGAAGAAACTGACCGGGTGGGGAAGAAACTGACTAGTCAGTTTCTTCCCCCGGGGAAGAAACGGGCCGGCCCAGTTCTTCCCCCGGGGAAGAAACGGGCCGGCCCAGTTCTTCCCCGGGGAAGAACCGGGCCGGGGGAAGAAACTGACCGTTACACCTGGTCCACCGAGGAAGCTGTTTGAACATGAGGCCCTTGGCAGAATGTTCAAATATCTTACGAGGGCTCTGGCAAATATTAAATACACTGAAATAACAATGGATAACCGTTGTTCTTGCACAACTTACGACTCCGACAGCACATCGTTACAAAAACGCCCAAAGGCCCCATATAAACTCAGTATAAACTCTTCAAATGCGACCGGCAAACCAACATAGCGGCTTGTTTAGAATGCTATTTACAGTGACGCTGTTACACAATAACCTTCTGACATCACCACAGAGCCCTAAAACGCTACATTCAGGGCAATAACATTACGTCGCTCAACATAACGTAAACAAAGCAAGGCCCATCTTGAAGTACAAATTCCTGTTCCTGTATGCAAATTTCATGATTTGAACATGTTTTGTTTTGTTTGAGCATTTGACAGTGGCTTCAAACAGCCGTGCGCATAGGTATTTATGCAAGAATGAAGAATATACCATTGCAAATTTTTGATGTTATCCAATCAGATGTCACTTTATTAGCATGATTGTTTATAGCCATGCTCTTCTTGTAGATGTGATGTCAGAGTGCTGTGGAATGAGAATTGAGCCAAGGTACAGCATTTCCTACAATAAGATGTGTGCCCAGTGAAGAATCAGTTCAGCCTGTGCACCGCGCAGTCTGATCAGAGTCTTCGTTGTGCTCTAAGGATAGCTAAGCGCACAATGCTCCTTCATGCAGCAAGAGAAGTCCCTGGTCAGACTGTATTGATGTGCAGGCTGATCTGATTCTTCGCTGGGCGCATATTTAAATTGTAGGAAATACTGTGCCCCGGCTGAATTATCTGTAAAATGTGGACTCGACTCATGTACTTGCCAATCTGATTGAAGTTTCTTAATCCTTATCCTGCTGTATAATTTAATTAGCCACACCTATTTCTGACTATCAGCCAATCAGATTACATTATATAATTTTTTTACTTTAAATTCACAAACTGAATGACAAACAGTGTAGATCCTGGGATCTGGATCTACACTGCACAGGTAGGGGTTGTCCTGAACAGCAGGATAAGGGTTAACCCATTGCAGGCTGGAAACCTCTACAGGGGTACCTTGGCAAATAGTGCAGGTCTAGATCAGACACCGCAGAACATGGCGACTGATGAGGGCCTGCACTATTTGCTTACAGAATTTTCTGTCCAAAATATAATAAGAATGAAAAAAATAGGCCTACCACCCCTTGTATGACAAATAGACTTGTCTAGCAGTTAGCAATGGAAGAATCCACCAGTATATGAGTACACTGGGTTAAGATGTATATTTCAAAGCATAATTTCTTTCTTTTCATTAAGTTGTTAGTCTGTCATCGTTACATCATGGGGTGAGTGAAATTGGCAATCATCTTGTCAAAGACGATTGATTTACATATTCACTGTATAATTTTACTCCACTTTCAACGAATTTTAGCCTGTTTCTCAGCACAGCTGGAGATCATTTGTGAGGCCATTTAATCTGTAACTGGAGTGTGGTGATTTGTTATTGTTTGTGATGGAAATCTCTGATAATACAGAGGCTACTTGGTTCTATCAGAATCTCACTCTAGCTCAGTTTATATGGATTACTTTTTTCACTTTTTTTCATAGCTGACAAAAAGTTGTTTAAATTCTTTATGACATCACATCCCTCCATATACCAAGAACATAGCAAGGTCATTGATTTGATTTAATTGATATGCATCAATAAGCAAAAATTTCAAATGAAAATATTCCTGGCAGTTTCATACCAATACATATTTGTCTTGGCGAGGCTATAATGAAGAAATCTGACATTTGACTATTTAATACATTGGTTAGGTCTTTTCAGTATGCCAGCATATCAGATATTGTTACAAATTTCCCAACTCTTTGGTCGATAAGCAGATAATCGTATTTTTACATTTAAGCCTCAATGAGGCTGCCACTGCCTATGAATTTTTTAACTTGTTTGGTCTTGCCTTGACTATATATTTGCAAAACCAAAATACATATTATACATGTATTTCAAACTATTTAATTTTCACAACGGACTGGTCACACTCAGCCAGGCTATTTATTTAGAAATCTGGCATTTGACAAGTTCAATAATTACTTGTTGAAAAGAGGGGGTATACAGGGGTATACTTTATTTTTCTTATTCCTGCTTAAACATATAGACTGTGGGTACGCTTTGAGACCGCCCCAATTTTTGTTTGATTTTGTTTGATTTGAGTTTTAACGTCCTAATCAACACTGTATAGGTCATTTTGCGGGACTTTTCCCTACACTGAGATGAAATGACATCTCAAGCCCTGTTGCCCAATGAAACCTATAGGGTTTATTAGCATGGACGGTCCGCCTCGCACTGCGGTTCCTGGGCAGGCTTAGATCCTTTAAGCGGTTTACCAGTACTAGTGTGCTTGCCGGATTCAGCTCTGCATGGAAGCATCATGCAGCCCATATATTAAGAGACCGCCCCAATAAGTCGATTTTAAGAGACCGCCCCAATAAGTCAATTTTAAGGAGCACCCACAATCTGTGTATCCATAAAAAGAGGGGGTTTATAGGGGTACATTTTATTTTTCTTATTCCTGCATAAAATACATAGTCTGTGGGTACTCATTAAAACCGCATCAATAAGACGAAATTAGGGAGCAACCGGAATCTGTGTATGCTTGAAAGATGGGGGTTTACAGTGGCATACGTTATTTTTCTAATTCCTGCTAAAATACATAGACTCTGGGTACTCTTTCAGATCGCCCCAATTAGACGATTCCTAGGAGCATCTGCAACCCGTGTTAGTGCTGAAAAGAGGGGGTTTACAGGCTACATAGACTGTAGATACCTTTTACGGCTGTCCCAGTTAGACAATTCCAAGGAGCACTCACAATCTGTGTGGGCTAGAAAAGAGGGGGTTTACAGGGGCATACTTTATATTTCTTATTCCTAGTTATATACATAGACCCTGGGTACCCTTTAAGAATGCAGCAATTTGACGATACTAAGGAGCACCCGCAATCTGTGTTCTTGAAAAGAGGGGGTTTACAGGGGAATACTTTATTTTTCTTATTCCTGCTTAAATTCATGATCTGTGGGTACAAAATGTTGACAATTCTAAAGAGCACCTGCAATCTGTGTGTGTTTTAATTTCAAGTCCCTGTGATCTAAGAAGTGTTGACAGGGACTAAACCTTAATTCAAACAAAACCAATTACTTATTGCACTTGTAGCACAAGTGTTGTATTTGAAAAGAATAGGTGCTGTCCCTAAATCAGTACTCTGTTAGTTGTTCATATGCATGTCCTTGTATAACACAGCATTTTAAAAATCATGATTTAAGACAATTGTCTCATTAAAGCTGTTTCTCCAACCAGGAATTATGAAGTATGAACTTGTTTGAGCTTAGAATTAGTTGGATACAGTTTAGATCCTTTTTCAAAAAAGAGAACTCTGTATATTTCACGGACTCTGAGGGCTTTCAGACCTTTGATTTTTCTCCTTCTAATTTTCAATTTAACAAAACCAGATGTTGAAAGGTCCAGGAAAATATCCTAATAAAATTGCTGATAAGAATCAGCCTTACAAGTTCCCTGGAGTTCAATGTTTATCCAAAATATTTAGCTAACGGTCCACTGCCTAGACAGCTCGACTCATAGGTGAGCAACCAAAGTGGAGTAAAATTATATAGTGTATTGGAATGTCATTATAGCTGGTCTAAGACCTACAGATAATTAGTGCAGTAATGTCACCTTAGGGTGAAAATGTATTAACCCTTAGGTGCATCTGAAAATGTTGTGTTGTGGTCTTTTTAACCCTTGTTCTGCTGAATATTCAAATATACCACACCCACTACTGATTATCAACCAATCATATTACTTGATGTAAATTATTGCAGCAAATTCACAATCTGAATGACAAACAATGTAGATCCTGATCAGATGGCTTCTTCAGAAGCCATCTGATCTGGATCTTCATTGTTTGAAAGATATGGCATATCCGGGCTCAGCAGGACAAGGGTTAACCCTGTTTGTACCAAGCGGAATCTTCCTCCTTATATACAGAAGGAGTCCATTTCAAAATTTAGGGGTGTCAGGTTATGTTTTCATCAAAATTTATTTGGAAAATGCCTGAACATTTTGCAAACAGTGTAGGTCCTGATCAGACGCTGCAGAATATCAGACGCTGCATTCTGCAGCATCTGATCTGGCCCTGCACTGTTTGCCAGGCTACCCGCTTTGGGGTTTCAGGTATATTTATTTCATATTCAGTCATCTTCATAATGGCAGATGACCTTCAGTATCTGTAAATACTAAACTTGGTATGCCTCTGTAAATATCAAACTTGGTATGCCTCTTTAGATACCAAATTTGGTATGTCTTTGACTTCAGGGTATATTTACCGGTGCGCAGACATTTGCTCACAAGACAATTGCCGTAAAAATATAAAAAAAAATGGACACCTTGAGTACATTCTGTAATTCTCCTTAATTTTGACAAATTTGTTTCACAACCCAACAAGGAATCCAAAAGATGCAGACAGAATGGCAAACAGCGTAGACTCTGATCAGACTGCTCCTTCAGGAGCAGTCATACCTGGGTCGGCACTGTTTGCTTAGGCCTATCTGTCCCAATAATTAGGATCAGATATAAGGTTATCCCCGGTAGCTGAAGCTTATCTCATGAACTTCACAAACTTGGTATGCCAATGTATCTTGATAAGTTGGTGTGTTGCATACAAATTTGGTGTTAACATGACCTTTAAGTTGACCTTTGACCTGATATATATGTAATCCCATAACTGGACAACCTTTAAATAAATACCAAATTTGGTATGTGAACAAATCCTAATGAGTCAAATGCCACATACAAATTTGGTGTCAAAATGACTTTGACCTCTGTCTTTTTTTGGTGATAGTCATTACGATAACACACCCGTGCATGATAGTGCAATTTTTATCATCTCCAAAACCGTCAATTTTCTGATGTAAATTTGTGATATTATCCTTATTTATACTCATTGAGGCGGTTCTAACGAGTACCCACAACCTATGTCTAGGAGCAGAAATAAGCAAAATCATGTATACCCCCACAAAGGCGTAGCCATGAATTTGACATTGGTGCGACCAAAACTTAAACAACGCCTAAGGCGTGAAGTCCTCCTAGGGTGGGCTGGGGTGTGGGGCGGGGTCTACGGAAAATTTCGAAAAAATGGTGCATTCTGGTGGCTTCTGACGTATTTTGGGAAGGGTTTTTCTACTTGAATGATAGCAACAATTTTGCACTTTTTTCCTAGAATATCTGTGTCAAAGTTATTGGTGAGGCTAGTCGCACCAATACAAAATATTGGTGCAACCAAATCGCACCAATCTCATCAACAGCTACGCCCATGCCCCATAAACCCCTGTTTTCTCTATATAAAGTGGGGTGTAAGGGGGTGTTCATTTCATGGACTTGTTAGTGTGATGTTTTGTCAAGAGCATAATATCTAGAGAACTACAAGGGCCATTTGTTCAAAACTAACGATGTCGTTAGTTAACGTATCGTTAAAACTTTGATCAATAAATATGGCAAATATGCTGAAATTTTTGCTGAAAATGCAAAAGCTGCTCACATTTTTTCAGCAAAAATACCAAAATTTACGATATTGTACTTGCTAGAAGAGTTTGGTCTTGGACCTCAAGTACTGGTACTTTATCTTTCTTGGGTGAATTTTTTTTGTCCTTTCTGAAAATGGCACTGGATTCTATGAACAGATTCAAGTCTGATTTTTTATGTAAAAAAAAAAAAATGTAAATCATGCTGGGCAGACAATTTGCAAGAAATGTTAAACCTTTGAAAATTAAGAAAAAAAAAAAAAAGGATAGATTTTCATCTGATTTATAATTTTCAGTAGCATTTGAAGGATTTTGGCTGGAATACCAGTATCTTCAGCCTTTATCCTGCTGAACACAACAACCCCTACCTTTGCAAACAGTGTAGATCTAGATCAGATCTGCATACATGAGTAGTATAGGGGGGCACTTTGGCGTCATTTTTATAGCGTCAATTTTATAGCGTCTTTTTGGGTGTTATGTGACGCTATAAAATTGACGCTATAAAAATGACGCCAAAGTGCCACCACCGCTTGGTCTAAGCTTGTCTGGGCTAGGTTTGGGGCCTGTGGACTTTGTGTGTGGAGTGTGTAGGTATAACTGGAATAACGTAGTTGTTTCCAAAATGACGCTATAATTTCTCAGTTTTGAGGGATTATAGCGTCATCTTGAACTGTTTCATAATGACGCTATAAATTTTCATTTTTGTGGGATTATAGTGTCATCTAGAACTGTTTCATAATGACGCTATAAATTTTCAATTTTATAGCGTCATCTAGAATATGTTAAGTCTTTTGGTGATTGTTTTTTTGTGATAATCTTTCAAGAGGTCCAGGGATACCACAAGATGACATTATGTTGTTCTGGTGTGAAAAAAATGTTTGGCACGAATAGGGCTCGAACCTATGACCTCCTGCTTATCAGACAGGTGCTCTACCAACTGAGCTAAAGTGCCAAGATATATTTTGTATGTAATATAATTGTTTTAAACTTAAGACATTATGGTTATTTTTTCTTAACTGTTTGATAGCCCTGAAAAGGGCTGTTTGGGTTTTGAATATCTTATTCTTTTATCTGGTTTTCTTTTTCCGTATGGGTTTGGTAGCAGCTCCAAGTCCAATAGCTGATGATGACTGCATCAGTTGTTCCTCTTCATTCACCACGATATTGATGTGGAGTGGAATCCTAATAGGACTCATTTCCAGTGATGATGGTTGTTGAGGACGATCTTCTAACTGTTTGACTCTATTTTTGAGCTCATTGATTTCCTTCACTAAGACTTCAATAACTTTGGGTTGGGGTTTTGACTGCTGTACTGGAGGCTGTGCATAGATCAGTTGGTTAGATGGTATGGCTGTATATTGTTGTTGCTGTAAGGTAGCATCACTACCAAATGTTTCATTGATAGCGGTTGTTAAAAGATCTGGATTTTGCAAGAGATCATCAAATGATATTGATGGTTCCATTGTTTTTTCAAGAAATCTGAAGTAGGTCAAATCCTTTTTATACTCTGGAGAGGGATTGACCTACTTGCAAAAATACTTTCTTTCACGTCCGTGTTCACTCAATAAATACCGATGCATTGACCTACTTCATTGCACTTCTGTGTACAAGACAAAATGGCTCACAACAGTGAAATCTACTTCAAAGCTTTGGAGGAGCAGACAGAGTCACTGAAGAGTGGCGTGAGAGAATTGATGCTCTCGTTTGACATAGTCAAGCGAGAAGCTGAAGGATTATTTTCCTCACTGGATAATATGGAGAAGATGATAGCCATCACAAAAGAGGCAGCAGAGTTGGCCCATGGCCGACAGATGGATGGTGAGGTGGCTGGGTCCTCTGCTGCCACACAGACGGAAGACTGGGGGAGGGAAGCGACAGAGCCTCCCTTCTGTTTAACAAGCGGGTCCAGGATAACTTATGAATCCTGGGCCAGAAGATGTCCAGCCTGTGGTGGAAGAACCTGCTGTCAGTGTTAGTTGTTGACTAACAAAAACCCAACGGCCCTTTTCAGGGCCACCATTAATTTTTGAATGAATGTCCTTTGATAATGTTCAATAAAGATTCCTAAGTCTGGTATTTGCTGTGATGTTGTATGTTTCAAAAGAACAAACATCATTGCTACACCAAAAACGAAGAATTCTCTGATCATGATTGGCTAAGCCAGTTTTTTCATTTTAAGTAGGTCAATCCTATGTGACTTGTATATATATATCATTCATGATTATTACTAACTTCATAACCATGGATGAATACCCAAAGTCTGGTATCTGCAGTGAGTGTGATGCTCCAACTTATCTAGAATGTGGTAAGTGTTACTGCATTCTAAGGTATGTTGGAGAGGAGCACAACTGCCCTGACCCTGACGATGGGTTTTTTGAAGATGACACTTTGTCCATATGTGATGAGTGTCTAGAACAAAGACTGAACCTTTGAAGGTTCTCTAGACCAAATGGCCCTTTTCAGGGCCGACACTTATTCTTGAAAGAGTACCTTTTGATGATCATACAAAAGATTCCTAAGTCTGATATTTGCTATAATGATTTATGTTTCGAACATAGACCATCATTGCTATACCAAAGACGAAGAATTCTCTTAGGATGATCACGATTGGCTATTTCGTTAGCCAGTTTGATTGGTTGTTCGATTAAAGTAGGTCAATCCTCCTACATTGTATAAAAGCCCTTCTGCTTCTGAGTTCTCTCCATCTTATCCTATCATCCTACACTTCTCCTTCAGCCTTCGAAGAGAGAACACGTCTCACTCCAGAGAAAATCATCAAGAATGGAAGATTATCGTCTACCAGCTCCACTCATCAGCTTATTGAAGTCCAGTAAGCTCACTGGAAATCCAGATTTTGATGTGAGCATGCGCTCAGATCACATTGAGGTCAAGCTCGTCTGGAAGTTGCGGCAGCCGTCACAGCCCAGAAAGAAGAAACCGCAGAAAGCTCCGACCTCAAAGGCAAAGTCTCAGCCACCCCAGACCAGAAAAGAACCAGCGGAGTCGACTCCAAGGACTCCGACGCCAGCCAAGAGAACGCCGCCGCCACCCCAGCAGCAGCCGACTCGACGCAGATCACCGGTGATACCAGCAAGCCCCGAGCCTGCGACATCACCTCCACCGTCTCCGTCACCTCCCAGCTCACCACAGCCTATGGAAGCCGAGAGAGTGACCTTCCCACACGTTCCAGGGAGTTTCACCGCCACAACAGGCAGAGAATGCACAGACAAATACAAGATGATGGATGCGCGCTACTCCAGCGACCAGAAAGTCTGCATTGTGACACTCCAGCACAAAAGAAAGCCTCACCAAGACGACTGTTACGGGATACTAGAACTAACAGCAAAGCACTACACAATCTACAAGGGCTACGACAGTAAACACTTCTCACAAGAGGCCATCGACGAGATCGAGGAGTGTTATTCCAACAGCCCTCAAGGACGGCATGCAGAGCTGATCAAGCAGACCAAAGCCTACGTGAAACAAGCTGACTGCAGGTACTTCGCTCCAGAGTAGGCTAGCCGTCCGAATAACTTACACCGCCTGGGAATGCAAAAACAACTTGTAAATCGCCCGTGGACCGATCCCAGCGCGGCCCCTGGAGAGAGCATCTGACCTACTTAGCTCTCGAGCAAGATGTCTGAGTCACGATTGATAGCCGGAATTGGCAAAGACTCAACATCAATCTACATGCTCACTTTTAGAATCGGCGTTTCAAAATTCGAAAACAAACAGTGCCTCTTTCTTTTACCTGGATTATGCACCGACTCGGCCGGGCCTGGTGAAGTTGCACGTTGGACTTTACCGCGCATGGAGCCCACCCCAGAGGCACTGTTGAAACTTAGTCTTGTTGAAGTTGGCGACACAGCCCTTTTACAGGACCTTTTCTGCTTTGACCTGGTTCAGACATGTTGACACGCAAAAAATTAAGCTCAAGCAGACGAATAGGACTTTCGATAAAGGACTTACGCTAGACTAGGACGGACGGGGTTGGAGCCGAGCGGTGACCTACTTATTTCTCGGTAACGAGAAATAAGTGGGTCAACGCACGGCTACGGAGTTGTGCCAGCATGGATTCGTTCCCTGGGACCTCCACCAACCGACGACCCTCGACAAGGGGAAACTGGAAACAAACAAACAAACAAGTTCTCTCCATATTGTTCCAGTATGACTTGGTTCAAGAAATTACGTGCTGTCTTCCACCGAAGGAAACATCCTGAGGTGGAAAGACAATACCTATGTACTGAGGAAGAGTACTGGAAGAAAGTGGAGAGGCTACAAAGCGGACTGGCTTTCCAGCAGTTCCTGGCTAGAAGGGGAGTGGGATCGGTTACTATTAAACCGATCGCTATAGTAGAACCATTCCGTGGCTAGTAACTGTTTAAGTTACTAGCTACATAAGAACAGTCCTTTTTAGGGCTAACCCATGGATTTCGTTAAATAATAACCTTTTATAACAAACAAAAGACTGGTAAACTGTTAATGTTTTTAATGTGTTTTAAAATTTTCTTAATACAATACTATATGTTTCTTAACTATAACTATCTTATGTCTGTAACTAATGTCTATGACACTTTGTTTTATTCACAGTCAAATGTCTATTTTGTCTTTGGTTTCTTCACACCACGAGTGTTAGAAGTTGTTCGCTTTCGTTTTCTTGATTTCTTAACACTAGTCTGGGATTGTTTCTCCTCAGTAGAAGATTGTTTCTCATCGGCACAAGACTGTTTCTCCTCGACACAAGACTGTATCTCCTGAGGATTATCAGATGATATTTCTTCAGTAGGTAATGCAGGTGGTATGTCCAACTCATCTTGTATCAACTGCTTCTGTGGACATTCGGGTGCCCAATGATCTGGAAGTCCACATATGTAACAGTGTCCGTAGGGTAGCTTGAAGCCCAATGTACAATCTCTTGACCAGTGTGTCGTAGCATTACATCTGAAGCAACGACCATAAGGTGTTCTCATCAGTTGTTGATCAAGAAGTGATTTTTCCAATGTTCGTAGAAGATGGATATCATATTGTTGTTTCAATAACTTCTTTAAACTTGAACAATGGTAGTAGATACTTTCAGGATCACTATATTTCTTTGTTCTTGGATCCCTATTGTATTCCATCTTGTTTAAGATTTTTGAAGTTTTCACTGTGGCAGTCAGAAGTAGAATGAAATTCTATTCAAGATCACTTCCTTTTATATCATCCTTGCCTCGTGTCTTTGAATGTAAGAACTCGATCACCTTTGGATTGTCAGCTACAGTTTTTTTCCAGTTCTCAAATGTAATAACTGAATCTTCTAACAGTTTGTACTTAGCACAAGTCCACCACAATTTCTTGAAATCTTCAAAAGTTTCTTTTTCATTTAATTTCATCTGGATTTCCTCCATAGAAATATCTTCATGAGAAAACAGTATGTAGATGCAAAGTAGTAATCTTCTGTAAGGTTTGAATTTTATCACTTGTGTCAGAGGTACTTCAAACCACTTCTTCTCCATGCTGTTGATAAAACAATGATGATCTGTGTATCGGATCAATTTATATGGTCAAAGAATCCATCTGTTTGATCAAATCGTCAATATCAGTTTCCATCGGTTCCTCATGACGGGTTTCAGAGCAGTCCATCGACTGTTCTGATGAAGCTCTTTCAATATCCATTATCATGTTGAAAATGTAGCTGATCACCTCATCGTTGTTAGCTACATGCAAACGCCATTGATCCAGTTTCACGGGTGACTCGTCCAGTATGTTACTCATGAGCCAAGCTGTTCTTTTCATCTCATGCCGAAAAGACATAAATGTATCATATCTTCTCAACCAAATATGAATGTCATCTTTGGTTTTCAAGAAATCTACATTATCTGGCTCTAACGACAAAGTTTGTTCAAGTGCAAGTCTGTAGATCTCAAATTTCAGAATTTGATCTAAAGATACAGGTAGGCTTTTTCTGATAATCTTAATCATGGTCTGTTTTAGTCAAGTACCCAGTTAGAATATTTAGTTGGGAACTTCAATACGATCTTATGTTCTTGTCTCAACTGTTCGTTTCCTAATATCACTTTATATCCTTCTTTGCTATTTATATATTCTGGCCAATAGTCGTTGAAAGTCAAACATCCCGATGGTAATATCATAAGATCTGGATTGTCCTGACTACAGAATAACTGTTTGACTTGAGCTTTGGTATATTCTTCACTCAGTATCAGATATCCCAAAAGCATATCTCTGTAGAGAAAGCTAGATGACACATTACCATGTAGAAAGTGTTGATGAAAATTCTCAGACATGTAAAACATGTCCCGTGTGGTAAAGTTGAAGAATGTGACTAACCATCTTTTTGCTTTCTTAAGGGTTGGTTGATGTTGAAAATGAAAACGGCTAATCTGTCTATGAAACTCTAATCGTTTCTTATCTGACAAATTAGGAAGTTCATCCATGAGTAATAGTAACTGAATCATTTCATCTTGGTAAGTTATTTGAGATCCAGTGTTCTTCAACATTTTCATTCTCATAGAAAACCAACTGTCTTGTATGAGTTCTGTAAAGTCTTGGCCTTTTCCACAGTTGTACATGTTGTATGTCAAAATCATCTCCGGGTCAGTATAAAACGCAGCTTTTTAGTGCAGCTATATTAAAAATATAGGAAAATGCAGCCATAAGGAAATGATAGGTAATGCAGCTATTATAGAAAAAAGTATAAAACGCAGCCGCATATGCAGCCAATATAAAATATATAGTGTAGTATAAATACAGGTTTCATTAGGATGCAAATAACACTTGTGTTATGAATTAACATCATAAAAATATATGTTCCAATTTAATAATGACCCCCCTTAAACCCCACTTGTATGTAGTACAACTAGGGTATATATTATTTTTCTTATTTTTGCTCCAAAACATAGATTGTAATTTTAAACATTATTTTTCTTATTTCTGCTCAAAAACTTAAATTGTGGGTACTCGTTAAGGCTGTTCTAACGAGTACCCACAATTTATGATAGTGCATAAATAAATATCCTATTTTTTTAGGGGAGGGGGGGGGGGAGTATTTTTTTCCAATATACTTGAATATGCATATTTTCTTGTGTATTATGGTGAAATGTTTTGTTTGACTGACAAAAGAGGGGAAGAATGATAAATATGGACAATTTCCTTTCTCATTTTAGGACCCCTCATTTTATGCCCTGGCGCCCAATGAAACCAATAGGGTTTATATGCATGGGCGGTCCGACTCACACCACCAGGGCAGGCTTATAACCTATAAGCGGTATACCAGTACTCATATGCGGTTGGTTTCAGCTCTCAGCGCTGCATGGAAGAAGATGTAGCCCAATCTATTTTTTTCAAACCCAGATAGGCTGGGGCCGAAGATAAGCTAGATGTAACTTAAATCCACGTGTCTCGCCAATGATTGCAAGTATTTTTGTTTCAGTCATCATGTCAGCAAGTCCGTAAAATGAAGACCCCCTATACCACACTTTATATAGAGTAAAACTGGGGTTTATGGGTGTAAACATTATTTTTTTTATTCTTGCTCCAAGACATAGGTTGTGGGTACTCGTTAGAACCGCCTAAATGGAGATGTGTAAAAATGTACCAATTTGCACGAGTGTGTTATCGTATTCATCACGAAAACATGCCTATATAATTTTGACCCCCTTAAACCCCACTGTTATATAGTAAAACTGGGGTTTGCAGGGGTAGACATTATTGTTTCTCACCGAGGCGTTTCTAACGAGTATCCACAATCTATGTTTTGAGCAGAAATTAGAAAAATATCCCAATTTATAAACAAAATATATATAATGTAATTTTAGAGTTTCATCTTGACAACATGTCTATGTTATGAATACCCCTGTAAGCCACGTTTTGTGCAGAAAAATAAAATTAAGCAGAAATAATAAAAAATTTCATTTTCTTTCATCCTGTATTTGTTCATTATTACATACTTTATATTTATTATGTTATTGTACTTATTCTTTATTTTACTGTCAGACCCCTATTGCACAGGTAACCATACTTGTCATAACTGATTGAATTATTATGTTTCAAAAGTTAATCTGTTTATCTGATATATTGATCTAATAAAAGTACGCCCAGGTAATAAACAGGCTTCTTTAAATTGTCATGCACACTTACCTGCAGTCAAGTGTTTTATTAAGTGTTAACAAGATACATAAGTAAGTGTGTCTATCAATTACCTCATAAATTTAATTGATATAGGGTTAGCACACCTTTACTTAAATGGTACTGATAGAGAAAATGGGCCTGATTTTGGCATCTGATTTTTGAGTGTGTTATCATATTCATCACAAAAACATGCCTATATAATTTTGACCCCCTTAAACCCCACTGTTATTTAGTAAAACTAGGGTTTGCAGGGGTAGACACTATTTTTTCTTGTTCCTGCTCAAAAACATAGATTGTGGGTACTCGTTAGAACCGCCTCAGTGAGCCGGTTCTAACGAGTATCCACAATCTATGATTTGAGCAGAAATTATAAAAATATCACAATTTTTCATCAGAAATATTTCATTTTACGGTGGTAAAATATACAATGTTTTTTTACAGGCGTGTTTTCGTAATGGTTCTTTTTCGTGCCAATGTTAAAACATGCCTACAGATATAAAATATATATAATGTAATTTTAGGGTTTCATCTTGATAACCTATCTAGGTGATGAATACCCCTGTAAGCCACATTTATTGCAGAAAAAAAAAATTAAGCAGAAATAATAAATGAAAACATAAATTATGGGAACTCAAAGGAATCGCCTCATTGAGTACCCACAAACTATGCTTCAATCTAAACCCATTTAGTACCAGAAAACCCAAAAGAGGTACCCTGGCAAATAGTGCAGGCCCAGATCAGACCCCCCCCCCCCCCCCCCTTAAACCCAACTTTTATATAAACTGCAACATGAAAATAGGTGGGTTATGTCAGAGGTAAAAATGCCATACACAAAAATGCCAGAGGTAAAAACACCATAGGTAAAAATGCCAGAGGCTACCTGGTAAAAATGCCATAGGTAAAAATGCCAGAAGTAAAAATGCCAGAGGAAAACAATATTTTGGTTCTTATTCTATCTGATCAGAATCTACACTATTTGTCATCCCTTCTGCAACTTTTGGGCCCTTTGCAAGTTATCACGTTAACCCTTTGCAAGTTCAAAACCAAATCAAAAATGTAAATTAATTGCATTAATTTACAGCTCTGTATCAAACTCTTTTGCTCCAATATTCTATGCATTCATAGGTGTTTTTTTTTGTTGTTTTTTTTTGTTAAATAAAACTTTGTCAGTCTGAAAATTATCCAGTTTCCATATAAAAACTTTCACAAAAGTAACAGAAGGGATGACAAACAGTGTAGATCCTGATCAGATAGAATAAGAATCAAAATATTTTTTACCTCTGGTATTTTTGTATATGGCATTTTTACCTATGGCATTTTTACCAGGTAGCCTCTGGCATTTTTACCTATGACATTTTTACCTCTGGCATTTTTGTATATGGCATTTTTACCTCTGGCATTTTTACCGCACACCAAATTTCCAATAGACCCAGTGGTTTCACCAGCCTGTCAAGTCCACCATACACATAATGATCATTGGGTAGCCACAATTTATCAAAGGGGCAATATTTATTTACTAGATAGTTTAGGGTCGGAACGAAAGGATGAACATATAATACCAGATGGTTTAAAAATTCAGCCCTCTCAAATTTATGGTCGGGGAAAAAATGAAATTTCAGTAAAAATTCCTGAAGTAATGAAGCAAAATAATAGCATTGACTGTGGGCTGTATGCCATAGTATTTGTAACTTCATTTTGTTTTAGACAGAAATTATGCTTTGAGCTGATATTTGATTCAAATAAACTAAGGACCCATCTTTTACAATGCTTTGAAAATAACAAAATTTCAGAATTTCCACTTACATCTAAAACAATAAGTCGGCAAAGGAAGAAGAAAGACAAAATAATCAAAATTCAGAATTATTGTATATGCAATTTACCAGAATGTTTTGATGATATGGTTCAGTGTGACAGATGCGAAAATTGGTTTCACAAATTCTGTTTAAAAGCACCATTTGATATATCTATGTCAAAATGTTCAATTCCTGTACAAGACATGCAAAAATATATCTTAGTGTTTCCGCGCATTGACTATCAGGGTTTATTTTAGAGGAATTCATTATTTTTCTTATTTCAGATAAAAAAACAAAGATTGTGGGTACTCATTAGAACAAACTTGCCGAAGCGGTTCTTACAAGTTCCCACAATCTATGTTTTGAGTAGATATATGAAAAAATATCAGAAATTTTCATCCGAAATACAGTGAAAGGGGTCTTATTAGTGGGATGGTCCTAATAATTTCGCTATTAAGACCACTTTCCAGACTAAAAAGTGGTCTTATTAGCGGGGTGGTCCTAATAATGGAATTGGTTAATAAAATATCGCTGGCAAGATTGATTTAAATTCGTAGTCTATGTGTATTGTGCCTTTTTTGCTTCATGCTAGAAGGTATTCTGTAATTCTCTCTTGTCTTTAACTTTCCTGATTCTCATGTTATCTTGCATTTCTATTTTCATTATTAATTAAAGGCAATAAATCACATTAATGATTACAGTATGGACGTAATGCTGCTTTATATCATATGCAATTTTTCCAAAATTATCTTCTGAAATTTCTGAAGAAAATATAGCTGCATATCACCAAATTAGTTAAACTCTGTTCTATGATCTTGTTAAAACATCACACAGATTAATACAGGTAAACTTCTGCTTTTCACACCTTAAGGGATGTGTGTGAACAGTAGTGATCTTGTTAAAACATCACACAGATTAGTACAGGTAAACTTCTGTTTTTCACACCTTAGGGATGTGTGTGAACAGTATACTGCTCATAACCAAGAGGTTTTGGAATGGTGAAGATTCCAGTATAAATTTATAACTGACCAATGCATTGAGATATACAAATTAACTCAAATTATACATGTATATTTTTTGTATATATTGTATTTACAACTTTAACCCTTCTGGTACCAAATGGAATCTTACTTCTTATCAGGGATGTCAAACCTCAAAAAAGGTAAATTTTCTGATGAAAATTTGTGATATTGTTCTTCAGTATACTCCAAACATCAGTTTTGTGTGCTCGTTAGAAATGCCTCATTGAGGCGGTTCTAACATGTACCCACAACCTATGTCTTGGAGCAGAAATGAGGCAAATAATGTATACCCCAATAAACCCCAGTTTTCTCTATAAAGTGGGATTTAGGGGACTATATTTCACAAACTTGTTCACGTGATGGGCCTTTCCTTTTTGCAAACAGTGTAGGCCCTGATCAGAGGCCATGTACTGAGGCATCTGATCTGGGCCTACACTGTTTGCCAAATACCCGTTTCTGGGTTTCTGGTACATGGATTTATATAATTGGGGCTTGATGAAATAGATGGGGCTGCATGATGCATCCACGCAGAGCTGAAACCGGCCGCAAACGAGTACTGGCAAACTACTTCTAAAGAGGATATAATCGTGTGTGATTGCTCAAATGTAACTGTTAGGTTGTTTTCCATATGTTTTCTCATATTATGCATTTTTGTATTTACAAGCTAAAAATGAAGTTAATATATTCTCTTTATTTCGTTCTTTTCTATGTCTTATTGCCAAGATACCTCCAGTTTGAGAGCATTCTTGCTTGACGTTATATACAGTTACGCTCCACCCCCGCTAACAAGCTCAACATAGTGCTTTTCTTCTTTATACTGCAAACATAGGTTGTGGTGCTCGTTAGAACCGACTCATTGAGGACTCACAACCTATGTCTAAGAGCAGATATAAGAAATATAATGTATCCCTCCACTAAACCCCCGTTTTCTTTATATAATTAAACTGGAGCTTAGGCATCAGTTTAATCCGTGATCTTTATTCAAACAACACAAAGATGGAGAGTCCCAGGTTCATCAAGACATAACAAGAACACGCCTATTTAATTTTGATACCTTTAAACCCAACATTTATATAGCTGAAAATGGTTTTCAGGTGTGTATATTAGTCTTCATATTTCTGCTCAAAAACATTGATTGTGGGTAAAACATAGATTGTGGGAACTGGTTGGAACAGCCTCGCCGAGACGGTTCTCACAATCTATGTTTTGAGCAGATGTATGAAAATATAAGATAATTTTTAACTGAAAAGCGAAAAGTGAATACTACACTATATATTTTATATTGGCTGCATATGCGGCTGCGTTTTATACTTTTTTCTATAATAGCTGCATTACCTATGATTTCCTTATGGCTGCATTTTCCTATATTTTTAATATAGCTGCACTAAAGTGCTGCGTTTTATACTGACCCATCATCTCCGTTATTTCCAAGGGTAGAATACAGCTGGTAGTCATGATTAATCTGAAACAAGAATTTTGAAAATCGGTTAAGGCATTTGCATGTTATAAGCATTATTGGTTTTTCGCAATAGGAATTCTAAAAATAGTAACATATGAAAAATGATAAAAATCATTGTCATTCAGCTATTTATAGCTAAAATGGGTTCAAATAATTTTTTTCGAAATAAATATAATACAAGTTTATAAATTTATACATAATTCATAGATCATATTCTTACTTTTCTTAAATTTAAAAGAAAGATAGTTTTCATATGCAAATCACAAAACCATTTTCATATCACATTGGTTTAGGGTAGACTATATATACAAAGTGATTTCTTGTTATAAACAGGCTAGTGATCTAGCTTACTGGTCTGTGAATAAAGCATGCGTGCTGTTTCCGCCTTAGTCCGTAGATGCGAGGTTATCGAATATATGCTTAAACAGAGTAGAAGGTAGCTACGCTCAGGCTGCTTTAAGGGGACCCACGCTCACGGGAAGCCTCCGCTCTGGGAATCACTCTGGTCCATAGAGACATTCAGGTGGTTCAGGTGTATTCGAGATAATCTCAAATCGCCAGGAGTCCTAAGGTGCAGGGCAGCCCACTATGCAACTCACGAGTGTACCGGGGAGGAATTTGGAACCACGATGATCAACGCAAGTTGATCACGTTTCCTCTTGCAAAATTTTTCCTGAGGTCAGTATAAAAACGGATTTTTCAGGTTGAAGTTTCATAGTTCAGCATTGAACACCAAACAATCAACATGCCAAAGAGACATTGGAAGCGAATAAGAACTCCATCCAGTTCGGATGATGAGATGCCACCTAAGAGACCTAAGTTGGTAGATTACTCTGATACAGAAGATGAAGATGAAGAATATGAACAATATTATACCATGAAACCAGTAAGACAGAGGGAGTCGAGGCGATTTAGAACTAGAGCTAATGTATACAGCGTGGACATGAAAAAGTTTCCTGAAAAGACATCACCATTAGAATTTGTACCACGCTTGTTTCAACAATTGGTGGATGATATCAAGAGACATACTGAGGCACAGGGCAATGATAGATTAAGAGTTAGCATCTACCATCCTGGACTTAAACTTGGTGTCTTCATACCCTTCACAGATGTGTCTTCATTAACTGGAGAAGCCTTGTCACAAGAAATTGAGAAAGTCTTACAGTCCAATGAAGACTTCAGAATTGATGATGGCCAGATGTCATTGGAAGTGACCCATACAAGACTCCCAGTTGGAAGTGGAAGAAAACCACTAAACTATGGGCTCTACTTCGATTCTAACAATATGAGAAAGATGAAAAGAAGTATTGTTAATATCAACAATACAGAAGACTCCATGTGTCTAGCCAGAGCTGTGGTTGTCGGCAAATGTCATGCTGACACAGATGAATCCCCGACCTGGAAGAAGACATGGAAATATATCTCAGACTCTAGGAGACCTATGCAGACCAGTGAAGCTAAGAAGTTGTTGGATCGAGCTCAAGTTCCACATACCAAACCCTGTGGACTTGATGAATACAAGAAGATCCAAGCTGTGTTAGCACCTGACTACCTGATCAAAGTACATTCGCAACATGCGAAAGATGACCTTCTCTTCAAAGTAGAAGTAAAACAAAGATCAGGAATTGATACAATTAACTTACTCCACCCATAAAAGACACCAAAGGGAAAGAAATACAAACATTAAGCGACCAGACCATAATGGAAACCTAAACAAAGGAAGGCCATACGGACAGTTACTTTCCCACAAAATGGCCATATGGCCATCCAAAACCAAAAGACACAAGTGATACACACAGTAAGTAACAAACAACAACATAAATAAATCGCCACAGAAGAGCCGCCTTGGAACGGTCAGTGGAAGATTTCCACTGGGGGGCTTAAATCGATTTTACGTGGCCACAATCCTCGCCCTTACTTCCGTCGCGATTTAGACAAATAATTGTTCAGTCCGCATGAAGGCCTCCTAACTCATCAGTGCAACATCTCCGTGAACACAAAAATCAAAGAACCACAGAGGTGAGACAACGGTGAGGACTCGACAGCAAGAAACCACTGAAATGCTGGAGCAAAAGAAAACCAACAGTTAGACTCCGATGAGCCCGACCAGAGACAGAGCATCAGGCACCAACCGACATTATCTCTCTAATTTTCAATAAGCCTTTACGTTGGAGCCGTCATAGAATCTGAGGCCTGACCCACCGGCGTGCAATTAAAGAGGGAAGCAAAGTTGCCAACCGTGATTGGGTTAACTACCATGCATGCAGTCTGTCGTATAATATCCATGTTGTACCCAATCTTTTTATATCGAAGAATGATTTTACGAAATTGGGTGCTGAAGTCATTGCGGTTATATATTTTTCTGAATTTATATGCCAAGTCACCATAAAATTCGGGTTCCGATAGACCTTGTTGCAGAAGAGATTTAAGTCCAATATTGAATTTTGAAATTAAATCAGAATGGCGTCTATAAAATTTTGAAAAGGCTTTGCGTAGTTTATGGTACCGATAACCCTGATTAAGGAGTTTAGCCGTTAATAATTTATTACGAGTGTTGAAGTCAGTTACAAACCTGAATTTGTGATGAACAAACAGACTAAAGTGATACATATTTACTATGATGGAGACAATCATTATGACACTATCACAAGCATAACTGGTTTTCTAGGATGTTCTTACTTCTGTGAACTTTGTGACAAAGGATATAAACAGAGAGGGGATCATATGTGTCCCCATGGATGTGACAAATGTTACAATGAGACATTATGTGCGGCAGGAGAAACTTGTTTCTGTAGGGATTGTAAAAGAAAATTTTACAGTCCTCAATGTTTTGCTAATCATAAAAGAATCAAACCTGGACAGAAAAAGTCCATGTGTCAGTTAGTTTATAATTGTGGAAATTGTTTCAGTAGAATCATTGGGAGTAAGAAAAATCATGTTTGCCCAGGAAATCGAAAATGTAGATTTTGTAAAGAGATCGTGGGTGCAAATCACCAGTGTTACATACAATCTTATGTTTGTAAGACTGATGGTGATGCACCCAACGAATCTGATGATGCAGAATCTGATGATGATGAAGAAACAAGTTCCTCCTCCAAGTACATTTTCTTTGATTTTGAATCTTCACAAAATACAGGAGAACATAAAGTTAATTTCTGTGTAGCACATAGAGCCTGTGACCAGTGTATCCATTTACCTATCCATGAAAAGTGTAAAAATTGTAGCAAGTTCCCAGACCAAGGAAGAGAAATGATCTTTGAAGGTCCTGGTACTTTGCATGAGTTTTGTACTTGGCTATTTCAACCTTTTAATGAAGGCTCAATTTGTATTGCACACAACTTTGGTGGTTATGATGGCCAGTTTATTTTAAGATATCTCTTAGAGAATGGAACTTACAAACCAGAGGTGATCATGAATGGGCATACTATCATAACCATGAAAGCTGGAAAACTTGAGTTCAAAGATTCGTTTCAGTTTTTGCACATACGTTTGGCTAGTTTCCCTGATACCTTTGGACTTAAAGAAATGAAGAAAGGTTATTTCCCACATTTGGCAAATACTGAAGCTAACCAAAACTATGTGGGGCCATACTTTCCTGCCGAAATGTATAACCCTGGCCAGATGTCTAGCAAAGACAGAGACGACTTCTTGCAATGGCATAAGTCTAAAGTAGAATCAAATGCTATCTTTAACTTCAGGCAAGAAATGGAAGAGTACTGTCGGAGTGATGTCGATATCTTGAGGAGAGGTTGTGCTTGCTTTAGGCAGCAGTTGATGGAAACTAGTGGAATTGACCCCTTTAAAGTAGCATGTACGGTGGCTCAAACTTGTTCTCTCGTTTGGAGAAAGGATCATATGCCAGAAAACTCAGTAGCTATCATTCCTCCTGAAGGCTATCCAAACCAAAAGAAATATTCGATCAAGGCTGTAAGATGGTTGCAAGTGATGGCTAAGAAAACTAACACACACATTCAACATGCATTGAATGGTGGTGAACAGAAAATTGGTGAGTTTTACGTTGATGGGTTTGACCAAGAAAATAAGAAAATCTATGAATTTCAAGGTTGTTATTGGCATGGTTGTCAAAGATGTTATCCTGACAGGCATAAGATCAATACCTACAACTGTTTGAAGATGGACACTCTTTTTTGTTCCACTTTGAGAAAGGTTGAAACTCTGAAAGCTGCAGGGTATGAAGTCATAGAATGTTGGGAATGTGATTTTGACAAACAGTGTAGAGAAGACAAAGAATTCCAAACTTTGGTTGAGGCTGAATTTACTAACTTGGATCCCTTGAAACCCAGAGATGCTTTATTTGGGGGCAGAACTAATGCTACTAAATTGTACCATGAGATTGATGAACGTTCAGATCAAGAAATCAAGTACATTGATGTCTGTTCTCTGTATCCATACATTTGTAAATATGGTGTGTTTCCACTAGGTCATCCAGAGATTTATTCTCAAGAAGAAATTGACAAAGACCATATCCAGCAATATTGTGGCCTGATCAAATGTAAAGTTCTTCCACCCAAAAACTTGTATCATCCAGTACTCCCTTACAAATGTAACAATAAACTTCTGTTTCCACTCTGTAGAACATGTGCAGAGAAGTCAGACAACTCACAACTTTGTCATCATACTAAAGCAGAAGATAGAGAATTGGTTGGAACTTGGGTCAGTATAGAATTGTTTGAAGCTTTGAAACTTGGTTATCAGCTTACTGAAATTTATGAGGTTTGGCATTTTCCCGAGACAACTCAGTATGATAAAGAAACTGGCCAAGGTGGAATCTTTGCTGGGTACATTGATACATTCCTCAAAATAAAGCAAGAGGCCAGTGGATATCCTGATTGGTGTAAAACTGAGGCAGACAAAGAAAAGTTCAAACAAGATTACTTGGAGGCAGAGGGAATTAGATTGGAGCATATTGAAAAGAATAAGGGTCGTAGGGCTACTGCAAAGACTGAGTTGAATAACTTGTGGGGAAAATTGGCACAAAGAGATAATATGACTAAAACTGAATACATCTCAGAACCATCAACATACTTTGAATTGGTAAGCAATCCCATGAAAAAAGTCAAGTATGTTGATGTCTATGGTGAACAGTTTTTACATGTCAACTGGGAAGAAACAGACTCTATCATTGAACCGCATAGTTGCAGTAATGTGGTGGTAGCATCTTTTGTGACAGCACAAGCCAGATTGAAATTGTACAGTGTGTTACACAAACTTGATACACGTGTACTCTACTTTGACACCGACTCTGCAATCTATGTCCACAACCCCAAACTTTGGAATCCAACTATTGTGAATAATCGACTTGGGGAATGGACTGATGAAATGCCCAATGCAAAAATCACAAAATTTGTTGGTATGGGGCCAAAGAACTATGGTTACGAGTATGTTGAAAACAATGGTGTCAGAAAATCCACTTGTAAAGTAAAAGGACTGACATTGGATTTTAACACTTCTCAAATCATACATTTTGAGAAAATGTTAAACTGGGCAAAATCTAAAGACAGAGATTTCCGTGAAACTGTGCAGTATCAACATAAAATCAGAAAACATCCCAATAGAAAAGTGACCACTGAAAAACTTTCAAAGATTTATAGATTTACCTATGACAAACGGGTGATTGTGAAAAATGGGTACACTGTGCCATATGGTTATGAATAATACCATGATATCTTAGTACATTAGATTTGTTTTACATCATTAAAAGTATATAAATATACATGTTGTTCGTTGTTCTTTCTCATTACTCATCATGTCAAGCATTCAGACACCAGTAGTACAAGATATTAACAGTTTGTTTTTCAAACATCCTGCTAATCTCTTTATATCAGGTCCAAGTGGATCTGGAAAAACAGAGTTTGTAAGAAAAGTCATTGAATACAAAGATGACTTGTTTGATATTCAACCACAACGTATCGTGTGGTGCTACAAAGAATGGCAACCAACTTATAATATCTTGCAAGAACGTGAAGGACCCAACATCACATTTCTTTCTGGAATTCCCAATGACGATGATGACATTGTCAGCGATACGAGTTTGTCTCACTTGATCGTCTTTGACGATATGTTAGGAGACAAAGATGAAGAAAAAATAAAATTGTGGTTTACAAGGAAAGGGCATCATCGAAATGCAAGTGTGATATACATCACACAAAATTTGTTTCACCAAAGTAAAGATAGTCGAACTATCAGTTTGAATGCACATTATCTCATTTTGTTTCAAAGTCCTCGAGATAAAATGCAAGTCAAAGTTTTGGCAAAACAACTTCAGTCTCCACATTTGATGTATGCTTTCAATGATGCCACATCCAAACCACATGGATACTTACTGATCGATTTGAAACCAGATACACCAGATCTATTGAGATTTAGAACAAATATTTTTCAAAACTGGTTTACAAAACCAAATCATCAAGGACCAGTTGTTTATTTCCCAAACATATAAAAGTGTGTGTCTGATTTGAAAATTGATCACAAGTCATTATGGTTTCGAAACGAACATCAGCTAACTTGATAAGGGCACTCTACAATTTGAGTAGAGAACCAAATACTGTAAAACGTAAACAATTGCTCAATGAGGGATTACTCGAAATGATAAAATGGTTTTCTTTGGCTGCAAGAAAAATCGTTGAGGGTAAAATGAAATTACCCAAACAGACAAAGAAATTTATGGAAAAACATAAAGATGATCTCAGAAAATTAACAAGTACCATGGTCAATAGTGATGTTAAACGTAACATCATTTTGAAACCTGGTGGTGGTGGTTTCTTGGGTGGCGTTATTATCAGAACATTAATACGATGGGACGGTAATAAAATATTAAGACGGTTTGCCAAAAAGAAGACTTCTGTAAAGAAGACTTCTGAAAAAAAGAAAAAACCTAGAAAAATTAATGAAAAATTTATTACTGTGAGAAAACGTCCAATTACATCATGGCAAAGTCTTGGGATGCGATCGCCTACTGAAAATGCTCGCTCTGTAACTCGTCCAAAAACCATTTCACCAAATATTGCTAGATTTCAACCACTCTATGCTGAGGAACCACATGTTTTTCAAACTGCAAGACAGTTTGGATTTGAAGCTGCAATGCGTGAAAAAGCTCTGCAGGGACAAAAAATGTATAATCAACCTTTTAGAATCAATAACAGAGGTCCAAACTTGAAACTTACGAGACGCAAAATATAAAAGCCCATGTTCGACTGGGATTCTTCATAGTGTATCACGACAATCATGACGGCCGTACGTAAAAGGAAAACTCTGAGAAAAAAGAAAACTTCTTTGATTAATAAATATGGTCCTTTTTTAGAAGGACTTTGTCAATTACCTCCAAAATTTCGTCAAAAAATAATCAATGATTCACCCAAAGAAGTGATCGATTGTGTAGGGGAATGTTGCTTAAACATTATAAAAGGCAATGTACATCTAACTAAAGCTCAGAAACAACACTTACAATCTAGAAAACAGCATGTTCGTTTGCTGAGTACAAAACAGGTCCCTGTTGCAGCAAAAAAGAAAATCATTAATCAGAAAGGCGGGGCTTTACTAGGATTGTTACTCAAACCTTTGATTGCCCCACTCATAGGATCTGTCCTTGGTGGCCTTCTTAATCCAAATCATGGAAGGGCGTAAAATGGCTATTGTCCCATTCAAACTTTGGGAAGATATGAAACGTTGGAAAGAGGAACAAATTCAGAAACCTAGATTACCACCTGATCCTGAAGTTTCGGCTACTGCTAATCTTCAAAACGACTTGTCTTCTGTTATGAGTAATAATGAAATCTCGGAATCAGAAAAGTCTCAGTTGTTTGATGAAACTTTGCATAAATTTAAGACGGCTCATAAAAAAGCTTTAAAAGAACCTTCAGTTTCCCTTTCCCAGCCTGTTCTGCAACCTAAGAAGATTGATCAGCACATTATTGACAGTGTTCCTTCCACCATGAAAAGAAAAGCTCAGCTTTTGCTTTCTATGTTGCAAGAAAATAAAAACATAGCTTGGGATGATGATGGTACAGTCAAGATGTATGGAAAACCTATTCCTGGTTCTAACATTATCGACTTGGTCAATGATGTGATCAGACATAGGAAAGGTATTGAGCCCACGGGTTGGCAAGCTTTTGCACAAGGATTGAGAGAATTGAATATTCCTCAAGATGTGGTAGGCAATAGAGACAGATGGGAATGGATGCACGAACATCAGCTTCCTCCTCCTGAACAATCACCAGAGGATGTCTTTGTGACTCCTCCAAAATCAAAACGTCATAAACTAGGGACTCCCTATACAAAACAGCGTAAATATGATCTGCCCTCAGTCAAAAAACACGTAAGGCGATTAGCGAGAAAACATATAAAAGAAGAAGAAATGGAAGGTCCTTTCATACCTAAATGGTTAACCTATGATGAACAATGAAGTTTGAAAAATTATATTATGATCCTAAAAGTCCTGCTGCCTATGCTGGAGAACAAGCTTTATTCCAGTTAGCTAGAAAAACTTCTAAAAAAGTAAAACTTAAAGATGTCAGGGATTGGTTGAGGAAACAAAAGACGTACACTTTGCATAAACCTATTCGAAGAAAATTCAAACGTCGAAAAACTGTTGTTGCAGGAATCGATTATCAATGGCAAGCAGATTTAGCAGATGTATCAAGTATGTCTAAGTTCAATGACAAACACCGATACTTGCTTTGTGTCATTGATGTATTTTCCAAATTTGCCTGGGTTGTTCCCATCAAAGATAAGACGGGTAAAACTTTGATCAAAGCATTCAAATTGATCTTGAAAAAACGAAGTCCAAAAAGCCTCCAGTCTGATAAGGGAACAGAATTTAAAAATAAAAAATTTCAGAATTTTTTAAAGTCAAAAAAGATTCATTTTTTCACGACAGAAAATCCTGAAACTAAAGCCAGTATTGTCGAAAGATTTCAAAGAACTTTGAAAAGTCGCATGTGGAAATATTTTACACATCATCGTACGCTGAGATATATTGATGTACTTCCAAAATTAGTTCATGGTTACAACCATGCATATCATCGAAGTATCAAATGTGCACCTGCATCTGTTACTAGCAAAAACGAAGTTGTAGTGTCAGAAAATTTATTTGGAAAGAAACAAAAACATCAAAGTCCAAAATTAAAAGTCAGTGATTATGTTCGCATTAACAAGACAAAACGTACTTTTGATAAAGGTTATTTACCAAACTGGACACAAGAGTTGTTTCAAATTTCGGCTGTGTACAAACATCAAAATCCTGTAACCTATAAAATAGTAGATCTAGATGGCGAAGTAGTCAAAGGCACTTTTTACTCGCAAGAGTTACAACGTGTAGAAAAAGATCAAATATTCGAAATTGAATCTATCATAGATCACAGAAAACGTAAAATTGGTAAAAAGTGGATCAAAGAAATAAAAGTTCACTGGAAAGGGTATCCATCTAAATTTGATAGTTGGATTTTAGAATCAGATCTTCTATAAAAACGGTGAACATGAATTTCAGAAGCTCATTCGTGCGTGACACTGCTTCTTTACAATCTGCAGACGGTAGTCAAGGAATATTAGCAAAAAATCGCTTAACATTTTTGGCTCAAATTATTGTTGTTTATGCTATCATTATCACCTCATTGGTACAAATCAGTTTAAGAAGTCCAGACAAAGAATTGTGGTTGATATTACTCAGTAGCTCTGTTGGATACATTTTACCATCCCCAGGATTAAAATTCAAAAGACAAACTCCAATTTCATCTTCTCTCCCTGATGAAAAACAAAAACCATGAAAGAATTTTACTTGACATTATTAAGTGACAGTTCTTTAGACACCTTCCCACAAAATACTCAATCTACTTTCAAAGTCAAATTAGATTGTCCTATTCAAATTGACAAACAAAATTGGGAGGTAGCTTTAGCAGAAATAATAACACCAGGTGAAATCATGAATATCACAGATAAAAATAATTTTTTCTTTCTTCGATTAACAAATAATGCTTTCATTGACATAAAGTTTGATCACTTAAGGCATGAAATTTGCAGACAAACAAAAAAATGTTCAGATTATAAAGTAACCTTTCCAACAGGAAATTATACTAGCCCTGAACATTTGATTATGGAAATGAAAAATGCACTTGAGAGTCGTATTCAAAAGATTTTGACTCAACACAACATTAAAATTCATCTTGAATACAGAAGTCAATTAAAACGCATCAAGGTTGCTGTAGAGTATCCTTCTGGTTCAAATTACACAAATCAAATTCAGATAGTATTTCCAACACCATTAGCAATCATTTTAGGCATCGATAAACAATTTCACGGAGAACCATTAGGCAACGATGCTGTCAAATTCAAATATGGTGTTGACTTGAATATTCATAACAGTCGCTTCTTTGTGTATCCCGATGTGGCCGGTTACACAAACATAGGGCATATAACAGCTCCCATTTTAAGAGTAGTTCCATTTGCAAATACAACTGGTGAAATTCATTTCCATCAAGAATTTCTCAACTTGCATTACGTTCCAGTGGCAAAATCCTTCATTGATCAAGTTTACATTAGTATAAAAGGCGATACAGGTAATGATATTCCATTCATTACTGGCAAGACATTGATCAAACTACACTTCAGAAAAAAAGAACAATAATGCGTACTATTCATTATCACCAGTCTGGAGCGGGATTTAAAGACTTTCCCGTCTATCGAGGTGTCTCAAGACAATATGGCCATGGTTTAGGTTCCATATTTAAAACAGCAATGCGAAGTGTTGTTCCCATTTTAAAACCTCTAGCACAAGCAGGAATAAAAAGTGCAAAACAAGTTGCAAAAAAGGAGGGACTAGGTGCTCTTCGCGATATGTTGGAAGGCCAAAATATCAAACATGTTTTGAAACAAAGAGGCAAACAAAGTTTGAAATCTCTCGGAAAATCTGCTCTGGATGAATTAAGTGGGGGTATAAAATCAAAAGCCAAATCTAAAAAGAATCAGTCTAAGACTAAACGTCAAGGTGTTAAGAAGGGTCAAAAAAAGAAAAACTCAACTGCTATTCCAAAAAATCTTAAATTTCCGAAAGATATTTTCGATCAATAATGATGCAATCAGGTTCTTGTGAGTGCAGCAAAACGGAGTTGGAAATGCAATCCGTTCCTCCGACAATGACAACTATGCAAGAAACTCAGTGGACTGATTATCATCCTATCGCTTCCCTGAATAGTTATCAGGCGCCCATTGAATTTTTGGTTCCACCCCATACTGAATATTATACAGATTTATCTCAAACTTATCTTTATCTGAAATGTAGAATCCTGAAACCAGATGGAACTAATATTGGGGATAAAAAGGTTGCCCCTATCAACAACTTCTTCCACAGTATGTTCAGCAGCATCGATTTGTACCTGAATAATAAACTGGTCACAAGTAATATGGATACATATCCGTACAGAGCCTACATAGAAAACTTATTTTCCTTTGGAGCAGATGTCAAAGACAATCAGTTAAAAGCTGCAGAGCATTGGTATGAAGATGAACCTGGGAAATTTGAGGATTTTGATTGTGATAGCATAAAAAAAGGCCGAGGTGAAGCTACAAAACAAAGTAAATCTTTGGAACTCATGGGCCGATTACATTTAGATCTGGCCATGCAAGACAAATATCTTCCGAATGGCATTGAAATCAAACTCAGACTTAACAGAGCATCTCCTCAATTTTGTATCATGGCTGAGGATGGTTACCCTGTAGTACTCAAAATTGATGTAGCCAAACTGTCAGTGAGAAATGTACAACTTCTACCAGCAATCACAAACGATTTGAATCAGAGCATTGCTCAACATAATGCCAAATTCCCCATCAGAAGAGTTGAGGTGAAAACATTTACCATTGGTACTGGACTAAGATCTAAAATTGAAGACCATCTGTTCCAGGGTCAACTTCCAAAACGATTGTTCATTGGCATGGTTCCTAATGAAACATTCAATGGCACGTTTCCCACGAACCCCTTTAACTTCCAACCTTTCAATCTCAGTAAACTGGATGTCACACTCGATGGACATAATATCTATGGCAGACCCTTTGAACCTAACTTCACCAGAAATGAGTATCTTCGATCATACATGTCACTGTATCAGGCTCTGAGTAGTCGAGACCAAGTTCAGAATTGTAACATCGATTACGAGGATTACAAAGACGGATACACATTCTGGGGATATGACTTTACACCTGATCAAGCTGCTGACCAGAGTCATCTCCACCCTATAAAAACTGGAAACCTGAGACTAGAACTTCAGTTTGCCAATTCGCTCGCAAAGACTATCAACGTCATTGTGTATGCTGAATTTGATAATCTGATAGAAATAAACGGACTCAGAGAAGTAATCACAGACTACTGAAAAAAAAAAGATGCATAGTGGATACTATATTGAAGAAGAACTGAGGGATTATCTACTATGGTCAGATTCTACTTCATCTGGAAATGGCATGCTTCAAAAAGAATTTGAGGGATTATCAGAAGACAATGAAACACAGGGACAACACAAATGGATTAAAGATACCCTTATACGAGCCATGAAGATCAACTTGATGACTGCTATATTTGACTATGCCCGTCACCAGTGCCAAGGATGTAGAATAAATCATCCCAGTCAGAAATACCATGACTTGTGCTTGTGGACAAAACCAAACGAATGGATTACAGACTATGCTTTACATATCCATGCCCTGAATAATCTCAACATCTATGATGTCATCCAAAAATGGGACGAGTTGCTCCTGGATGAAGTACCATCAGAAGAAAGAAGAAAAGAATATAGTGCTATGACAGGATTGGACCATTTAATACCATCTGAAAAAGTCGAAGCCTATAAAAACTGGATGTTCCTGAAAAACAGTCATAACAGATACGGAAGAAAACCTGACTACAACGAGTGGAGAGACTTTTGGAAACAGAAATTAATAGAAGCTACTCCGTCGGAGACATCACCAGAAAAATGAACACACATGAACTGAGGAAAATTCTGTACCACATGCCTGTTAATGGAGATGTATGTGCCAAAGATCTCTTACCAGAGAAGAAACCTCTAGACATGAAAGCCTATATCATAAACACTGACAATTCAGATGAACCAGGAGAACATTGGGTTACCGTATACTTCAGAGGCAATCAAGCCATCTACTTTGATTCTTATGGCATGTCACCAGAAGAAGACTATATTCTACCTTTCATCCAAAGAAATTCCAGAAGTTGGATTCAAAATACAGAACCATTACAAAGTCCATGGAGTCACAACTGTGGAATGTGGTGTATATACATTATTCATCAACTTGAAAAAGGACTAGACTTAAAGAAAGCTATTCATGGGGAACTGTATGGCACAGGAGAAGACTTATACCAAAATGACAGAGATATTGACAGATGGTTCAGTGCTAATTATGGCAAAATGATCTGGACACAAATCAAGTCTAATTATGGCAAATTGATCTGGACACAAAATGACATGTCAACTCCAAAGTTTCTTTACAAACATAGAATTCAAGTTTGCAAATGCTTACGAAATACACATTGCTTATCAAAGAAATACCCCATGTATTTAATGTTGTAAATATGTTAAGGTTTCAAATTGTAAACGAGGACAGAGGGACGGTCCTAATCCTCTGTTCATCATAATCAAGTTAGTTAGCGGGACAAATAAAGTTAAAACTGTTCACCAATCTTTCTTGTCTTTTCACCCCCCCCTCTTCATGACGAAGAGGGTAGTAGTATCTAAACTTGAGATGGCTAGAAATAACATCCACTGACGCTTCATAGTCAAACTAATGAATCAAAAATAGATCTTGAGATACAAGATCTATATCCAGAAGTTTGCTACTATCAACCCTCAATATATTTGCCAAAACACTTGACGCTTGACAGTCAAGTCTCTACTGATGAAGAAATATAAAGTCTTGAGATACAAGATTTTTATTTCTCATAGAAACTTGGTACTAGATAGCCTCAATATATAATTATGACACTATGAAGTCTTGAGATACAAGAACAACATAATGTCATCTTGTGGAATCCCTGGACCTCTTGAAAGATTATCACAAAAAACAATCACCAAAAGACTTAACATATTCTAGGTGACGCTATAAAATTGAAAATTTATAGCGTCATTATGAAACAGTTCTAGATGACGCTATAATCCCACAAAAATGAAAATTTATAGCGTCATTATGAAACAGTTCAAGATGACGCTATAATCCCTCAAAACTGAGAAATTATAGCGTCATTTTGGAAACAACTACGTTATTCCAGTTATACCTACACACTCCACACACAAAGTCCACAGGCCCCAAACCTAGCCCAGACAAGCTTAGACCAAGCGGTGGTGGCACTTTGGCGTCATTTTTATAGCGTCAATTTTATAGCGTCACATAACACCCAAAAAGACGCTATAAAATTGACGCTATAAAAATGACGCCAAAGTGCCCCCCTATACTACTTACATGTGATATCTCCCAATTTCGTCAGGATATCCCGATTTCGAACCCCATCTCCCGGTCTCCCGTCTGACGGCCCTAATCTCCCGACACGACAATTTTCCTATAGTAGTTTTCCGCCGACCGACCAATTTAGTGTTAACCACTGTAAAATACCTATGCGGTTAACCGTCAGTGTATTTACGCTAGGCGGTATGCAGGTAAATTGCAATACACACCTGCACAAGTATAATATCGCAATATGAAAAGAACGTACCGGTAAATACAATTATTAAAATGCAACCCGCAAACAAGCCGCAAACAATGTGATAAAAAGCGAGAAATTCAATAAGGAAGAAATGTGATGTTAGCATACAATTATTACTGATCACCGATTTGCTCAAGTTGCCAACGCTATTAAACCGTTTACACCCGAGGCGGGCCTTATTGATAAGCCGACAATTAACAATGTGACAAGGTGTGAAAACTAGTCAATCAAGATATACCAGTTATAGCTTATTTAATCCCTTTGTAATTGACACGTGTAGACGCTAAATATTATTCCCGCCAAAACAGAGCAAAGCAGACGCTGTTTTTTTTTCTACGCGTCTGTAAACCGTTATTCTTTTATTAATCATAGAACTGGGTAATTACTTAGTGACATTTTCTATTTAAACCCGAGAAAAATATTTTTGCCGTTTTTAATGGAAGAAAGAAATATGCCCCACGTGACACCAATGAAAATTCGTGCATGCTTCTTGGCCTTTGACAGGTGAACGCGCTAAATATTTTTCCCGCCAAAACAGAGCAGAGCATACGCTGTTATTTTCTGAGCATCTGTATGTAGTTTTTCATTTATTAATAAACATAGAACCGGAGTTTTGCAGGGTGAAATTTTCTATTCAAACCTGTTTCATTTTTAGCTTGCAAGAAAAAATATTTTTGCCGTGTTTTTAATGGATCTTTTATGAAAAAATATGTCCCCAAGTTAAATCAATAAAAATAATGCATGCTTATTAGTTCCGACTAAGTTCCGAGGCATGTTTTGGGGATGATAAGAGAAAGGGTGTAAGAGTATGAGTAATTTTTTGCTATGCGGGTATTCTGAACGTTGTTTTTTCTGCCAGGTGCTAGGTGGGTATTTAACACCGATCTATTGGTCAGTGCTTGTTCTTTGATCGTTCTTTCGAGAAATTGTCTCTCTATTAAAATACAAAATGGAAGTTTGTCGTCTGCTGCTTTTTTCCAAGCTTTTATAACATATTTTTTGCAGAAAGGCAAACAGTGTGGACCGTCATCAGAATGCTCTGCAGTCTGATCTGGGCCCACACTGTTTTCAAAAAAGATTTTTAGTGCAGATGACAAAGCAGACAACATTTGTCGTGTTGGCATGTTATGGGTGAAAAAGTGCTTCAGAGGTAAATTTTAACCAAAAATAACATCACTTTTTACCGCGGAAAAATCTCCCGATTTGGGACCCCAATCTCCCTATCTGAAAATCAAAAATCTCCCTATTTGGGTCCTAGAAAATATCACATGTATGCATCTCTGATCAGGATCTTCACAGTTTGTCATGCAGTTTGTGAATTGAACAAATACATTAAATCAAGTAATTTTATTTGTTGATAGTAAGCACTGGGTGTGGCTACATAAATTTATTCAGCAGGATAAGGCTTAAGGGGAGCAAGTACACCTGACATATTATTCTACCATTTCACAAGAGAGACAACTAGAAGCCTCCATGGTGAAGCGGCTATGCTACTAGCCTTGTAAACCAGGGGTCGCAGGATCGACCCTGGGCTTCTCCAGACTTTCAGATGAGTCTTTAAACCAAGGCCCCATCTCCGTATGACCTTAGCTGTTGGTGAGACCTAAAACCCAAACACTCACTCACTCACAAGAGAGCCACTGCTTGCTAATTACCTTTGCTCACCTGAAAAGGGGTCTTCCCTTAATCCTTATCCTGCTGAATAGATTAACTTAACCTCACTTATTACCAGCTATCAGCCAATTACATCATGTTAACAAGTCTGTGAAATGAACACCCCTCTAAACCCCACTTTATATATAGAAATTGGGGTTTACAGGGGTATATATTATTTTGCTTATTTCTGCTCTAAGACATAGGGTTTGGGTAACGAGCACCCACAACCTATGTTCGGAGTATAAATAAGGAAAATACGACATACACCACAACCTCATTATAACACGGTTCATTATAACACGGTTTTGGATATAACACGGTTTCATGGTGGATCCCAAAAATGTATAGATTATATAGAAAAATGACCATAAATGGTCATTTTTCTATATAATCTATACATTTTTGTTTGGATATAACACGGTTGTTTATCTGTCACGGTTTCTGTTTTGGACCCCATCAATAGTGTTATAAAGAGGTTGTTGTGTAATTTCGTCAAAAAATAGCCATTTATGAAAAATAAAAGTATCTACTATGTTACACGGGTGTGTTATCATAATGAGATTACATGATATATTCTTCAGAAGCTATCTGATCTGGAAGGTAGGGGTTGTCATGAACTTCAGGATCAGAGTTAAAGAGTCTGAGGCCCATTGGGTAAGAGCACTGACTGTCTTAATCAGCAGGTCTCTCATTATCCTAGGTTTGAGCCTGGCTCGGGTCACATTGTGTCAGATACCGTGTTCTGGAAGGACAATTGGTTTTTCTTGGGTACTCCAGTTTTCACCCACCTACTGATAAACAATTGGCCCAAAATAAGAGAAATAATCTTGATAGGGCCGTAAAACAAAAACCAAAGAATAAGAAACAAAAATGAGGCTTTGAAGAACTAACCACTTACTTGCTCATCTCCCACAGTCAAGTTTCTTGTCAGAGCTTTAGGGCTTAAAAATCAAAATCCCATCCCACTCCCTACCCCCACCTTCTCTGTAAATAGGGGTGGTACACTGTAATTAGTGGTGGGTGGGTGTGGGTTCAGAGGGCTTCATTATATGAACTAATCAAGTACACTTCCAGTTTACTTTTGAAGACGGTTTCTTCTCTCCATTCTTTCTCTGATGTAAGCATTAATATTTACAGAAAGCAGAAAAAAGACTATTTCACTTGACAATAAGCACATACTATACAATTAAGTATGCACTCTTTTTAGCTTCTGCTACAGAAGCTGGGATGTTAATAGTTGTTTTATTATCTCAGGTATGTCATTAATTACCTGCTACCTGCTTGTTAACTACCTTTATTAATTGGTACAAAATAGAGACTTACTTCCTGAGAGAATATGTTAGTATCCATACTGGCTGGCAATCTGTCACATTTATTTCTGGAACAAAATGTTCAAAGCCCCTTTGGCTTAAACTTGTTTGTGGTAAAAATGTTAACCCTTATCCTGCTGTTGATGACAACCCCTACCTTTGCAAACAGTGTAGATCCAGATCAGATGGCTTCCTATAATCGACCTAGTGACCCAGTTTTTGAACCCTAGTGACCAAATTTCAAATTTGAGCTAGATATTATAGGTGCAAACATTCTGAGCTTATTAAGATTGGGTCAAGAGGGTGATCACAATAGTTCACCAGGGCCCCACCCATTGGGGCTTGGAGAAATAGATTGGACTGCATGATGCTTCCACACAGAGCTGAAACCAACTGCACATGAGTTCTGGTAAGGTATTTAAAATTAGAGGGTCTAAGCCTGTCAAGGCAAAGGATTAGGCCTATCCATAAGTGGTGCGAGTCGGACTTTCCCTACATATAAACTTTTTTGGTTTGTTTGGGCGGCAGGATTTGACGTCATTTTCATCTCTCAATGTTGAGTAGTAGTCCCACAAAATTGGAAGCAATATCCCCAAAATGACCTAAATAGTGTTGACGGGGATGTAAAACCTCAGTTCAAACAAACAAACAATAGCTAGCTCAGCCAGAGCTCAGGTGAGCTAAAAACCTGCTTATAACTATGATGGACAACCTATCTGAGCTCATCCTCTAAGTATGATGAACAACCAGTATGAGCTCAGCTGGTTGGACAACCAGTCCCTGCTCAACCAGTAACTATGATGGAAGAACAAGTCCAAATTCAGTTTCTAACATCAATGGACAATCAGTCCAAACTCAGCCTTTAACAACCATTTTTCAGCAATAAAATTGACACTGTATAGGCATATTTTCATTATGAAACCAGTTTTTATGCTCACTCTGATTTATAATAATGTTAGCCCTTACATAGACTTGCTACTAGTCTGATAGCCAAAGTCTGATCTTTTTTTTTTGTATTTTTATTATATTAAAAATTTATCACCTTGTTGAAATAGATGGGCTGCATGATGCTTCCACGCAGAGCTGAAACCGACCCGCACACAAGTACTGGTAATCGGCTTAGAGGATCTAAGCCTGCCCAAGCAAAGAGGTGCGAGTCAGACCGTCCATGCATATAAACCCTATTGCTTTCATTGGGCGGCAGGGCTTGAGATGTCATTTCATCTCAGTGTCGGGTAAAAGTCGCACAAAATTGGAAGTAACGTCTCCAAAATGACCTATACAGTGTTGACGGGGACGTTAAACCTCAAATCAAACAAAACAAAACACAGGATCGTGGCCGGAGTGGTAATTTAACCATACGTCACGGTTGATTGATTTAACCTTTTTAGCTTAAGGGCATGGTGCCTAAGCGTGTTGTAATCATGCAATTGTTTGGTTTCAAAATCAAAGCACCGAAATTGTTGGTGGGATGTAGGTTGGGGTAAAAGTCCTGGGCTGAGATTAAACTGTTTAACTCTGAAATTCCAAACAAATAGTGAAGATTTTGATAAGAAGCACGATCTGCAGCGTCCGAACTTGGTCTACACTGTTTGCCAAGCTCACCCTATGATTCCAGGATGACCCTCTTCAGTCTTATGGAATACCTTGATCTCACTGCGGCTGTTTTCAGCAAGAAAAAGGTTATTCTGAGAAGTCAGCGGTAGTCACGTAGACCTTAGCTCTGAATCGTTTTTTTTATTAGTAATTTTGGGTCGGATGCCAAACAATCAACCCAAACATAGCCGGGTCGTTTGTCAGTCTTGGGTACATGTAAGTGTTATCTGTAAAATCTGCACTTAAATAAAGATCAAACACCACAGAACACGGTGCTGATCTTGTTCTACATTTTTTGCATCAGTTACTAACATCCGTTAAGTTTAAACGGATCAGTCCAAGTTCTCGTTCATTACCAGCCTGCATTTAGAGACAATCGGCATGAGTGTTGTCAGTGATTTTATTTATTTACTGCCTTGAGTTTCTGGAGTGTACTCTTCCATCACTGAAGTTGGGCTCGTCCATTCTGCTAAATATGCACCTAGAATTATACCACAGGACCTACACTGTTTGCATAGGTATCTGTACCATATTCCAGGGTTGAAAGGGACAGCCTTTCTCCCAAAGTCTGATATACACCTTGTTGTAACTGACCTAGACTTGACCTCCAATAACGGAACACCCATTAATATTCTCGTCTGCAGCCTACCGGCTGGTCTTTAAGGATTAAATATTGACAGCACTGTTAGAAAACAGTGTAAAACCTGAGCAGACGTCTGAGCAGGTGCCGCATTGATCTGGGTATAAAGCCTCGCATGATGCAGCTGATTCATATGAAATGCTGAATCTATTCTCTGAAAGGTAAGATAAAATCGTCAAGTCGTCTGCTTCAAAAGTTTGTATTGCGATTATAGGATGTACAATTTTGATAACTGCGCCAAACCGGACTACATTTTTGTGCGGACTCATATTTCTTTGGCGGTCAAAGCCGGAAGAAAGTCGTAAGAAAGCCGGAACTACTTTACAACACGCAGGACAGCTAGAAATGACAGAATGAATCTGTCATTAAAAATCGAGCCAGAGAGACATGGACTAGACATGGACTAGACTAGCTAAAATTTTATACACTATTCATTTTAGTGCAAAAGATGATTTGAATTCCATATTATACATTTTAACACCTATTGGCTAGGCTAGCCCTTACAGTACAGTGTATATTTTTGGAGCAGACAGCAATTTTACTTTTAGTTACTTTTCAGGGGAAATAAGGTTAAACTTTGATATTACATGTGAATCACCTGCTGTAATGTTAAGCCTTATACTCTCTGAAAAAATTGAAAATGACACCTGCAAATGTCAGGATTGGCAATTCAAGGGTTAATGTATAAACAATTTATAAAAAAAAAAATACAAGCAGATATAGCACCCCTGCCCATTGGGGCCTGGAGAAATAGATTGGGCTGCATGGTGCTTCCCCGCAGAGCTGAAACCAACCAAACTTGAGTACTGGTAAACAGCATTGGTCCGAGCCTGCCTAGGAAAAGTGATGCGAGTCGGACTGCTCCTTATACCCTAGTGGTTTCTATGGGCAGTAGGGCTTGAGATGTCATTTCATCTCAATGTCAGGTAAAAGTTCCACAAAATCAGAAGCAGCGTCTCCAAAATGACCTTAATAGTGTTGACGGAGATGTCGAACCTCAACTCAAACAAACAAAACAAGCAGATATATGTCAAGATATAAATTGCTTTTTAAATAGCAGGTAATCAGCACTTATGTACCTTGTCAACTAAAGTGTTGCTAGGTAATAATGAGGTCATAGGTCATCATGACAGTTACCTGGGAGATTTGAATAACAACCTAAGGGGTGGGTGACACATAGATTTATGCACAAGAAAAATATGCATGAACTGCAAAATTAACATTTTTATGCCTTCCAGATGTAGTAGGTAAAGATGTTGGACTGGCCAGGCCATCTGTATATTGCCTTAATCCATGGAGCTTATGATGAGCTCTTGCTTAACCATATTAGAGGGAGGTAGGTCCCAAGTTTTCCACAGAAAATCATCTAGTAAGTTGCTAGTAAACAGTCTCCTCTGTTCATACTCTACAGGCCAACTGGCTGATTGCCAATGTTGTCTGTGGCAATAAGCTCTTTTTCTCATGACTAGAGTTGACATCTGATTCAAATGATGGTCAACAAAACAAGAGGATGAAACTTTGATCTTTCTAATTTTGGAAATGTAAACAGCTTTATAAACAGCATGTGAAATGAACTGCTCATTGTCAGACATGATTTTTGTCTGTCAGAGCAGTCATGAAGTGATGCTGTAGGAGTATTTTGATTGGTTATTAATGTGTTTCTGCTAAGTGATAAATTATGTGTTCAGAGAATGATGTTTATCTTGTAGTGTGGAAATTTCTTCTTTCTACTTGTGGAATATGCTTCTAGGGGCATGCTAGTTTGAACAAGGAAGACAACTTTCTTGGCTTCCATTACAGAGCAAATTCTTCTCTTTAACCCTTGACCTGCTGAATATTTAAACATGCCACACCCACTACAGATTATCAACCAACAGATTACTTGATGCAAATTATTGCGACAAATTCATAAACTGAATGACAAACAATGAAGATCCTGATCAGATGGCTTATGAAGAAGCCATCTGATCTGGATCTTCACTGTTTGAAAGATAAGACATATCCGGGTTCAGCAGGACAAGAGTTAAGATCAGAAAGGAGACAAAATATATTTAAATGAGTTGCCTCCCTTGTGGATCATCTCCTCTAAACTCCATTTTGTGTAGAGAAAAGTGGGGGATACAAGGGTATACTGTGTTTTCCTGACTTTTGATCAAAAACATCAAATGTGGGTACTTGTTGAGACCATTCTAATGGGGGTGTGTTATTCTAATGTGTAGCCATTCCCCCTTGATAACTACAAAACAGTGTAACATAACACATCACAAAAACATGCCTATATAATTTTGACTCCCTTAAACCCACTTTTATACAGTAAAATTGGGGTTTAAAGGGGGTATACATTATTTTTTCTTATTTCTGCTCAAAAATTTAGATTGTGAGTACTTGTTAAAACTGCCTCAAAGAGGCAGTTTTAACAAGTACCCACAATCTATATTTTGTGCAGTAATATAGAAAATATCGGAATTTTTATCTAAAAAATTACATTTTTTGGTGATGAATTTTTCAATAGGCGTGTTGGAACAACTTGGGCAAGTTGCTTCAATGGAAAGTGCACTCTTTCTCCTTAAAGGAATTTCTGTGAAAGATAATTAGACTCATTTTTCCTGGGCTTTTTCCTGGTTTTTCTGGAATATGACTTGAAGCTGTGATAAAAGAAGTTGGATTATTATGATAATTATGGGATAATGCCTCACATCTGGGAGAAGGCTTTACCTCTGAAGCATTTGTAAGTATAATTATACTGTAATTGCATGGGGGCCCTTCTGTGCAGCAGATCATAATCTCAAAGTACAGTAAAACCGCTATTAAGACCACCTAAAATTAAGACTAAGCTTATTTAGTAGGTTGCAGTTATTCTTTATATGTGTTTCTGTGTACACTGTCAAAGGTGGTCTTAATATAGGTATTTTACTGTATTCTTTTCAGCGAAAATATGGCTAGACATAACATGCAAATCATCTGCTGGGCAGTTGATTCACAAATTGAAAGGTCAAGCCACTTAGATTTTTGTCTGCTTAAGAATTTTCCATAGTACTTTAAGGTGAAGAGGTACAACTTCATGGGAGGCAACTCCTTCAAAAGTATTTTTGTCTCCTATGTCAATAGGGATCAACTCCCAAAGGAAAGTTTAAGAGTAAAATAGTACCGTTCATGTCTCTGCAACTCGTCTTACATTATTTATGCAGGACATTGAAACTTGCAAACACAGTTCAGACATGCATTGAACATGTGCATAAAGGAAACGGGAATCTGATCCAACCCCTTATTGTAGAATTATGTCTCCTTGAACAACTTAAACATTTTGGCCTTATATGTAGCATAGGAGGTAAAATAGTCTCCGCAACATCTACAGTATTTGATGCAGGACGATGAAACTTCCAACACAGTTCAGGCACGCATTGAACATGTGCATAAAGGAAACAGGGTTCTGATCCAGCCCCTTATTGCAGAATTATGGCTCCTTGAACAACTTAAACATTTTGGCCATTTGTGTAGCATAGGATGTAAAAATGTAATGTTTGTGTCTCCTCAACTCCTCCCACAGTATTGATGCAGGACATTGAACTCGCAACACAGTTCAGACATACATTGAACATGTGCATACAGGAAACAGGATTCCGATCCAGCCCCTTATTGCAGAATTATGTAAATATTTTGGTCATATGTTTCTTGGAGAATGTTGCAGTTTCTAGTTACCTCCAGCCTTGACCTGTGACCTTTATCATAACTCTCAAACCGTTTGAGATAAAGCCTTCATATTTGGCATAGAGCCTTCATATTTGGCATGTAGATTTCCTTATGATATGGGCTTACCACCCATACAAAAAATTTTGACCTGTGACCTTCACCTGTATGTGACCTGCTTTATCATAACTTAGAAATAGGGCCTTCATATTTGGCATGCAGGTTCTTTTTGACAAGAGCCTCCAATCCATACAAAAATTTATACCCATGACCTTGACACTGACCTACTTCCTCATAAGTTTTGAATGGTTTGAGATAGGGCCTTATATTGCATGTAGGTTCTTTGTGACAATGGCTTCCCACTCATACAAAATTTTGACCTGTGACCTACTTTATCATATTTTTTTTACTGTTTGAGATAGAGCCTTCATATTTCGAATGAAGGTTCCTTGTGACGGCTTCCTGCTCATACAAGGGATTAAATGCAAGGCTTTGCCGACTATTTTATACCTTTTCCTCAACGAGTTTAACATATTCAATAATACATGAGCACAAATGCAAGTATGACATTTAAAACGGAAAAAAGTAGCTACAGTATTTAAGTATGTATTTGGACAGAGAAATATTTAACAGTGCATACCCAGATGAGACTCAGCAGAATGTGGCAGAGTCTACCCTATTTCCCACTCATCCAGCTATTTTTAGAAACAACAGCAGAAAGAAAATTGTACTTGTGCAAATTTTAGAACAAGTATGGTAAGAAGTACCAGTCTATTTGAGGTGTCTGATTACTTAGGTCAAATACGGTATCTTGGATGGCCAAATAAACATTTTCTCCTCATTTAGTCCAGTGTTTGGGCTTTTGAGATTTGAGACCAGTAGGTGCACTGTTTACAAAAAGAAATTTCAACAATGTCCAAAGAAAAAAAACTGATCACATGTCCACATAAACTAGCTGTGCAGCATAGATCTTTGTAGACTTAATTACGGCTGTCTTTATTAAATCAGCTTCCATTTCACCCAGACACTCTGTAACATCCCAAATGAATACTTTTGCTGTAAAACAAAATTTAGCTGTGCACTTTATCATTAAATATTGAAGGAAATAATGATTCCCCAACACTAGCCTTTACTGAAGTGAAGACGCTTCTGTCCATAGATCTATACAGAAAATGCCAAGAAAAACTGCGTTTGAAACGTCTGTTTATGTAGGCTGCTGCGACTTCAAACATATTTTTAGCTCACCAGAGACGAAGGCTCGGGGGAGCTTATAGTATAGGCAGTGGTCTGTCGTCCATCATCATTGTTGTCTCCTGCGTCTGTGTCTGCATCGTGAAAATTTTCAAACAACTTCTCCTCTATGAGAAGGGGGAATCAAAGTTTGTTTGTGAGGACTGGATCACATGACCAATATGGCCACCATGCCCATATATGGCAAAAACCTTTAAAAATCTTCTCAGGAACTGAATGGCCGATGACTTTGAAACTTGGTATGCAGCATCGGGGACTCAGGCCCTACCAAGTTTGTTCAAATGATGACCTTTGATTGACCTGTATAATGGCAAGGTCAAATTTGGTCACCTAGATGTTTGTATGGAAAAAAGTCAAAACAGTGGATTTTTTCATCAGAAATGAAATTTGCAATCAGCTGAATCCAAGTTTATCAATTCCAAAGGTCAAGGTCATTAATTGACCTTTGTCCTGGATGGCTCAGATTAAGTATTTTAGCCTCACTTTAACTGCTGGGTGGATTGATGTCAAATTACATGTGGATTCAACCTCTTTGGGAAGGGAGGAAAGAAAATTTATTCATAAGGACTGGGTCACATGACCATTATGGCCACCATTCCCATATATGGTTAAAACCTTTAAAAATCTTCTTCTCAGGAACCAGATGGCTGATGACTTTGAAACTTGGTATGCAGCATCGAGGACTCTGGGCCCTACCAAGTATGTTCAAATGATGACCTTTGATTGACCTTGACCTGTTTTACAGCAAGGTCAAATTTGGTCTTGTAGACTTTTGTATGGAAAACAAATGCAAAACAGTGGATTTTTTCATTGCATGGTAGCTTGTGGCATCAGAAATGATATTTGCAATCAGCTGAATCCTAGTTTATCGATTCCAAAGATCAAGGTCATTTACTGACCTTTGTCCTGGATGGCGCAGATTAAGAATTTGTAGCTTCACTTAAACTGCTGGGTTGATTGAAACCAAATTACATGTGGAGCCTCTATGGGAAGGGGTGAAAGAAAATTTGTAAGGACTGGGTCACTTAACAAATATGGCCACCATGGCCATATATACCAAAATCCTTTTAAAATCTTCTTCTCAGGACCTGAATGGCCGATGACTTTCAAACTTGGTATGCAGTATCGGGGACTTGGGGCCACTACCAAGTGTGTTCAAATGATGGCCTTTTGTTGACCATGACCTGTTTTAGGGCAAGATCTACTTTGGTCACTTAGACATTTGTATGGAAAAAAGGCAAGACAGTTGATTTTTTATTGCATGGTAGCTTGTGGCATCAGAAAGGATATTTGCAATCAGCTGAATCCAAGTTTATCAATTCCAAAGGTCAAGGTCATTTATTGACTTTTGGTCAAATTTGGTCCCATAGACATTTGTATGGAAAAAAAAAAACAACAGAACAGTGGATTTTTTTTCTGATTACATGATAGCCTACTGTGGCATCAGAAATGATATTTGCAATCATCTGAATGGAAGTTAATTGATTCCAAAAGTCAAGGTCATTAACTATCCTTTGCTCTGGATGACTTAGATGCATTATTTTTATCTTCTTTTCCACTAAAACTGCTTGGCTGATTGAAACCTGAAGAGCTTCTATTGGATGAGGCAATGAAAAGTTATTCAAGGGATTGTAGTCACATGACCAAGATGGGTGCCATACCTGCATATGGTAAAAACCACATGACCTCTGGTGGGCGTAGTTGCTCATTTAACGTCACATGTCCGAAACAAATAACATAAGCTCTGAAGAGCCTTTATTGCGACAAACAAAATATCCTTTAACAAGTACTTACTTGCCTTCATTATCTTCCTAGGACTACGCCTGATAATGCGAGCGTCAGCTAAGGGAGCACCTAGTACCATTTTTCAGGCCTTTGGTATGGCGCGGCCGGGGATCGAACCAGCGACCTCCCATTCCTGAAGCGGGCGCTCTACAATTCAGCTATCGGGGCCCCATGGGTCTCTTGTTTGTTCTGATCATTAATCTTGTGATGCATATGACCTACAAAGAGAGTTGAGGCATTAAATACAACATCATCATCATCATCAGCCAGTCAGACTGCATGCATGTTGTGTATCATTTACTACCGAAGTGATTTGTGCACCTTATAACCAGTGCTAGGCCTCACAGTAGACATTCTAGAACTTGCATTACAGTTTGCAGAAGTGCTTTGAGTCCCATTTTCACATTATACAGGTCATTTTAGATTATGTACAGTATGGTAGACTCAGAACAACTTGTGCACATCTTGTCAGTCGTACTGTAGTCTTTTCTATCCAAACTCAGAATCTTTGGTTCCTAACCTCGCCACAGTCTGCCCAGCAATGACTCTGATCGGACTGCCTGTGGGCAGTCCGATCAGAGTCTTTGCTGGGCATATAACATAAGTATGTCTTCTTATGTCATAGCTCATTCTTTCTGTGGTCTCAGGGTATTAGAGAGCAATAATAAGACAATAGCACAGACAGTGTTATAGCTCATATAGGATGATCGATTTTTAGGCTTTTTCCCTATCATTGTTTAATTGACTTTTTCAGGAGGTTCCTTCCAGTGTATATAATATTCAAGATTATTGCATTTACTGATAAACTGTGTCAGGAAATAATACTCCATAAAGTCATATTGACTGTCAGGAAATAAAAAAAAATATTACTGACCACGGTTCTTCTTTTATTGTTTTGGGATTGATTTGGAAGGAAATTATGCATAGCAGTGAGTGGTCAGAGCTTAGGCAAATAAAGTTTAGTTTTAATAAACTATAAAATAATTAGTTCTGTTCTATTTGGTTCCGCTGATGAAGGATTGCCAGAGAAAGTGTATATTCGAACCCATACTGTGCTGAACAGGAATGGCAGACGGCATTTTTAAAGTATTTTCCCTATTTTTCAGAGAAAATAATGTTTGATATTTCATGTGAATTGTCTGCCAGACGATTCACATGGAATATCAAGCCTTATTTTTTTCTGAAAAATTAGGAAAAAAAAATGTTGTCTGCCATTTTTCTGCAGTGGTGCATTTTGAGGGACAGGAATATTCCATTTTGATACAGACATCTCCAAGGAAATAGAAATGCTTTTAGTAAGGTGTGAATTACAAAAAGTTTATCAATAAACATTAAATCAAGGTGTTCCTGGTTAAAGACTTTTTATCAGGAACATATCAAAAGTCTGGATCTTATGAAAGTTGTTATTGTGTTGATGCAGACATCAACAGGATGTGAACACATACAATCATTTATTTGGGCGAGTTTGAAAGTGCAATCAAATTCGGAAAATGTTGTCGTTGCCCAACAAGATAGCTTCATACAAGATCTATGTTGTGCAAACAAGATAATATCTGGTGGGAAAGATAACATATTGTGCGCACAAGATATTAAGTTGTGCAAACAAGATATTATCTTGTGTGCATAAGATAATATGTTGTGCGCACAAGATATATGATGTTGTCCACACAAGATCTCACAAAATATTATCTTTTGCTTACAAGATAATATCTTGTTCCCACAACTTAATATTTTGTTCGCACAACATATTAAAAGAAATTGCATGCCCCTCCCCGGGTTCCGTACCTTGCTGCTTTGAGGAGTAATTTTCTCTCTAACAGCCTCAATTTCTGATTTTTAGCTTGGCTGTTTTCGAAAGAAAACGACGAGGTATTGTCATAGCTCTGGCATCGTCTGCGTCATTGTCTGCGTCGTCGTGCAAAAACTTGGACATTTTGTAATATCTCTGTCATTACTGAAAATATTTACTTGAAACTCGGACTAGTTGTTCATTATGAAAAGAGGATTTCATACCAATAGGTGAGGTAACCCTCAAGATATTTTTGCTGGTTAGGATAGAGGGGGAATGTTGTTATTTCTTCACTCTGTTCTCACTTTCATCTCCTCTACTATCTCTTCTCCCTTTCTGTGAGAGATGAGACAATATGATCCACAAGGATTGACGTGTCATTAAACCCTAAACAATCAATCAATCAATTGGACCAGAAATAAGAAAAAAATATCAAACATTTTCATAAGGTATTCACCATTTTAGCATACCTGTGTGTCTCCATTTTGTAGTTAGTTTGCCAGTCTTAGTGGAAAGAGACGGAGAGCAGGGGGTCCAATAGTTCAAAGCCTCATTAGTCTGAATAAAACTTTGTAACCCTTCTCTTGCTGAATATTCAGTTTAGCCACACCCATTTCTGAATTTGAACCAATCAGATTACTTGAAGTAATTTATTCCTACAAATTCATAAATTGAATGTGAAACAGTGTAGATCCTGATCAGATGGCTTCTTCAGAAGCCATCTGATCTGGATCTACACTGTTTCCAAAGATAGAGGTTGTCGTGAACAGCAAGATAAGATTTAATGGTCAAAACATTAACTGCTGTTCAAAATCTCATTACCAAAACACATGCCTATCAAAATACATGTATATTGAATACTTTACCATCCAAAACATGAAAATTTTCTGACAAAAAATTCTGATATTTTACATATTTCTGCTCAAAACATAGATTAAGGTACTCATTAGAACTGCCTCAGTGAGATGGTTCTAATGAGAACTCTCAATCTATGTTTTTGTGCAGAAATAAAATCATAATGCTGTAAACCATAGTTTTATTATGTAAAATTGGGGTTATAGGGAGTCAAATTTGCATTTGCGTGTTTTCGTGATATAACACAATTACATTTTTATCAGTACAGATATTATTGTTTTACTCTACTGAATGTATATTTGCTTCTCTTGTTACGGTTAAAAATGCTCTAACTTAAGCAAGTACAAAGTCTATAACAGTGATAGTCACATTTTTCTTTTTAATCTATATTTAATTTATAATGGTGTTATAAAGAGGTTTTGGTGTACAGAACTAATGTTGTCAATAATGGACCCCCACTGGCTTTCTGTGAGTTGTAGCTCTATTGCACTACCCTTGACATTGGCGTTCGCATTGGAACCGGCGTCGGCACCCACATTGACGTTTAAGTTTTTAGGATCTAGCTCATATTTTCCAAACCATATGATGGTTCATATTTGGTATGATGATAGATATTGGTCCGAAGTTTTATTCAGCTTTACCCCTGCCCATGTCCATGACCTCAAGGTCATGGTCACAGAGCAGGTATATTTTAATGTTAAAAGTTTTTTAACAGATCATATTTACAAACCATATGATGAAATGGGTTCATTTTGGAGTGATGATAGATATAGGTCCAAAGTTTTATTCAGCTTTAACCCCTGCCCATGCCAGTGACATCAAGGTCAAGATCACAGACTTAGAATTTTTTATGTTATAGTTTTAAGAGCTCATATTTTCCAACATGTATGGTTGATTTGGTTTATATTTGGTATGATGATTGATATAGGTCCAAAGTTTTATTCAGCAATACCCTAGCCCATGCCGCTGACCTCAGGGTCAAGGTCACAGACTTAGAAATTTTTGATGTTTAAGTTTTTTAGAACTAATATTTGCCAAACCATATGATGGATTTCGTTCATATTTGGTATGATGATAGATACCAGTACAGGTCCAAAGTTTTATTCAGCAAAACCCTGCCCATGTCAATGAACTCAAGGTTAAATTCATGGACATTTTATGTTAAAGATGTTTTAGAGCTCATATTTCCCAAACTATATGATGGATTTGGTTCATAAAAATTATTTGGTATGATGGTAGAATATTACCTCACCTATGCTCATGGTCTCAAACTTGAAGACACTTTCAAGATGAGCTTTTCTGTCAGATTACAGCTGTTGTTGTACCTACAGTCCAACCTGTATTAAGCAAGCACCAAAGGGATAATCAAAATCTGCTTTCTTAAGACAGGTGCTTGCTTAATTCAGGTGAGTATTAATGCATTGGCCTGTTTTGGGAACTGAATGTATGCTTTCTTAAGACAGGTTGTTTTTAATAGAGGTGGCCACTATGACAGGTTCATTTGGGTATAATATTGTATTTTCGTTTGATTTGAGTTTTAACATCCCTGTCAACTGTGTAAAGGTCATTTTGGAGACATTGCTTCCAATTTTTTGGGACTTTTACCTGACATTGAGATGAAATGACATCTCAAGCCCTGTCGTCCAATGATACCAATAGGGTTTATAAGCATGGATGGACCGACTTGTACTGCTTTGCCTGGGCAGGCTTAGATTCTCTAAGCGGTTTACCAGTACTTGTGTGCGGCTCGGTTTCAGCTCTGCGTGGAAGCATCATGCAGCCCATCTATTTCTTCAAGCCCCCAATTGGGCGGGGGCCGAGGTTTAATATTGTAGTTCTGATGTTTGTTCCACTTAGTATGATTGGTGGGTTGTGATCTTCGTGGCTTTTTCTTGGCATCTTTCTTTCTTTCTTTCTTTCTTTCTTTCTAAAAATCTTTCTACTTTGTGATATTGTATTTGGCAACCTGTTTTTCAAAATTTCTGTTGCATCCTCTTCATGCATAACATATTAATTACAGCTAGGTTTGTATGTAACCTATTAAATGTTATGATATTTATCGTTTTTGTTGATGTTTTAAGAGCAACAATAAAAAACAAAAGCTGCTGATGGCAGCATGGGTCCACCACAAAAATTAGTTGTTGCCAGCTTCCTTGGATACCTGAGATTACTGTAAAAGAAATACCGTAGTTAGTCAAATGTATTAGGGGTGCTCCTAGAGTGAGGCTTTTTTAATCTAGAGATACCGAAAAAATCCTAAAATTTCGGACACCTTGGGGACTTGCTGTTATTCCCCATAAATTTTAATAAATTTGTGTTACATGATTCAGCAAGGAGTTTGAAAGGTGCAGGTGAAATTGCAAACTGTGTAGACCCAGATCAGACTGCTCCTTGAGGAGCAGTCTGATCTGGGTCTGCACTTTTTGCTTAGGCCTATCTGTACGTTATGGTGCTGCTTGAGGTAGACAATGTAGACCACATTTTACAGTGTTTGTTGGTTTGGGGTGGTAGGTCTTGTATCTTTGTGCTATTTTTGCATTTAACTAATTCTGGCTTTCTTTCAGGTTGGCTTGAAGTTGAGGGCAGGAAGGTCATGTATTTATTTCTTCTGTTTCCTTTTCCTTTATTCTCTTTTTCTTTCTTTCCTCTCCTCTTCTATTCCTTCCATGCCCTTTCTCTGTAAAGGAAATTACTTGATACAATGTATCAATTCAAGTCACAAACTGCATGAAACACAGGGTAGATTCTGATCAGATGGCTCCTTCAGAAGCCATCTGATCTGGATCTCCACTGTTTGCAAAGGTAGGAGATGTCATGTTCACTAGAATAAGGGCAATCTTGTCCCACTGTGATTCCTACAGGTATAGAAGCCATTTCTGATCTATCCCGTTTCTTTGGAAGCTTTCTGTCACCCGATTATATGAATTCAGCTGTAACACAAACAAAGCTATTGTATATGGCCATTTGGCCTGCTTGCAAAAAGCATGCGAAAGACACTCTACCAAATCTTTTTGAGGACTCGGTGAATTTGACACATACTGATAATATCTTAATTGCCTGTCCTCCCAGTCTCATCCACGACTACTATAGAATACTATAAAAGCATCATAAATCTGAAATTTCACTTTAAACTCTTTATTACACTGTTCATTATAACATGGGTTTGGATATAATTAAGCATTAGTAATCAAGCTTTGTGCGACTCATGCCATATCAAGCTGGGAGCCCAGGCCTTGACTCAAGTGCAGTCCATAAAACTTGAGAGTGCCAGAAGCTTAGGCTTCTTTTGTTTTTAGTATATTAAACAACTACTGCAAAACGATACCCCTCAAACATTTGACTATTGAAAGGTGAAGGACATGTTGTTGTTTGGCTGGTTTTCTGCAATTCATTGGCGCAACAACCAAAAATAACAAAAAAACAGTAAATTAATTGTGATTGTCCATAAAAAATTTCCCGGTTCTCTCCGTAGCACGCACCATAGGACTGGACTTCAACTGGTCCAGTTCAAATGTTATAGTGCATTGTACATGATGCAACTTGCTTAAAGAGTTCACTACACATGCCGTGGTCCCACAGCATATTTCTAGCCAATGAAAGAACCTGTTTTATTTGTGATTTCACTGACATGGTTTAGAAGCCTCCGTGGTGTAGTGGTTACGCTACTCGCCTTGTAAACCAGGGGTCGCAGGATCCATCTTTGGCTTCTCCAGACTTTCAGATGAGTCTTTAAACCGAGGTCCTGTCTCCGTATGACCTTAGCTGTTGGTGGGGCATAAAACTCAAACACTCACTCACTCACTCACTGACACTGTTTAGTCTCAGGTAGATCCTAAAAATAGAATGCATAGATTATATTGCAGAATGACCACGTATTGTCATTTTTATGCCCCCCGCCATTCGAAGAATGGTGGAAAGGGCATATAGCGTTGCCCCTGTCCGTCCGTCCTTGCATCCGTCCTTGCATCCGAAACTTAAACGCAGCCAATAACTTCCTTATCAGGCGGGGGCATCCGTGTCCTATGGACGCATTTCTAGTTCTATATACTCTATGCATTTTACTTTGACTATATAACATGGTTGTTTAAATGACATGGCCCCTATCAATAGAGTTTGTCGTGTATTGACATGTTCCAGTTTTTCAGGCAGTTTCGGTAAAACTTTCTAGAAATGAAAGGAAATAATGAAATCACAGCTGGTTTTTGGAAAGCTTTTAACATGCGGAAATAATGCCACTTGGATGCTTATGGTAGCTTTTGTTATTTCTATCTAAAATGAATTCTTGTATTTGGACTAAGTGTTTGGATTGAATGTTTCTTATGGCTGTCACAGTTAAACTTCTATTACTTAAACACCTTTGGGAACTTGAAAATTTGTTTGAGCCACTGATCAGGGGCCAGTTGTTCAAAGCATTGTTAGCTTTATGAGCTTGTTGATAGTCAAATTGTGAACCCTTCTCTTGCTGAATATTCAGATTAGCCACACCCATTTCTTACTTTGAACCAATCAGATTACTTGATGTTATTTATTCCTACAAATTTATAAATTGAATGTCAAACAGTGTAGATCCTGATCAGATGACTTCTTCAGAAGCCATCTGATCTGGATCTACACTGTTTTCAAAGATAGGGGTTGTCGTGAACAGCAAGATAAATATAAACTTTCCTAGTAGGTACAATATCTTATTCAGTGGTAGTTTTTCAGCAAAAATATTAGCATATTTGCCTTATTTAACTATCAAAGTTTCAACAATACATTAAATATCATATAGACTTGTTTTTATGATGTGACTGAAAATAGCTAATTTTGTATTTGATGCGGTTGGGAATAAAATTTAAATTAAGAACTTGAAGTTTTATCTCTATTATTTAACTATGCAGAATATATGGAACTTGGGAAGGGACATGCAATTTTATTTTTAATATGTTGTGCGAACAAGATATTATCTTGCGTGCACAAGATAATATGTTGTGTGCACAAGATATTTTTTGTGGACAACATAATTTATCTTAAGCGGACAGACGGGCCTCAGTGGTCTAGTGGTTAAGAGCGCTGACTCTTGATCATTAGGTCTCTCACCCCTGTGGTTTGAGCCTCGCTCGGGTCACATGTGAGACGCCAAGTTCTGCAATGGAAGGTTGGGTGGTTTTTCTCCGGGTACTCTGGTTTTCGCCCACCTCTGATTAACGATCGGCTCGATATGAGTGAAATAATCTTGAAAGGGCCGTAAAACCAAACCCCCCCCCCCCCCCCCCCAAAAAAAAAATCTTGTGCGGACAAGATAATATCTTGTGCACACAAGATATTGCGGACAAGATAATATCTTGTTTGTACAACTTAATATCTAGTGCGCACAAGATATTATGTTGTCTGCACAAGATATTAAGTTGTACAAACAAGATAATATCCTGTGCGCACAAGATATCTGCCCAAGATCTATGTTGTGCAAACAAGATAATATGTTGTGCGAACAAGATCATATGTTGTGCACACAAGATATTTTGTTGTCTGCACAAGATAGATCTATCTTGTGCAAACAAGATTATATCATGTGGGGCACAAGATATCAAGTTGTGTGAACAAGATATTATCTTGTGCACACAAGATATTATCTTGTCCACACAACATGTAAAATAAATTGCATGTCCCCTCCAGGGTTCTGTAAGAATATCACTGGATGTTAGAGGAAGCTGAAAAATAAATTTAAGCAATTTTTGTTCAAGTTATTATACATGCTGGAATATATTCTTATTTGGAAAGTTATAGTTTACATATTTATCATTTGGGAATACTTCATCATGGGATATTGTGAGCATGATGTTAATAATAATAAAAAAAGAAAGAATAAAATATAAAAAAAGAGATAATGCTTTTTCAAGTATTGATTGATAACAGACTCCTATGGAGAAATTGTATAGTTTATAAAGAACACATTAATTATATAAATGAAATGTGAAGTGACAGATTTCCTGTATTGATTGTCAGATAGATTGACAGAGAAACAAATAAATGGTGTAGTTGATGATTTTATAATTTTGGGATAATTTTGTTCAGTTTGTTAATTACTATTTGTAATGTGGATTACATATGTATAAGAATTGAAAAATGTGCCGCAATTTCAAAAGTCAAGTTTCATCAGTAACAATATCATGACAGTGAAGACATTGTGAACAGTTATTCATTCCGTTCAAATTCAAAGGGAGATAACCTGACAATGAGTGGTAAAGGTTCCGAAAAAGCTGTCAGTATGCGACAAAATGGTGTAAGAAGGTAAGTTTAACAGGGAAAGTATATATAGTGATATTCCTATATAACGGCCACCTAAAATTAAGACTAGTTCTGTTTTGAAATATTCTTATTTAGTATGTTTCAGTCATTAATTCTTTGCTTTTTTTTCCATATACGGTGTCATATGGTCAGAGACCACCTTTGGGGTTGTTCAAAAGTGGTCTTAAGACCACTTTTGAACAACCCCAAAGGTGGTCTTAATAGAAGAACTTTACTGTATCTTTCAGGAGAAACAACTGGCTCAAAAATAGTTTTGACTCCTTTAGCAACAGGGCTCTACTCTTAGGGGCAAGAATTTGCTCCAGAGGATTTTTTTTTCTTTCAGAGAAGATCCTTTTTAGCTCACCTGTCACGTAGTGACAAGGTGAGCTTTTGGGATCACTTTTTGTCCGTCGTCCATCGTGCGTGCGTGCGTGCATGTGTGCGTGCATAAACTTTTCCTTCAAATGACATCTCCTCCTAAACCACTGATTGGATTTTAACCAAACTTCACAGGAATGATCCTTAGGTGGTCCCCTTTCAAAGTTGTTCAAACGGTTCCGGTCCATTGCACATCTAGGTCACAGGAGCTAAAAATAGATTTTTAAAATGAAAACTTTAAAAATCTTCTTCTCTGAAATCCAAAGGCCCAGGTCTTCGATATTTGGTATGAAGCTTCATCTAGTGGACCTCTACCAAGATTGTTCAAATTATGGCCCTTGGGCCAGAAATGCGCCCGCCCCGTTGGCCTTTGGGTTTACATAGGCTTATATAGGGAAAATGTTTGAAAATCTTCTTCTCTGAAATCACAAGGCCCAGGTCTTTGATATTTGGTGTGAAGCTTCACCTAGTGGACCTCTACCAAGATTGTTCAAATTATAGCCCTAGGGCCAAAAATGCCCCCGCCCTGGGGCCTTTGGTTTTACATAGGCCTATATAGGGAAAATCTTTAAAAATCTTCTTCTCTGAAACCGAAAGGCCCAGGTCTTCGATATTTGGTATGAAACTTCATCTAGTGGACCTCTACCAAGATTGTTCAAATTATGGCCCTTGGGCCAGAAATGCCCCCGCCACGGGGGCCTTTGGGTTTACATAGGCTTATATAGGGAAAATCTTTAAAACTCTTCTTCTCTGAAACCACAAGGCCCAGGTCTTTGATATTTAGTGTGAAGCTTCACCTAGTTGACCTCTACCAAGATTGTTCAAATTATAGCCCTGGGGCCAAAAATGCCCCCGCCCAGGGGGCCTTTGGTATTACATAGGCTTATACAGGGAAAATCTTTAAAAATCTTCATCTCTGAAACTGCAAGGCTCAGATCTTTGATATTTGGTGTGAAGCTTCATCTAGAGGACCTCTACCAAGATTGTTCAAATTATGGCCCTAGGGCCAAAAATGCCCATGCCCCGGGGCCCTTTGGGTTTACATAGGCTTATATAGGGAAAATCTTTAAAAATCTTCTTCTCTGACATCACAAGGCCCAGGTCTTTGGTATTTGGTGTGAAGCTTCACCTAGTTGACCTCTACCAAGATTGTTCAAATTATAGCCCTAGGGCCAAAAATGCCCTCGCCATGGGGGCCTTTGGTTTTACATACAGGGAAAATCTTTAAAAATCTTCTTCTCTGAAACCAAAAGGCCCAGGTCTTCGATATTTGGCTTCATCTAGTGGACCTCTACCAAGATTGTTCAAATTATGGCCCTGGGGCCAGAAATGCCCCCGTCCCGGGGGCCTTTGGGTTTACATAGGCTTGTATAGGGAAAATCTTAAAAATCTTCTTCTCTAAAACCGAAAGGCCCAGGTCTTTGATATTTGGTGTGAAGCTCCATCTAGTGGAGGTCTACCATGATTGTTCAAATTATAGCCCTGGGGCCAACAATGCCCCCGTCCCGGGGGCCTTTGGTTTTACATAGGCTTATATAGGGAAAATCTTTAAAATCTTCTTCTCTGAAACCGCAAGGCCCAGGTCTTTGATATTTGATGTGAAGCTGCACCTAGTGGACCTCTACCAAGATTGTTCAAATTATAGCCCTGGGGCCAGAAATGCCCCCGCCCCGAGGGCCTTTGGTTTTACATTGGCTTATACAGGGAAAATCTTTAAAAATCTTCTTCTCTGAAACCGCAAGGCTCAGATCTTTGATATTTGGTGTGAAGCTTCATCTAGTGGACCTCTACCAAAATTGTTCAAATTATAGCCCTGGGGCCAAAAATGCCCCCATCCTCGGGGCCCTTTGGTTTTTCATAGGCTTATATAGGGAAATTATTTAAAAACCTTCATATCTGAAACCACAAGGCTCAGGTCTTTGATATTTGGTATGAAGCTTCACCTAGTATAGCCCTTGGGCCAAGAATGTACTAGAGACACTGATTCTCAGGTGAGCGATTCAGGGCCCTCTGGGCCCTCTTGTTTTCAGAGAAGAGCCCTTTTTTCTGAGTGGCTCATGTTTCAGAAAAAGCGGACAGGAGGAGTTATCCAGAAATGAAAAGTTTACAGATGGATGGACAGACGCAGAGGGGCATAACATAATTCAACCTTTTTTCAAAAGAGATTTTTTTTTCTATGCAAAGCTATGCATGCACCTACTGCATTTGTCATACAGCACAATGTGCTTTGAAACTTCATTCTAATAATAAAAAAACAAGTTTAAAAGGTCCTTTTAAGGTCAAGAATATGTAAAAGACATTGTCTCAAAAATTAACTTGTGTTGACATGCAACATCATTGAAATCAACCAACCTGTTCATTGAAATCATTTTTATTCTTACTCAGTGGTTCTTGAGGTTACTTTCTTATTCTCTTTTAATTTGGATAAAATATCATTTTGGAGCAAAAAATGTATATTCTAAATTTTGTGTTTAATAACATGCCCTCATCCGACTTAGGCCGCCAAGGGCAAGCTATCTTGTCTTCTGACAACTCTTGTTAGAACTTTGTTTTGACCAACCAGACTCTGACCAGTTGCTGTTCAGTTACAACCAGTCTCTGAAGAGTTGCCCATTGGTCGCCAACTGATAGCTGATCATCTTTAAACCATTTGCAAGCCAGTTGTCAATTCTATGGCAACAGGTTGGGGAGCAATCACAGACTGCATGTAAAAACTATCACCTTTTGTATGCCAATCATATTTGAAAAAGTAGTTGCATTAGTCACAGAGGTCTCAAACAAAATCGGTCACAAAGCAGTTGTCACATCACAGCCGTAAGCTCTGTAGCATCAAGGCTTTAGGAAACCAGGCTTTGATGTCCTACATCATAGTGTAGTTTATATTTTCTTGTCCTTTGGGATCATTGATTCCATTGTTGAATTTTGAAAATATCTGAGGGTCACTGATGAGGCCTAATTGGCCGAAACTAGCTAATCTGGCCCAGAAAACATGTACACTCCATATTTTCCAATCTGTGGTGTATTCCTTCCTTCCAAAGGATAACCCTTTCTAGAACATATTTGAACAACTTGGAAAATACTGAGCCAAATTCCTGCCAATTTTCCTCGGTCAGCTGCATTATGTTAACATATCCTTGAAATGAATATCCTTGTAAACCTTACTTTGTAAAGAGAAAAGTGGAGTTTGCAGGGGTATACATTATTTTCCTTAACTTCCATTGAGATGGATCTATAAAGCAACCGAAATATATGTTTGAAGCGAAAAAAAGAAAAACACGCCGAGGTTCTTATCAGAAAAATGTCCTTTTTAGCTCAAAGGAAGTTTTTGTTAAAGTTTTTAGGACCTCATTACTTCTTTATCTTTTGATGGATTTAGTTTATACTCGGTATGGTTATAGATAGATACTTGTCTCACATTTTTAGCAGCAGCATCAGGGCTCATGACCATAACCTTGGGGTCAAGGTCACTGACTTAGAATTATTATGTTAAAGTTTTTGTGTTAAAGATTTTAGGAGCTCATTACTTATTTACCTTTTGATATATTTAGTTCATACTTGGGCTGGTGATTGGTACTAGTCAAAAGTTTTTATCAGCAGCATCATCATACATGTCCGTGACCTTTGGGTCAAGGTCACAGACTAAGGACTTTTATGTTTTTGCACTGAAGATTTAAGATCATTACTTAAGTTGCCTTCAGACGAATTTACTTGAGACTTGGAATGGTGATAGATACTGCTTTAAATTTCTCGAGTGAGTTCGACTTTGAAGGTCATGACCTCAAGGTCAAGGTCACTGTGGCTATCTTAAGAAAAACTTGTCATCTCTCTAGCGCCTAAGAGGATCTAAACCTGCCCAGGCAAAGTGGTGCGAGTGTTCATGCTTATAAACCCTATTGGTTTTATTGGGTGACAGGGCTTGAGATGTCATTTCATCTCAACGTCGGGTAAAAGTCCCACAAAATTGGAAGCAACGTCTCCAAAATGACCTTTACAGTGTTGACGGGGACGTTAAACCTCAAATCAAACAAACAAACTTTCTAGCACCTACATTTATTGACAGATTTTAATATAAGTTCACACAAATGTTGCTTATGATAATATCTCCAGCAAGTTTGACTTTCAAGGTCATGACCTCAAGGTCAAGGTCACTATGGCTATTTTTTTTAGAAAAACTTTGTCATCGCCCCCGGGCCTACATTTATTGACGGATTTTTATATAAATTCACACAAATTTTGCATATGATAATATCTCAAGCGAGTTCAACTTTCAAGGTAACACCTATATATATTGATAGATTTTGATAGAACTTCACACAAATGTTGGGTATGATAGTATCTTGAGCAGGTTTGTCTTTCAGGGTCCTGAGGTAGAGGTCACGGTCACTGGCTACTTTATCATGGCTGTGTGGGCTACATTTGTTGATGAATTTTGCCATAACTTTACACAAATGTTGCTTATGATAATATCTCGAGCAAGTTCGACTTTCAAGGTCATGACCTCAAGGTGTGGCTATTTTTAGAAAAACTTTGTCATCACTCTATAACTTCATACAAATGTTGGGTATGATAATATCTCAAGGGAGTTTGACTTTCAGGATCCTCAGGTCAAGGTCACTGTGGCTATTTTTAGAAAAACTTTGTCTTTGTTCTAGTGACTACATTTATTGATAGATTTTAATATAACTATATTGATGTGGCACTGGATTCTTTCTTTGTGACTTTGTTTCTGTTATGGGTCTGAAAATTTGCCTTTGCGCAACTGAGTCAAAGCGGGACTTCCGGTGAGCTATCCTGTCGGGTGACAGGTCTTATTATGTTGATTGTTTATCACTAAGAATTAGAAGATCTTCAGTGCTTAAGTCCACGTGACTGTCACTGATTTGTAGGAAAACCAAGCAACTTATGTATAGAAAATAACAGTGTTAATTTTATCACATTGAGGTCAGGGTATTGGGTAATAGGGTTATCCATAGAAGCTTGGCTGGAATCATGGGTTGGGCCTAGCAAAAACAGTAGACCCAGATCATATGCCGAAGAATGCGGCATCTGACCAGGGCCTTCACTATTTGCTTACAGTACTGGAATTTTAGGGTCAGATGGCATAAAACACAGCATCTGATCAGGGTCTATACTATGTACTTAAAAAACTTGAATTAAGTGTTAAAACAGTTTGTTTAAGACACAGTCCAGAACTATTTTCCCAGCCTACACTCAAGGACACTCGACCCTGCTTTGATTTGAGCCATGAAAGAATTGATTGTGTCACATGGTATATGGTATCCTAACAGCATACAAGAACACCAATCCCTCCTCCTCTACCAACCCAGCCAGACATTTGAACCAGAAACACATTTTCGGTTTTCGAGAGTCAATACTAAGCTTTCAAACACCACTCATCTATTACATTGAGCTTTCACCTAATGTGACAAATTAGATACCAATGGATAACAGATTGTTGTCCACGGAGACAAAGGCCGGGATGTGTATCAGCTGATCAATATTTCTATCCATTAGTTATATCACACCTCAGACAGTGTCCTTACAGCATCACCCCAACAGATCATTAACGCAGATCTATCCTAATTACTCAGACACTTCAAGTCTTTACCATACTCCTTCTAAAATTTGAACAAGTACAATTTTCTATCCAATGTTGTGTCCAAGCATTACGAACACATGCCTATTGAAATACATTGAAAATTTACAGCAAAATTAAAATTTTCATTATTATAGGATAGTATATCTTTCCTCTCAAAAAGCTTGAAACTGGCCCCTGTGGTTTACTTAATTTCCCATAGCTTAACCGGAAACTCTTGTCCTGCTGAATAAATTAATTTAGCCACACCCATTTCTGACATTGAACCAATCAGATTACTTTCTGTAATTTATGCCTACAAATTCAGGAACTGAATGTCAGAAGCCATCTGATCAGTATCTACACTAGCTGTTTGCAAAAGGTAGTGCCAATGCTAAACTGAAATACAAATGTTATTCACAATTATTGTGTATTGAAAACATATGAAACTGTCATCTACTTAAGTTTTTGACTGGCAGTTCAAGGCTTAACCCATAAAATGCCAGTCATGACAATTGTTGTCAGCTTTGTCGTCTGCCAAGTATTTAAAAATTAGTTTTTTTTGCAAACAGTGTGGACCCAGATCAGACTGCTCCTCTAGGAGCAGTCTGATCCAGGTCCACACTGTTCACCTGTATGCAGAAATATTTTTGAAAAGTTTGCAAAAAGAATCAGCAGACAACATAAGCAGACACCATTTTCAGATGTACTTTTTCTCGTTAAGTCAGTTCTGTTTGTTTCATTTCAGACTGTGGGCTGAGATTTTCCGTGTACATGGCAGTGGGGATTACATGCAGTGGGAGCGAGTCTCCGACGATGTTGTACCTGTCAACATATCATGCGTGGAAGACACACCAAAAACAGTATTTCAAGTCACTGCATACAACAGGCATGTGGAGAAAATATTTGACGTGAGGATTGTGCAGCCAGGTATATTTCAGTCATTCTAAAGTCTAGTAGGTCTCCATCCCATGCCATGTTATCACTCCATACATGCCACTTGTTGAAAACAGAACTTTGCTTGTTTGTTTTGGAGTTTAACAGCCCAGGGAACACCACTATTTAAGTCAGTTTTGAGTCAGTCAGTTTACCTATCCACACTTTACTAGCCATCTTAACCCTTATCTTGCTGTTCGCGACAATTGTCGCGACGGGAGTTACTGTCCCTGACTGCTGTTCGCGACATTTGTCGTTTCCATGGGGTTCCCGAGGTTCAACCCGCAAGAATGACGCAATCATTTAGATAGTCGGTATAAGCGATTTTATTGGTTAGTAGGATGATTTCCCGATCTAAAAATAATTTTTATGACGTTTTTAGACTAAAAATAATTATACATTGGGAGAATTTAGACCCGAGCTGTCAAGGTCGGTGATTTCCGTTTTCCAAAATGGCGACCGAAAGAAACATTGAGCGTGGTGACTCTGATTCCGGGTCAAATATTGACGATCAGGAAAGTGATCGGGATTTCTCTGGCTTCGAATCGGATGAAGCATTGTTTAATGCTCGTGTTTTGGGCACCATTAATATAAATCAAGCCGAAAATGATCGGATATCACCGATAGACGAACAGATAGGTTGGGAGACAAACGATACCCCACCCCTTAATGCCCCGTTTTCAGGTGTCCCTGGCCTTACGGTGGATTTACCGGAGAATCCAATGCCCATAGACTTTTTCTACCTTATGTTTGACGAAGCAATGTGGCAAAGAATAGTTACTCAAACGAATTTATATGCTAATAATCGCATTGGAAATGAGGAACTGCCAAGGCATTCTAGACTTAGGAAATGGACCGATGTGACAGTTGATGAAATCAAAATATTTTTTGCATTAGTTTTTGCTATGGGCATAGTGAAAAAACCAGATCTAACTGATTATTGGACAACTGAAGTGTGTATACAAACTCCATTCTTTGGTCAGCACATGTCAAAAGACAGATTTCTAAACATTTTAGGTAATTTGCATCTTGTTGATAACGCAGAGGGGGAGGTCACTGATGACCGGCTCTATAAACTCAGAGTTTTCATCAATATGTTGAAACGGAATTTCGACAAGTATTCACCTGAAGAAAACATTTCAATTGATGAGGGTACCTGTCCATTTAAGGGCAGGGTGAAGTTCCGAGTGTATAATCCAGCAAAGCCAAATAAGTGGGGCATCAAATTGTACCAAGTGTGTGAAAGTAGCTCGGGGTATTGTATCGGTTTCGATATTTATGACGGTACCGAACGCTGTGCTGTTTTTTCTGAAACTGTTGGTATTGATGAAACTGCAGGTCAGACTACTAGAATAGTTGTAGGTCTATTAGCGAGATGTGGATTACTTGGCAAAGGCCATCGTGTATATCTTGACAATTACTATACTAGTCCGCAGCTTGCGGATGAATTGGACTCATTAGACACATACATCTGCGGAACTGTCAGAAAAAACCGTAAAGAAATGCCGAAAGTATTTTCACAAATCAAATTGAAATCTGGAGATTCTGTTTATAGGAGGAGGGCCAATACTCTTGTGATAAAATTCACTGATAAGCGTGATGTACACATGATTACTACGTTCCACGAAGCAACCTATTCAGTAACAAATAAACCGGGACGTAATGGCCAGCCAGTTTTGAAGCCTACTGCTGTAGTTGACTATTGTAAAAACATGGGGGGAGTTGATTTATCAGATCAAATATTGCAGTACTATGAAGTACTCCGTAGATCGGTGAAATGGTGGAAGAAACTATTTTTCCATTTACTAAATTTGATGCTTGTAAACGCATACAAGCTTTATCGAAAGTTCGGTAACGGTCAGGGGAAGCGATCCCATGTGAAATTTCGTTCTGACATTGTAACTGCACTGATAGAATCAGCCACAACAGCAAATAAACCTAAAAATATTGGAGGCCGGACACCTACACCAGTAGGGAGATTACATGGTCATCATTTCCCGATTTACTTGCCATCTAAACCTGGTGCAAAGCGGAAGCATCCAGTGAGAGACTGCGTGGCCTGCAACCCTGGCCACAGTAAGCGTGTGGGCTTCAAACGGCAGCAGTCTTCTTATATGTGTGACAAGTGTGAAGTCCCTCTGTGTGTTCCTGGTTGTTTCAAGGTTTATCATACACATAAACACTATAAAAGAATACTTCAGCCTGAAGAGGGTGCTTCAGCAGGGGGACAGGATTCCAGCTCCGACTCGAGCTCGAGCTCGGACAGTGATTAGATGCAGACTTCCGACAGTGAGTAGATAAGCTACTTAGGTTTATCAACTGTTTCTTTCCTTTTTTTTATCTGGTTTTGTTGGAACTAGTACAACTGTTTGCTCTCAACTTCCAGGAACACAAATAATGACAAAAACAAAGGTTTATTGACTGATTTATTCACTCAGAATTCATGGCAATACATATCTAAATCACTGTTTATTGACAGAGTTTACAATCTGCGTACCTGATCAAAACATCAAAAGAACATCAAAGAACTTTATTCTACATGTACATGTATATATAATTGAAAAGAAAACTGCACTTTTTATAACTTGATAACAATAAACTAAAAATTCACTTGTTTACAAAGAACTGTGCATAAAAACACGTCTAAATCTTACATCGCATTGGAAGCACACCTGAGCACACCTGTAGTAATTGGTTTTACCTGTACATTTATACATATATACATGTTTCAATCTTGTTAGAAGGTAAGATTGTTTCATTGTCACAAATAATACATAGAAACAGTATAATTACACCATGTAAAACAATATCTACTGTCTGAATTCAAATCCACTCCAAAAATAATTTTACTTTATATAACGATAATTGACAAAACTTCCAAGTACATCAAAGGTTCAACTTCACCTGTAAAAAAGGTACAAAATACCTGTAAAAGTAAGTATATTATTTGCTGATATGAAATACATCAGATTTGATCACTTTTGGAGCTAAATTGTGCATTTTAGAACTGATTATAAATAACAGGTAAAAATTTACCTGTAATTAACGATTTACCTGAGAAAATCAATTTACAGGTAAAAAATTGGGGACAGAAATTTAGAGAAAATTATAGAAAATTCATTTACCTACATTTTGGTATGTGTTTCATTGCTGTATGTTGAGAATTCTATTTTTTATGATTTTTTAACCAATATAGGTATCAAATAGGCAATTTAAAAAGAAAAATCCAGCATCAGCAGCAGTTTACATAAAAAAAAAACAAAGCAAGAGAAGGGTTAATGTATAGATAGGTGAATAAAAAAAGCAAACAAGAGATTCATAGATTAAATATTATATATTTCTTCATCAAAACAATTTTACGATCCGCAGACACATTGCTTCAAAATTGGAACTTCCAGATTTGAAGATTAGGAAGTCTGCGACTTCCTGAATTTGGGAGTTAATGGAAGCCCTGTTTGACTATTAAATTTTAGCTTTTTTTTTCAGTTACCTCAACTTTCCTAGATTCTGTGCATCAAGTTAACAAGTCTGTGAAATGAACACCCCTCTACATCCCACTTTATATAGAGAAAAATTGGGTTTACAGGGGTCAGAGGCTCCATAAATGTCAAATTTGGGCCAAAAATAGTTTGTCTGCACCCTATCTTCTAAGCGAGGTCACCACCAGAATATTGTGCCATGTCCTACGATCTAAAATGCTTGTTATGTTCGAGCAATTTAGCAAACTAGTGACTATGGATTCTTGCATCCCAGATAGTTCAACCCTTATCCTCTGTTCACAACAACCCCTACCTTCAGTACCATTCGTTATGAATGTACATGGTAATAAAACTTTTGAATGCAATGAATCAACTCAGTCTGCTGCAGTAACATATGTCAACGAAGATAATGGTACTAGTGCTTTGCAAACACCTTGTTTTACAAACAATAGTGGAAATAATGTTACAGCAAAGCTGGATGACATTTCAAATGAGAAGTCACTCCAATTAAATTTTGCATCTCTAACTGTCTGTGGTTTGAACCGCAAAGTCTTATATCCTGAATTTAGCAGTTTAGTGAATAATTATGACATCCTGACCGTTTGTGAGACCAAACTTGACAGATATGACCTATTATGTTTTCATCTCTCAAAAGTGGGGGTATTGGAGTTTTTGTAAAGCAGTCATTGTACCATATGTTTCTCACATTGAATCTGATTCCGATTATGTCTTGTGGATTAGTATCAGCAAGAAGGTCTTTAATTCTGATGAGGATATTTATGTAGGAGCCATATATATTCCTCCAAATGACTCTAGGTTTTACAATCCTGATGAATGTTGAAATTACAAATATGTGTGTTTCAAATAAATATGTTCTCCTAATGGGCGATTTCAATGTCAGGACTCAAAACAAACAAGATTTCCTTGAAGAGGATAATTTTTTCATAAATCGCTTTGATTTTGATAAAGAGATATGATAAATCACTTTAAAGTTTCCTCAGTTCTTGACCAATGTAAACTACCCAAAAAGCATACATCACAAGATAAGGTCATCATTAATGAAAAGAACAAGCTCATTGAAATTTGTAAGTCAAACAATTTATTTATTCTCAATGGTAGATGTGGCAATGACAAAAAAATAGGTGCCATGACATCTCGTAATTTCTGTTATTGATTACTCAATTGTCTCACATGATGCATTGCAGTTTGTCAGTCTGTTTGATATTTCAGAAGTGGACCCCGTTTTTTTGGATGGCCACTCATTGCTAAGTACAACCTTTTCTCAAAGCTCTATACTGAATAGAAACAAGTGTCTCAAACAAAATGTTAAAGGAAAGCCAAAATTAACAGAAGATAAAAAAGCTACCTTTGTTCAAAATATAGATCGTTCTAAATTAAACGACCTACACACTTTCATACAAGATAGTAGTAAAAACTATAACTCAGCGAATAAGGAAAATATAAATAGCATGTGTGTTAAGTTCTCTGAGATTTTTCATGAATCAGAACTGATTCTAATATTTCTTGTAAATCATACTCAAATTATACAAAAGGCAAAAAGCCTTGATTTGGTAAACAGTGTGCATATGCACGCAAACAGGATTATCTGGCTAAAAACAAAATTTTCTAGAAATCCATCAACTTTCTCAAGGTCAAGACTTTTAACAGCAAGTAAAGCATACGAAAAGAAAATGAACTATTTCATTAATAAGCATAACAAACAAACTCAAATCAAGCTTAGAAATTTGAAAAATAAAAACCCAAAGGAGTACTGGAAAATAATTAACAGCACTGACGGTAAAAAACAAGACAGTAGTAATATTGCTCTTGACTCATTGTACAGTTTTTTTTAAAGGTTTAAATAAACAGTCTGATTCTGAAAACCAACAGAGTGAAAACAACATTAAATATTTCAGTTGATGATAATGACCTGATTTTGAACTCACCTATAACTGACTGTGAAATCTTAAAATGCATCAAGTCTTTAAAGAATAATAAAGCCTGTGGAAATAATGATATCATAAATAAATACATAAAGAGTAAATCTGATTTAATGATGCCATTATACAATTCTTTTTTTAATCTGATTCTTGAAACTGGAATTTTGCCAGATGCCTGGCCAGAAGGAATTATAAGGCCCATATACAAGAATAAAGGAGATTCTTCACAGCCTGAGAACTACAGACCAATAATAACAATTTTAAGCTGCTTGGGCAAACTTTTCACAGCAGTACTCAACTTACGACTAAATGAATTTCTTAATGCTAATGATATTTTGAACGAAAATCAAGTTGGTTTTAGAACCGGATACTCCACAAACGATCATATTTTTGTTCTCCGTGCCCTTAGTGAAATACTGAAATCCAAAAGATTAAAATTATTCTGCTCTTTCATAGATTTTAGTAAAGCTTTTGACTCTGTATGGCGTGTAGGCTTGTGGTCAAAATTACTAGCAAACAATATTAATGGGAAATTCCTCCGTATTGTCTTAAACATGTACCAAGAAATTAAATCATGTGTTTCCTTCAACGGTCGCCAGTCAGACTTTTTCCAGAGTTTTAGAGGAGTCCGACAAGGTGAAAATCTGTCACCTGTCTTGTTTGCATTATTTCTGAATGATCTAGAAAGTTTTCTCATCTCAAAGGAAAGTCCTGGTATTGATGTAGAGTTTGCCTCTGATGATGTGTGTTTTTACCTGAAATTGTTTGTTTTATTATATGCCGGTGACACAGTTATTTTTGCCACAGATGAAAACAGTTTTCAGCACTGTTTGAATGTGTTTCATGAATACTCAAAACTATGGAAGCTTGACATTAATTATGATAAGACCAAGATTTTAATTTTTGGAACACGAAATGTTGATCGTTTTAACTTCCGAATTTGTGAAAACAAAATTTCAATATGTAAGGATTTCAAATACTTACGTATAGTTTTCACTAAAAGTAGGAGTTTTTCAAAGGCCATTAAGCATAACTATGACCAGGCAAAGCAAGCTATGCGCCTTTTATACAAAAGAATCAGACACCTTAATCTCCCTATTGATTATTTTACGTCTTACCACTTCCAGTCTCACATTAGATTCACGCTTCAGTTAATCCGAGAGCTCAGTACGCATTTGGACCTTGTAGTGATAAGACATGGCCTTATCATTAGGTCATGGCCAAGAGCGTACAGTTATTTGATCACACTATTTTACCAATAACCCTACATTGGTGTGAGGTATGGGCATTTGAAAAGGTTCAACTAAATGAAAGTCTTCAAATCGAATTCCTGAGATACATCGCAAAAAAAAGCACCCCAGTATATATGCTTCATGCAGAGCTTGGTGGCAGACCCATTGATGTAACCATTAAAACACGCTTGATTGGCTTTTGGATGAATATAATTAATAGCAAAGAAGCAAAATTGTCTAAATTATTGTATGACATACTTTTCCACCAATACTGCAGTGGAATATATCAGCATAAATGGATTCATAGCATAAAAGAAGTACTCATATCAGTTGGACGGTTTGATCTTTTTATACAAGAACAATTGAAAATCCAATATCTGTTAAAAGGTAAATTTATGAAACCCTGGTTGATCTGCATATTCAAAATTGGCATCTAAAGGAAATAATTATTATCTTTTTAAACAGAACATCACTTTTGAAAATTATTTGGTAAAGTTAAACAAAATGCATTACAATGCACTACTGAAATATAGACTGAGTAACCATAGCTCCCTGTTGAAACAGGTTGATGGGACAATACCCCACTTGATGGAAGAAAATGTAACCTGTGTACAAAACAAGACATTGGAGATGAGTTCCATTATCTTTTCATATGTGATTATTTTCAAACAGAAAGAAAACAATTTCTGAAACCATATTTCTACAAGAGACCTGTGTATTAAATTTAAACAATTGCTCACTACCAATAATGTAAAATAACTTACTCAGTTATCTAAATTTGTTGATATAATAATCAAAAGGTTTTCAACTGTTTCAGAAGTACTGTGTGAGTGTGAGTGTGTGTGTGTTTTCTTTTACATTACAGAAACAAACCTATTCAGATACACTGAAAATTTACCGTTAAAATGTAAATTTTCTGGTTAAAAAAAAAGTGATATTTCTCATATGTATGCTTGGAGCATGGATTGTGGCTACTCATTACAATCACCTCTGTGAGGTGTTTCTGGTGGGTGCCCGCGGCCTGTGTTTTTGGGCGGGTATAGGATGAAGAATGTATACACCTTTAAACCCCAATTTTAGTATGCAAAGCACCAGGTCAGCTTATGTCGTGACCTGTTGTCTGTCTGTCCATCCTTTTAATATTTTCAACATCTCCAGAACCACATATTGGAGTTGGTGGGAGGCATTATAGCAACATGAAGGTTCAAAATTGCTAAAATCATTCCGCTCCAATATCCAAGATGGGTGCCATGATGGCAATCTTGAAATTTTTCCAACCACATCTTCTGGACAAAAAGTCGGATTGAGCCGAAACTTATTCAGAATTACTAAAATCATTCATTCCTGATATCAAAGATGGCGCCCCATCTTGAAATTCTTCGAACAAAATCTCCTTCCAAATGATTAGTCAGATTGAGCAGAAAATTGATGATAAGCTCTGGGTTGACATGAAGTTTCAGAATTGCTGAAATTATTCCATTCTGATATCCAAGATGGCCACCATGGTGGCCATATTGAAATTCTTCAAATGAGATTTCTGCCTGAACCAAAAGTGGGATCAAGCTGAAAATTGCATTAGTTATGACAAATTCTCTGCAAGCCATCAGAATTTGTCTGTTCTCTTAAATTATTGTAAGTCTTTTGCAGTGATTAATGTTAGTTTTGATGGGTTTACCTTGCAAGAATTACAAATATTTCCTGCACTTCTGACCCCAAAAAAACACATTTTGCTGTCTGTGTAATTTCATATATTTCCCATGAGGCCCTTCAGTCAATTTTGTTGTGTAACGATTTTAACAGAATTGCAGACTTCCATTATGTTGATTTAGAACACATATGACATTGAAATATCTTCAGTATAAACTTGTATCCGAAAGATTTATCAAGTACACATAAACCTTTTTATATCACACTTCATAGTGTTAAACAGGGCTCTGGATTTAAAAATCAAAAACATGTATAGATTTTATGGAAAATCAGGTTAATGACATCCAGAGCCCACTTGTAGTATTGTGTGCACGATGACATCAAAGAGTGCAACGTTTCTGACATCACCACACTACAGAGATCTCCAAAACAACATGGTCATTTGCATATTTTGTTTCTCAGTACTTTACATACCGGTTTAGTCGCACCGCAGAAGAAGTGCCCAATTATTCAGACAGACCATTCAAACCAGGAAAGCCTGAGTAAGAATATAGCTGAAATTTCTTAAAAAATATAGCACTAATAATAACTTGTAGTTTGGTTGTTTTGGGGCTATAATGGGGTGAACCGTAAAATCTCTATTAGAAGCTCATGCTCTAATAAACGCCCACCCCCAGATTTGGATGTTAAAAATGGCGATTTTTTTGGCAATTCTCAGAAAAATACCAGCCTCCAATAAACGCCCACTGTACTCCAATGTGGATTGACAGCAACTTTTTGTGACATTGTGACAGGGTCAGAAATTAAACGAGTCAAACAAAATGACTTCAGGTTTTACGTTTTTTGCCATGTTTGACATGAAATGAGAAAAATGATAATGATATGAACTCGCTTTAGTGAAGAAAGGGGAGGTGACTACTATTCTATTCTAAGACAAGGCTGTTGTATCACCAGTCATTTTCAGAGAAACAAGATGGCTGCCATAAGAAAGTGAGTGTTTTGGACCGTCGTATGCGAAATGCAGGTTTCTGTTGCCTCTGATAAATGCCCACCCCCCTCTTCAGGAAAGGTAATGATTCTAATAAACACCCGGGCATCTGTTAGAGATTTTAGGGTATTTTATTGTTTACATTCTGAAAATTAGGTGCTATGATGGTTACAAGATTTATTCTTCACCTTATTTGGTTTAAACTGTATTTATTTGACTTTACAGTAAACATATACAATACACAATATTAGACATATATGTCACAGGATTTGACAGTAAGCACAAGTGCTTATTTTAAGTCATCTCCTGGAAGACAAAGACAATAAGTTACATCTTCTATGAATGGAATGCAGCGTAAACATGTGATATGAATATAAAAAAAAACAAATATATAAGGAAAGAAAGAAAGAAAGAATGATCAAGCACATCTCATTTTATACGTTTGATGAGAATACAATATCTAGAACTGATTAGCGAATTAAGTTGTAGCTCAGTTATAAATACTGAAGAGAAATAGCTAAGATCTTGAAACGGTAATAAAACACAAGCATATTCTAGAGTTCTAGAGCTCAGATTCAACAGCTGTGAAATATTCTTGCGACAAATGAAAATACTATGGCTGATTCCCTGCACCCCCTCCCCCAGTAACCCCACTCGAATCCATGGTTACATCTAGGGACTACAAGAATCTGCCGGATTTTACTATGTATTCTTGCACTTTGAGAAATATACTTTCGTTTTCCTGGAACGTTAAATTTTCGTTGCCATGGAGAAAATCATTTACCGTGTAGTTTCGGAGTGTGTCTGGTAAGCAATTTCTCCGAATATGAGCCAGCCTAGGGCATACAAAGAAAAAGTGATACGCACTTTCAAAATCTCCACACGCACAAGTAGGACTGGGAACGATATTTTTGCGATAGAGATCTCCGTTTAAGGAGCTGCATCCCAATCTTAGTCGTGCTTGGAGAATTTGGCCGATGCGTGTACCAGTGTTATAGTACAGAGGAGGCTTATTCAGATCCCTATTCAGACGTGATTTGAAGGCAGCCACTGATGGCACTTCTCTGACTTCAGTAGGGAGATCGTTCCATGCACGGATAGTTGCTAGGAAAAAGGAATTTAAAAACAAGTTGGTATTAGCGCGATAGTTCTGGAAATGATTTGAGTTTCTAAGATTGTAAGTGGTCGTGTCTCGCACGAGTGGTGGTAGGAGATCGTAGAGATAGGTAGGAGTTAGTCCATGGAGAATTTTGAAGAGGATTATGAGTTTGTGCTTATTTCTCCTGTTTTGGAGAGTCTCCCATCCAAGATCTGTAAGAAGTTTGCTTCCGCTACATAGTTTAGTCGCACCGGTTATAATTCGAGCAGCCTCGATATGGATTGCGTCAAGCTGTTTTTTTGTCTCCGTAGGACAGTTGTCCCACACCGAGTCACAATATTCTAGCAGGGGCAGGACATATGCCATGTACATTTTGCTCAGTGATTTTCTACTTATTCTGAATTTTAGAGCTCGGAGTAGATTTAGTCTCGACCAGGCCTTTTCAGAAATGATTTTTACATGATCTGACCAGTTGCAGGAACTAGAAAAGGTAAGTCCTAGGTGTTTGTGACAGTTTGTCTCTTGGAGCACTGTTCCATTCATAAAAAGGGGAGGATGAAGGGGTGACTGTGTTTTCCTTGAGATAATCATAGAGAGAGTTTTATTGGCGTTAAAGTTAACTAGCCAGTTGTCTGCCCAGTGGGAGATGGTTTGTAGATCGGTATTTAATAGTCGAGCCGCTGCATTTGGACACTCGACAGTAATGTAGAGACTTGTATCGTCTGCAAACAAGCGTATAGAACAGCCTATATGTTTGACGATGTCATTTATATATAAAAGAAATAGCAGAGGTCCAAGAATGGATCCTTGGGGAACACCTGCCAGAACTAAAGTCCAATCAGAAGCTTGACCATTAAGTACAACGCGCTGTCGACGTCCAGAGAGGTAACTCGCGAACCATTTGAGAACTGCGTCTGAACAACCTATTCCTGATATTTTGTGCAGAAGACCTTTGTGCCAGACTCTGTCGAAAGCCTTACTAATATCACAAAATACGGCGCGAACTTCTTTGCCATTATCAACGGCCTCACAAAAAGTGTGGTATGTATGTAACAACTGATATGTTGTTGAGTCGCCTTGGACAAAGCCTGATTGAAGATGGGTTAAGAGTCGATGTGAAATGACGTAGTTATACAGATGTTTATGTACACAGCGTTCCATTACTTTGCCTGGTGAGCTGAGGAGAGATATAGGTCGGTAATTACTAGGTATAGATTTTTCGTCTTTTTTATGGATTGGCGAGATGTTTGCATGTTTCCAGTCGGATGGGAAATAACCCTGTTGGAGAGAACGATTGAAAATAATGGAAAACGGACCGGCAAGAACGATAGCGCCTTCTTTCAGTAAGCGTGGACTGATCAAGTCTGGACCGCTTGCCTTGTTTATTTTCAAATTTTGAAGACAGTCTTTCACATCCTCCTCTGAAATGTTTATAGATTCCAAACGGTAAGGTACTGGGTCTAAGTTCGGTAAAGGTTTGTTTACGTCGTTAAGAGTTGTCTGTGATGTGAAAAAATTATTTAACATGTTAGCTTTTTGAAGATCACTTTCTGCATATTCCTGATTCATGCACAAAGTAGGTATTTTGGTAGTTGTTTTTTGTAAGTTTAGAATTTGTTTAGAAGTTTTCCAAAATACTTTGGGATCACAGCCATCAGAAGAAAGTAATCGGTCTAGTTTATCATAATATTCTTTTTTAGATTTTCTTATTTCATTTACTACGGCGTTTCGAACTTTTTAGCTCACCTGTCACGTAGTGACAAGGTGAGCTTTTGTGATCACTTTTCGTCCGTCGTCAGTGCGTGCGTGTGTGCGTGTGTGCGTAAACAATTTCTTCAAACGACATCTCCTCCTAAACCACTGATCGGATTTTGACCAAACTTCACAGGAATGATCCTCAGGTAGTCCCCTTTCAAAGTTGTTCAAATGGTTCCGGTCCGTTGCACATCTGGGTCACAGGAGCCAAAAATAGATTTTTTCACCGAAAACTTAAAAAATCTTTTTCTCTGAAACCACAAGGCCCAGGTCTTTGATATTTGGTGTGAAGCTTCACCTAGTGGACCTCTACCAAGATTGTTCAAATTATAGCTCTAGGGCCAAAAATGCCCCCGCCCCGGGGACCTTTGGTTTTACATAGGCTTATACAGGGAAAATCTTTAAAAATCTTCTTCTCTGAAACCAAAAGGCCCAGGTCTTTTGGTATGAAGCTTCATCTAGTGGACCTCTACCAAGATTGTTCAAATTATGGCCCTTGGGCCAGAAATGCCCCCGCCCCGGGGGCCTTTGGGTCACATAGGCTTATATAGGGAAAATCTTTAAAAATCTTCTTCTCTGAAACCACACGGCCCAGGTCTTTGATAATTGGTGTGAAGCTTCACCTAGTGGACCTCTACCAAGATTATTCAAATTATAGCTCTAGGGCCAAAAATGCCCCCGCCCCGGGGGCCTTTGGTTTTACATAGGCTTATACAGGGAAAATCTTTAAAAATCTTCTTCTCTGAAACCAAAAGGCCCAGGTCTTTGATATTTGGTATGAAGCTTCATCTTGTGGACCTCTACCAAGATTGTTCAAATTATGGCCCTTGGGCCAGAAATGCCCCTGCCCCGGGGGCCTTTGGGTTTACATAGGCTTATATAGGGAAAATCTTTAAAAATCTTCTTCTCTGAAACAACAAGGCCCAGGTCTTTGATATTTGGTGTGAAGCTTCACCTAGTGGACCTCTACCAAGATTGTTCAAATTATAGACCTAGGGCCAAAAATGCCCCCGCCCAGGGGGCCTTTGGTTTTACATAGGCTTATACAGGGAAAATCTTTAAAAATCTTCTTCTCTGAAACCACAAGGCCTAGATCTTTGATATTTGGTGTGAAGCTTCATCTTGTGGACCTCTACTAAGATTGTACAAATTATAGCCCTAGGGTCAAAAATGTCCCCGCCCCGGGGCCTTTGTGTTTACATAGGCTTATATAGGGAAAATCTTTAAAAATCTTCTTCTCTGAAACCACAAGGCCCAGGTCTTTGATATTTGGTGTGAAGCTTCATCTAGCCGACCTCTACCAAGATTGTTCAAATTATGGCCCCTGGACCTGAAATGCCACCGCCCCGGGGGCCTTTGGGTTTACATAGGCTTATATAGGGAAAATCTTTAAAATTCTTCTTCTCTAAAACCACATGGCCCAGGTCTTTGATATTTGGTGTGAAGCTTCACCTAGTGGATCTGTACCAAGATTGTTCAAATAGCCCTAGGGCCAAAAATGCCCCCACCCCGGGGGCCTTTGGTTTTACATAGGCTTATACAGGGGAAATCTTTAAAAATCTTCTTCTCTGAAACCACAAGGCCCAGGTCTTTGATATTTGGTGTGAAGCTTCATCTAGTGGACCTCTACCAAGATTGTTCAAATTATAGCCCTGGGTCTAAAAATGTCCCCGCCCCGGGCGCCTTTGGTTTTAAATAGGCTTATACAGGGAAAATCTTTAAAAATCTTCTTCTCTGAAACCGCAAGGCTCTGAATTTAATATTTGGTGTGAAGCTTCATCTAGTGGACCTCTACCAAGATTGTTCAAATTATAGCCCTGGGGCCAAAAATGCCCCCATCCCCGGGGCCCTTTGGTTTTTTATAGGCTTATATAGGGAAAATATTTAAAAAACTTCTTCTCTGAAACCACAAGGCTCAGGTCTTTGATATTTGGTATGAAGCTTCAACTAGTTATAGCCCTTAGGCCAAGAATGTTCTAGAGACACTTATTCTCAGGTGAGCGATTCTGGGCCCTCTTGTTTATAATCATACCAGAAGCGGATGTTGTTAGTTCTTTTATACTGGCGAAATGTACGTTTGCGTTTCCTGATAAGATGTTTTATGCGACATGTTACCCATGGTAGATCGGATGCTTTTACTGTGACAATCTTGTTCGGAATCGCACTTTCTGCTGAAGTGATAATTGCTGCAGAGACAAAATTAACGTTGGAATCTACATCATTATCTGTTTGGAGATATTCTATAAGGTTAGATTCCAGTAATAATCTACGATATTTATCGTAGTCAGCTAACTTGTAATTCCATATTTTTCTCTTAAAACTTTTGGTCGACGGGCGTATAAATTTTAAGAAAACAACGATTGGGCAGTGATATCGTATTTGATCAGGTATAAAAGGATCGGTTACACGACTCTGCAGAATGTTTGCTGTATTACGGACAAGAATCAGGTCAATCGTTGATGATGAGTGTTCGGTAAAGTGCGTCGGATCTGTGATAAGCTGGCTTAAGTTGAACTCGTACATTAGTTCGGTAATCTTATTGTCCCTGTTTAACGCCATATTAAAGTTAAAATCACCTAAAATAAGTATATCAACAATGTTTGTGTTGTAGGCACGGTCGACACTTTCTTTTATCAAGTCCATGTACGCTGAATTACTGTTTGGAGGTCGATATATACCTGCCACGAGTACTTTCTTCGATTTTACTACGAGTTCGAGCCAGATAGCCTCTAGACCGTTTATATCTAAATCGTTGCGACGTTTGCAGGTTATTGTTTCACATACGTACGCAAGAACACCACCTCCAAGACGATCGCCTCTGTCGTTTCTAAAAGGCTGCGAAAAGTTTTCAATATGGACAGTGGTGTCTGAGATGTCTGGCTTCAGCCAACTTTCTGTAAATATGAGAATATCATAAGCATCTGCCTCGCTCCTGATCAAATCCATTTTCGGTATGATGCTTTGGATGTTAATATGGAAAATACTGAGATGATTGGAGAGCATTTCTAGTGATGACGCTGAGACGTTTAGATTTGAGTCCGTATTGCTGTCGACAGAGCCTGGACCAGGGTTGACTTCTACGTCACCAGACAAAAGGAGGAGAATAGTAATCCAGAGCACTAGGTCAAACGCAAATATAAAACGGATTAAATTGTGCATAAATTGTATGTTTACGAAATTTGGGGCTAATTTGCAAGTACGGGGATGAATCATTCTTATTGTCTTATACATTTCAGTAATGCGTTGTAATGCAAGAATTAAACTGAAATGTGAGAAACTACTAACTTCGGGCTTTTGAATACATGAAACTAATATGAAGAAGAGCAAAAAATGAAATTTCTTGTAGGTAATTCTCTTTCTAGTCCCAAGATGTAAAGAACACGACACCCCGTAGAAGCCACCCAGGCCGTCCGATTTATAATGGTTTAACATGCGATATACTTAGTAATAATTGTAGAAAAATCGACAGGTCCAGATGGCAAGTAGGGGGGTCGTGATGCAGCCGTAAAGCAGGGAATAAGTAACGTTTCTGCAAGTTGCTTACTGACACCATGGGAGATTGAGAATGTGGAGTGGGAGCAAGGGAATCAGCCAGAGAAAGAATCAATACAGGATGGACAGAAAGAAGAGACAAACATAAATAGAACAAGAACATAAACACTATATAAGGTGAAGTAAACCGGGTGATCCTGAATGATAGGATAAACAAAAACATAAACTGGTTTTTCTTCATCACAAAAGCACGCCTATATAATTTTGACCCCTTCCAACCCACCTTTGCATAGCAAACTGGGGTTTGAAGGGGTACATATAATTCTTCCCATCTCCGCCCAAGAGCACAGACCGCGGGCACCCGTGAAAACCGCCTCGCCAGGGCGGTTTCAACGAGCACCAACAATCCGCGTCCCGAGCCGAGACACGAAAAATATCCGTATTTTTCATCTAAATATTTTCTTTTTTTTGGTGGTAAAAATTTCAATAGATTTGTAAAAGCGTGTTTCGAAATGATTTCCTGACACAATGTGAATAATGAGAAGAAAAAGAGTGACTGAAGACATAACTAAGGTACACATTGAGCCATGGTGCAAGGAAAGCTGCCTTCGGAATTACTTAATGTAGATATAATACAAGCTGAGCTGAATAATGTCAGCCCTTATTTGCTTTATCTGCTGGTTCCTAGTCTGAAGGTTATCAGTGTTGGAAAAACAGGTAACCAGGCACCCCTGACCTTGAAAGGTCAGGGGTATCTGGTTACCTGTTTTTCCAATATTGACACTGTGCAAGCTGGGAGCCAGCAAATAATGCAAATATGGTGAACATTGGAAAGTAATGTAATGATCCGACAAGCCTAAGCAAACAGTGCAGACCCAAATCAGACTGCTCCTGATCAGAATCTACACAGTTTGCTATTCTGTCTGCACTTTTTGGATTCCTTGCTGAATCATGAAAAAAAAATTAAAATTTTAGTTGAACTACAGCAAGTTTTTAAGGTGTCCAAATTTTTAAGATATTTAAGGTAGAATGGGTGGTTTCAAAGCAGTATCGTAAAGGGTATGCAAAATTGAAAATCTCACATTAGGGGTCATTTCATTATGAAAGTGGTCAGAAGGTGTATCCAAATATTATTTTTCTTATTTCTGCATGAAAACATGTTATAGGTCTTCATTAGAAGCACCTCGACTATGGGTCATGTTGGGTCAAAAACTGGGTCACACAGTCAGATTACTTTAACCCTTTACCACTCAGATACGTGTTTTTACGTGTCTGCACCCCCCCCCCCCATTTTAAGCCCCAGAAGCACCTAAAATCTGCATTTCTACCCCTGGATAGTTATGTTTGCTTTAGGATTTGTTGGGCAAAAAAGTGACCTGTTTTTTCGTACGCCTCCCCACTAAAAATATTCTGGGGGGGATTGAAGGGGGGCAGCGCCCCCCTCACAGGAGGCAGCGCCCCTCTCACATCCCGAAAATTTTTGGGTTTATGGCCCAACCGGCCGCTAAAATTTATATCTGAGGGTGTCTGGGGTCAAAAATGCCTGAAAATTGATGCTGATAAAACATGCTGCAAACAGTGAAAATGGCCAGTGCCAAACACCTTTATTGTTGCCTTGACGGCTGAGTGAAGATTAAAATGTGGTCAAAAATTCATGTGAAAACACACTTTTTGTCAACGTTGAGATGCCCTTCTTTACCATGACAACAATGATCAAGTCATGAAAGGTTGCATTTGAAAGGCTAATGTCCAATGAACATTCATACCGAGTTTGGTGTAAAACAGACCATCCATTATGAAACTATGGCTAGTTGAAGTTGGTGTCAGGTGCAACACTGTGAAAATCAGCGAAATTCACAAAATCCCTGAGTGGTAAAGGGTTAAAACCTTGTTCACCCTCTAGAAACCAGTTTAAAACTTTACCAGAATGTATGATGATACTTTGGTCAAGTTTGAAGTTGGGTCATGTTGGATGAAAAACTAGGTCACAAGTTCAGATTTCTTTAAAACCTTGTTCACTCACTAGAAACCACAGTTTTGCTTCAATCTTCATGAAACTATACCAGAATGTTTGTATTTGGATCAAGATCACATAATTATGCATTATGCCGGATCAGAAACTAGGTCAAATTTCTTTAAAACCTTGTTCAACCTCTAGAAGCCATAGTTTTGCTTCAGTCATCACGAAACTTTACCAGAATGTTTGTCTTGATGATATACCTCTGCTGCATTTTACCCTTATCTTGCTGAATATTCATTTAAGCCACACCCATTTCTGTCTATCAACCAATCAAATTACTTGATGTAATTTATTGCTACAAATTCATAAACAAAATGCCAAACAGTGTAGATCCTGATCAGATGGCTTCTTCAGAAGCCATCTGATCTGGATCTACACTGTTTGCAAAGATAGGGGTTGTCGTGAACAGCAAGATAAGGGTTGAATATGGGAGATGTCAGGTCAAAACTAGGTCACATAGGTCAAAATTCTCTATAACCTTGTCCCAGCCCATAGAGGCTTTGAGAAATAGATTGGGCTGTATGGTACTTCCACGCAGAGCCGAAACTGACCACGCATGAGTATTGGTAAACCGTTCAGAAGGACTAAGCCTGCCTAGGCAGAGTGGTATATGTCAGACCATCCAGTGTATATAAGTGCTATTGGTTTCAATGGCGGCAGTGTTTGAGATATCATCTCAATGTCAGGTATAAAAATCCCACAAAATTGGAAGCACCATCTCCAAATTGACCTAAACAGTGTTGACGGGGATGTTAAACTTCAATTCGAGCATACAAATAGGCCACAGTGTTGCTTCAATCTTGACTACCTCAATCTAGATAAAACATGGGTCATATTGGATCAGACACTAGGTCACTAGGTCAGTTTTCTTTCAAATCTTATAAGCCACAATTTTGCTTCAGTTGTTACAAAATTTTACCAGATTATGTGTTTTAATGTTATATTCACACTGGTCAATACATACGCACAGGCTGCGTAGCGGTCGTAAAGGCTTCGTATTTTGGACGCATAGGCTTCGATGAAAAATGGTGGCTGACAGTTCGTCGCTGCAGGTAAGAAACTGTTTTTACGTTAATCTAACTGTTGTATAGCGTTGCCCAATACTGACATCTGCCTTACGGACCACTTTATTAATGTGCGGCTTCGTCTGTTGCAAGAAAAAGTTTGAAAAACGGAATATAGAAAAATAGACCCCAAAAGAAATTTGGCATTCAACACAGATTCACCTGTATTTTCACTTTGGTCCGGTCGTCCTATGTAACTACACGTTTTTGGCTGGTGTTCTGGCCGATATATTGTGAATAACGATAATGAAATCTAAAAGCATATATGCAACTTTCGTCACGTCTTTTGCAAAAAAGGAAAATATTGATATTTCGATGCAACGCACGTAGCTTCGTTACCGATTACAACGCAGAGGCTGCGAACTAAATTTAAAAGCCCTGTATTATGTAGAAAAATAGCGAATGATATTAAATTAATATCGAGAAAACAATCAACCAGCGTTAGTTGGTGATGCTAAAGGCATCCTGTATCATTTATACCGAACACATTTTCAGTCTCAGTTATGCGCACAAAATCTATCAAGTTACAATTATTTACACTACCGTTGATAATCTTGGTAAGTCTTCGTCAAATCTGTGAAGTATTTAGCCAAATAGTATTTGCACTGTATGAATTTCTGTCGTGTATTTTTATTACAACGCACGTGGCTCAAGTCCCTGTGTTAGAAGTTTGCGACCAGAAAGTCATTAAAAGTGGCCATCTCACCCACTGAAGCCAGTATGAATTTTATACATAGGAAGTTGAAGCGTTATATACCAAGATAGCGAGCAGCGATAACACGAATTGGCCAAAGAAATCAAAGTGTAGCCGGGTTAAGGCTAAGTTTTCAAATGCTCCTATGTTATGCTACATAATGTTTTGCCATTATGATAACACACCCGTGCGACACAGTGCATTTTTACATCTCCAAAATGGCTACTTGTTAGATTAAAATCCGTGATTTTTTTCTTATTTATACCGCAAACATAGGTTGTGGGTGCTCGTTAGAACCGCCTCATTGACGATTTTCTAACGAGTACCAACAATCTATGTTTTGGATGAGTAATAAGAAAAATAATGTATACCCCCGTTAACCCCAGTTTCTCTATATAAAGGGGGTTCATTTCACGGACTTGTTCACGCGATGCCTATTTTTTCCTTGTCCTATACATCTTCTGTACTCCATAAATCCATTTTCTAATTCTACTTACGAGTCAGTGTCCTCAGATATAACATAATTCGGAGAAATCGAGAATTCCGTTTTTTTTTGTTTTTTTTTCATTGTTTCCTTTTTTCGTGACTTTCAATGTAGACAGTGACGTCACCAGGTTTTTTTTTTTTAGTATGAACAGAGCAGAATTTACTCTATCAAGTCCGTGAAATGAACCCTACTTTATATAGAGAAAACTAGGGTTAACGTGGGTATACATTATTTTTCTTATTACTTCTCCAAAACATAGGTTGTGGGTACTCGTTAGAACCGCCTCAATGAGGCGGTTCTAACGAGCACCCACAACATATGTTTGCGGTATAAATAAGAAAAAAATCACAGATTTTAATCTGAAATGTAGCCATTTTGGAGATGTACAAATGCAATGTGTCGCACGGGTATGTTATCATAATGGCAAAACATTCTGTATCATAACATATGAGCATTTGAAAACTTAGCCTAAACCCGGCTTCACTTTGATTTCTTTGGCCAATTCGTGTTATCGCTGCTCGCTATCTTTATATATAACGCTCCAACTTCCAATGTATCAAATTCATACTGGCTTCAGTGGGTGAGATGGCCACTTTTAAAGACTTTACGGTCGCAAAATTCTAACACAGGACTTGAGCCACGTGCGTTGTAATAAAAAAACGCGACAGAAATTCATACAGTGCAAATATTATTTGGCTAAATACTTAACAGATTTGACGAAGACTTATCAAGTTATCAACGATAGTGTAAATAATTCTAACAGATTTTGTGCATTTGAATCAAAATGTAGTATTTGCATAGCTGAGACTGAAAATGTGTTCGGTATAAATGATACAGAATGTCTTTAGCATCACCAACTAACGCTGGGTGACTGATTTCTCGATATTAATTTAATACCATTCTCTATTATTCTACATAATGCAGGGCTTTCAAATTTAGTTCGCAGCCTTTGCGTTGTAATCGGTAACGAAGCTACGTGCGTTGTATCGAAATATCAATATTTTTCTTTTTCGCAAAAGACGTGACGAAAGTTGCATATTAGCTTTTGGATTTCATTATCGTTATTCACAATTTATCGGCCAGAACACCAGCCAAAAACGTGTAGTTACATAGGACGACCGGACCAAAGTGAAAATACAGGTGAATCTGTGTTGAATGCCAAATTTCTTTTGAGGTCTATTTTTCCATATTCCGTTTTTCAAACTTTTTCTTGCAACAGACGAAGCCGCACATTAATAAAGTGGTCCGTAAGGCAGATGTCAGTATTGGGCAACGCTATACAACAGTTAGATTAACGTAAAAGCAGTTTCTTACCTGCAGCGACGAACTGTCAGCCGCCATTTTTCATCGAAGCCTATGTGTCCAAAATACGAAGCCTATGCGACCGCTACGCAGCCTGTGCGTATGTATTGACCAGTGTGATATTGGTCCAGTTTGAACATGAGTCATGTCAGGTCAGAACTGGGTCACTGGGTCAGATTTGTTTTAAACCTTTTTCACTCTCACTCTAGGCTGAAGTTTTGCTTTAATCTTCATGAAACTTTACAAGAATGTTAGTCTTGATAATGTGTCAGTCAAGTTTGACTATGGGTCATGTCATGTACAAAACTAGGTCACCATGTCAGATTTCTTGAAACATTGTTCCCTCACTGGAGGCCACAGGTTTGCATCAATCTTTGTGAAACTTAACCAGAATGTTTGACTTGAAAAGACCAAAGTTAAGTTGGAAGATGGGTCAAGTTGGAATAGGCTTTATTATTCTTTAAAGACTTGATGCATTTTAAGATTTCATGGTCAGTTATAGGTGAGTTTAAAATCGGGTCATTATGATCAACTGAAATATTTATGTTGTTTTCACTCTGTTGGTTTTTAGAATCAGAATGTTCATTTAAACCTTTAAAAAAGCTGTACAATGAGTCAAGATTAATGTTACTACTGTCTTGTTTTTTACTGTCAGTGCTGTTAATTATTTTCCAGTACTCCTTTGGGTTTTTATTTTTCAAATTTCTATGCTTGCTGTGCTTTCTTGTCTATTTAGGTACCATCCTGTGTCCTGCAACAGAATGCTTTGTTCACTGGAGAGACCTGTCTACCCATAATGAGTGGGGACTTAACTTCACAACTCCAACAGATGCTAAAAGATTCAGAGACGGTTGCTCAGTAAGTGTTATAGTGATTTGGGCCCAGTTGTTCAAAACTAACGAAGTATTTAGAAAACATAGTTTTAAAAGTTTGTTCACTTAATATGGCATCTACACTAATATTTTTGCTGAAAAAATGTTAGTAGCTTTTGCAGTGCAGAAGTTACAATTTTTCAGCAAAAAAAAACATTGTTCCAAGTACTATGCTTGCTAAACAGTTAACATTTTGACCTAATGAATTGAGCTTGTTATGCTAATAATGCTTAGACCAACTGGGCCCTGAGGCAAGCATTGCACCATCAGCCCACAAAATAACATGACAATATGAAAAGGAATGGCTGGGATCAGCTTTCATCCACATATAAGCAGTGATAAGCAAAACTATATCTGTGGACATGTATGCCCAGTGAAAATTCTGATCAGACTGCACAGTCTGTTTAAAAACCTTTGTAAGGCAGTAGCTGTGCAGTCTAACCCGAGAACTGGTAAATTGCTCAAAGGTATGTCTAAGCCTGCCCAAGTAAAGTGGTGGGAGTCGGACCATTACTTAACCCTTTTTGTACCAAATGGAATCTTCCTCCTTATATATAGCAGGAGTCCATTTCAAAATTTAGGGGTGTCAGGTTGTGTTTTCTTCAAAAACTATTTGGAAAATGGCTTAACTTTCGCAAACAGTGTAGGCCCTGATCAGCATTCTGGCGTACCCATTTTGGGGTTTCTGGTACTAAATGGGTTAAACCCAACAATTTCCTTTGGGAGGTAGGACTTGATATGTAATTTCATCTCCGTGTCAGATAGAAGTCTCACAAAGTCGGTAACATCTTCAGAATGAACTAAATACTGTTGATGGGGACGTACAGAAAACAAACACACGTCTTAACCCGCCGAAAAAAACTACATCTGAAAATGTTGTCTGTCTATGTCTTCTGCTGAATCTTCTTGCAAACTTTTTAAAAATATTTTTGCATACAGGCAAACTGCTTGCAAAAATGACTTTTAAAGTAACCGGCAGATGACAAAACATTATGATTGTGAAGAGTTGTATGTCATAACAGAAGGAACTGACATTTGTCAGCCCCCGCCCATGGGAGCTTGAAGAAATAGATTCGGCTGCATGATGCTTCCACTTAGAGCTGAAACTGACCACACTTGAGTACTGGTTAACTGCTTGGAGGTTCTAAGCCTGCCCAGAAAAAGTGGTGTGAGTCAGGCCGTTCATGCATATAAACCTTTTTTGTTTCATTAGACGGCAGGGCTTGAGATGTCATTTCATCTCAGTGTCGGGTAAAAGTCCCACAAAATTGGAAGCGACGTCTCCAAAATGACCTGATACAGTGTTGACGGGGATGTTAAACCTCAAATCAAACAAACAAAACTGGACATTTGTAGAAGATCTCAACTGACCAATCAAAGCACTGACAGCACTTGTAGGTCGATTGTCTCTGCATGTAGGCGGGACAGATGATCCAGAAGGGGACTGTTTCGTTAACCCTTAAATTCATGTACTGTAAGCAAACAGTGTAGACCCTGATCAGACACTGCTTGTGCAGTGTCTGATCTGGGGCTACACGGTTTGCTAAACCCAACATGTGCTTCCAGAACAGATTCTATAGACATCACGTGAACAAGTCCGTGAAATGAACACCCCTCTAAACCCCACTTTATATAGAGAAAACTGGGGTTTTGGGGGGTGTACATTATTTTTCTTATTTCTGCTCCAAAACATAGGTTGTGGGTATTCGTTAGAACCGCCTCCTTGAGGCGGTTCTAACGAGCACCCACAACCTATGTTTACAGTATAAATAAAATAAATATCACGGATTTTCCTAAAAAAGTAACCATTTTGGAGATGTGAAATAATGCACTATTACGCGCAGGTGTGTAATCGTAATATAATTTTCAAATTGTTTGAACAGTACAGGTAAAGTTTTATATTGCATTGGATAACTGTAACAGTAACAAGGACTGCAAAATGACAAGTTTCCTATAAGACCTCTGTTGAGAATATTTGAAATCCTTCAGATTTTGTGATAGAACCTGGCAAAAGAAATGTAACCTGGCCATGGTCTGAAAAAAAAAGGTGGTGTTGGTTCTAGGGGAGACTAATCAAGTTCACTCGGAATATCTGATTAGTTGGAGTTTTTAGACTTATATGGGTCTTTTTTTCTGTTAATGGCATGTGAAACCATTAACCATTTTACATACTTTAAGTCAGATGTCTGTAAAATGTCTTGTGTGTGTGTGTGGCGGGGGGGGGGGGGGGGTTACAAGTTTATGTATTATTGTACACATTCATATATTGTGGGTGCTTGTTTGGGTGCTAACCAGCACCCACAATCTAAGTTTAGAGGATATTCAAGTTTTCATCAGAGTAAGGTTATTTTTGAGACATAACAGATACCATTATATTTAATGGATGTGTTTTCCATCTTCAAACCCCACTTTATATAGTACTTTATTTTCCTTATTTTTGTTCAAAACCACAGATTGTGGGTACTCGTTAGAACCGCCTCAATGAGTCGGTTGTAACGAGTGTCCACAATCTATTGGTGGATTAGTCATCAGAAAAATATCAAGTTTATGTATTATTGTACACATTCATATATTGTGGGTGCTTGTTTGGGTGCTAACCAGCACCCACAATCTAAGTTTAGAGGATATTCAAGTTTTCATCAGAGTAAGGTTATTTTTGAGACATAACAGATACCATTATATTTAATGGATGTGTTTTCCATCTTCAAACCCCACTTTATATAGTACTTTATTTTCCTTATTTTTGTTCAAAACCACAGATTGTGGGTACTCGTTAGAACCGCCTCAATGAGTCGGTTGTAACGAGTGTCCACAATCTATTGGTGGATTAGTCATCAGAAAAATATCAAAAATATTCATCAAAAAATTGGTAGTGCAGTAGATATGACTCCTTTTTAGCACACGGATGTGTTATCGGATGTGTTATTATAATGCTACTGCCATTCCAGCTGTTGATAATGAAGCAGTCTAAAATGGGTCTATATGAGCCCATCAAGAAAAAAATGTGTTTTTGGACATGTTCATTCAAGGAAGACAACAACTAGCCTATTCATCCACTGGATCAGAACATAGCCCTCTATCTTCTTGGAGAATGGCTTGCATTGCCCAGCAAAGAATCTGATCAGACTTCATGGTTGCTCAGACTGATCTGAGTCTTTGTCATGTGCACGCATAATGACAACTTGCTGCCCAATCTCGTTGGAGTCCAAAGCAGAAAATGTTTTAGTTGTGCTACCATGTTATTTCCAAAAAAATAAATATATAGATTAAATAGAAATATAACCTTGTGTAAATTATATAGAAAAATGGCCATTTATGTCATTTTTATACCCCGCCACACGATAGTGGCGGGGTATTATGTTATACCCTCCGGTGTCTGTCCGTATGTCTGTCCGTCCATCCGCACTTCGTTTCTGATCGATAACTTGAGTATTTTTTCACGGATTTTGTTCAAATTTTGCATACATATTGGTATCGGGGATGAGTGGTTTGGGATTGTTAATGGGCAAAATCCGTTAATTTTTAGCAGAGTTATTGCCCTTTTCAGTATCTGAAAAATGGTTTTTGGCCTCTAATTCCCTTACTATATGGAATATCTGGATGCAACTTTACAGATATATACAGGACTAAACAGTTCATATTGTGGCCAAGGACTGCTACTCTGGCTGTTCCAGTTCTTGAGTTATCTGCCCTTGACGTATTTAAAAAATGCATTTTAGACTGTAGTTCGTTTATCATTTACAATATCTTGCTGAAACTTCATAGATATATAGTAGATGAATTGTTATATACTGTGGCAAAGGAACATGACTCTGGCTTTCCCAGCGATTGAGTTATCTGCCTTTGAAATATCTGAAAAATGGTTTTTGGCCTCTAGTTCCCTTACTATATGGAATATCTCGATGAAACTTCACAGATATATAGAGGACTTAATGATTCATATCGTGGCCAAGGACCGCTACTCTGGCTATACCAGTTCTTGAGTTATCTGCCCTTGAAGTATTTAAAATGCATTTTAGACTGTAGTTCCTTTATTATTTACAATATCTTGCTGAAACTTCATAGATATGTAGTAGATTAAATGTTACATACTGTGGCAAAGGAACATGACTCTGGCTTTCCCAGCAATTGAGTTATCTGCCCTTGAAATATATAAAAAAAAGGGATTTTGGCCTATAGTTCATTTATTATTTGAAATATATGGATAAAACCTCTACACCCTCTGCTGTCTGTCTGTCTGTCTGTCTGTCCATCCATTTGTATGTCTGTCCATCTGTCTGTCTGTCCCTTTTCAGTATCTGAAAAATAGTTTTTGGCCTCTAGTTCCCTTACTATATGAAATATTTGGATTAAACTTTACAGATATATAGAGGACTAAAGGGTACATATTGTGACCAAGGACCATATAGAGGAGTAAAGGGTACATATTGTGGCCAAGGACCACTTCTCTGGCTGTTCCAGTTCTTAAGTTATTTGCCCTTGATGTATTAAAAATCGATTTTAGACTCTAGTTCCTTTATTATTTGCAATATCTTGCTGAAATTTCATAGATGTACAGCAGACTAAATATTACATATTGTGGCAAAGGTACATGACTCTGGCTGTCCCTGCCCTTGATAAGTCTGAAAATTGGAATTTGTGTCTGTTGGTCAGTGCATACAAAATTAATTTGTGGATTTTGTCCCTGTGAGAATGCCAAAAGATCACCCACAAACATCTTAATTTATGATTGGTTGCCATTTATGCTTAATCCTTTTGATTGAAGCCTAATCAACCTCACCCTTGGAATGTGCAGTAAAAGCCTAACCAAATAGATGCCTAAAATAAAGGCCCTTGTAAGTGGTTAACCAGTACTTAGTGCACATACTTCATGCCTGCCCTTCTTGAATCAGCGGAAGGAGCACAATGACCGTAGAAATTACTTCATGATCAGTCTTCCCGAAAGAATATAGTCAGACAGGCAGTACATCGAAAACATGAAATTCTTACATGTACCACATAAAGATACATGTTCCACAGCCATTTAAGGTAAATACTTGCCTCCATAATTTTCTAATAATGTCAACTTATTGAGTTGCCTTCCCATCAAATGTCTGAAAAATGGATTTTTACATATGCTTCCTACATCTTCTAACAACTTCATCCACTCACATTAAGACATTACACTTGCGGATCATATCTCTGCTATCCCCTTTCTAGTTATTTAGCCTTGATATATTTTCAAATAAGTTACATTGCTTAGCAATGGCGGGGTATTATTCAGTGTCTGCGGTGCTTTTATTCTGTTATAATCTATACATTTTTGGGATCCATTGTACAATCATGTTATATCCCAGACTTGTGTTTTAATGAAAAGTAATACAAAAATGCTTAACGGGCCTATGCAGTTGACACAGACTCTGAAAAAAAAGCCATGTATTCTTTGCCACCATGATTTCAGGGCATAAAAAGTGAAGAGCTCTATGATTTAGTGGTTGGATACTAATTGTTTTATGTACTTGCTTTTAGCATTTAGTCATAAATTTCTCAGCCTTGAGAATGTCAGTAAAACCCCACATTACAAAAAAAGAGGATCATAAAACATCAAGGCTACCTACACAGAAAGTTTGGTTTTGATATAATTGGGCCCCGTCAAGCGATTTTGGTACTTATCGCCTATGCGAGCAGCAAAGGTTCAGGCGAGCCTGCGCATCCGCACAGTCTCGCCAGAACCTTCGCTGCTTGCTCATACAAGTAGTGAATCAAGAGGAACCTTCAGACAGATAACCATATCCCGGGCCCCTCTGAATGGCTGGGCATGCGCAGTTAAAATTTGTCATGACGGAATGCTCGAAGACACAAATTCGCTTGGCGGGGCTCAATCATGCTCTTTGGGCCTGTGAACCAAAACAGATCCCCATGCAAACACTGTAGATCCTGATGAGATGGCTCTGATTTGCCAGTCTGCTTTTGGGTTATAATTGAGATCCCTGTGTTGAACAATGGTTCTTCCCTAATTAGAATGTGAATAGTGCACATAAAAAATTTGGGGTGAAAGGGCTAAAGAAGAAAGCTATTACTTGTACATGTACTTTCAGTCTTCCAGTCTGAATGCACTTGCAAATTAAATGCAACATCTTGTTGGATGTCATCAAAACATCATACCTATATTTAATATTCCTAAGATGTAGCTCCCACCATGCATACTTCATAAGTGCATAGTGAACAAATGCAGTAAATCACACAATTTATTTCCATGAAATAGGGGCAAGAATTATCTCCCCTTGGCAGCAAAAGTCTTTCCATTATCCCTTAAGCTGCTCTGAAAAAAAAAAATGCATCTGAAAATTTGTCTGCTTATGTTATCTGCTGAATCTTCTTGCAAACTTTTTTAAAATATTTTTTGAATACAAGCAATCAGTGTTGACCCTGATCAGACTGCTCCCAGAGAAACAGTCTGATCTGGGTCCACACTGTTTGCAAAAATGACTTAAAGCTTCAACTGATTCAAGAAGTTCTTGCAGAAAATGTGCACTGTACTAGTTAACCACTTAGGCTAAATATGAGATAAGTAGTGTTGACTGGGTAATTAAACTCCCAATCATGGGTCTTTTATTCTATGTACTTTAAAAGTCCTAAAAAGTTTGGACACCTTGAGAACTTCTTGTACTTCTCCTAAAAATTTAACAAATTCGTTTCAAAATACGGCCCCCGCCCATCGGGGCTTGAAGAAATATATTGGCTGCATGATGCTTCCATGCAGAGCTGAATCTGACCCGCACACGAGTACTGGTAAACCGCTTAGAGGATCTAAGCCTGCCCAGGCAAAGCAGTGCGCACGAGTCGGACCGTGCTTATAAATCCTATTGGTTTCATTGGGCGACAGGGCTTGAGATGTCATTTCATCTCAGTGTCGGGTAAAAGTCCCACCAAATTGGAAGCAACGTCTCCAAAATGATCTTTACAGTGCTGACTGGGACGTTAAACCTCAAATCATACAAAACAAGTAAATCAAGGAGTCCAAAATGTGCAGACAGAATGGCAAACAGTGTAGACCCTTATCAGACTGCTCCTTCAGAAGCAGTCTGATCTGGGTCTGCACTGTTTGCTTGTGCCTAGCTGTCCCAATACTAAGGATCATTACAGTATGGTATATATTTAGCATAGAAGGACTTTGATCACTTTTGTATCCCACTGAGTAATTGCTGTATGATTTTTTACAATTTCAGTATCCGAGTCAAAAGTTTGCCAGGAAAGCTTCGTCAGCCAACTCACTGAGAATGAGCCCTCCAAAGGTCAGTTGTACTTTTATGCACCACGCATTTGTAACCACTATTCTTGCCAGGGGCCAGTTGTCAAAGCATTGTTAGCTTAACGAGCTTGTTTGTGGTCAAATTGTTAACTGTTCTAGAAAGTATAATATCTAAAATAGTGTTGTTGTTTTTTGCTGAAAAAATGTGAGCAGCTTTTGCATTTGCAAAAGCTGCTTACATTTTTTCAGCAAAGGTATTAGCTTATTTGCCATTTTAAATGACCAAAGTTTTAACGATATGTTAACTAACGATGCCGTTAGTTTTGAACAATTAACCAAATAAGGAAATCTTGAACTAAACCCTAGGATAGAAATTCTTATCCTACCCAGGTTATCCTACCCGAGAATAGGATATAAATTGAGAATTTTCAAGTGTTTGATGTACACTGGTTGAATAGGATGTCGTGTATGTTGTCGTTAAGTTTGATGTCACTGCATGTACAGTGACGTTATATAGTAAATACATGGTTAGTGTCTTTAATAATAAAATATAATCGGTGAGCCTGAGACAATTTTAAAGTACATTGTATAACGTGACGCCAACTAGTGCAAAGTTTCTGACGTCACCGCACCACAGAGACTTAGGAAACAACATGGACGCTCGAGTGCTTCTTTATGAAAAACAGCAAATAAATTTTTCGAGGTTGAGACGCAACCACAGTAGCAGTTCGCAGTTATTCCAACAGACCATTCAAACCAGGAATGGCCGAGAAGGTTAGAATTTAGCTGAAATTTCTGAAAATCTGTTTAAATAAATATGGCAAAGATTTTAACTTGCAGTTTCATTGTTTTCCCATGTATAAAAGGTTGCATGTTATTGTTTACACTTGTAAATTATGGACCTGAAAAGTATACCCGGTCTATAAACGGTCACTAGACGTATTATAGGTCAGTAGAAGGTATTATAGGTCACTACCAATTATAGCGTGCAGTTACTCAACCCCCTTTATCAGGTTACTAGAATGCCTGATTGTGGTATAAAATGCATTGTTATTGTCATCACAATGGTGGACATCAACAATTGAAATGACTGCAATATAAACAAAATCCACTCTGAAGAAAGAAAGATATGCAAGAAAAAGAACCTTACATAGGTGTGTGTGGAAAAACCTGTCACCTGGGATCACTGTCCGGCATAGTTCTGTAATCCTCTCGATGCAGGACAGTTATCCTCGGGACAGATTTTTCTATTCACCCCCTCACACCATTTGGGTGAACGCAAGGGTGGTAGCAATGTTCACAAAGTCAGTGAACCATAAAAAATATGGACGCTTGCATTAAAGTTGTCATCCCTAGATACAAGTTTTTACCAGGTATCATTATTGAAGCTCTAACTTGGCCATTTAGGTGAACACTAGGGTGGTTGCAATGTGACGGCTTGACAAACGGATGGAAAATTGCACTCCTATATCGCGTCATGCTAATAGCAGGCTTGACAAAAATATCGGGCCGGACATAGCCTTTGGTGGAATTCTTGTTTTAGAAGCATATGCTATTATGCTATGGGTACTTGTTAGAATTGCCTCAGAATTCCAACAAGTAACCACAGAATATTTTTTACTGGAAATATAAGAAAAAGTAAACCCTATTCCATCACGTGAACAAGTCTGTGAAATTAACAACCCCCTAAACCCCACTTTATATAGAGGAAACTGGGGCTTACAGGGCTATCCATTGTTTCACTTATTTCTGTTCCAAGACATAGGCTGTGACTACTCGTTAGAACGCCTCAATGAGGCGGTTCTAACGAGCACCAACAACCTATGTTTGTAGTATAAATAAGAAAAAAATCAGGCATTTTCACCTGAAAAGTAGCCATTTTGGAGATGTGAACAATGCACGAGTGTGTTATCGTAATGTAACCTTGTTACTTGTGTTTATCTGCAGTAATGACTTTTGTTTCATTCAGGGCCGTGGTAGAGCAGTATCATCACCAAACTCACCAGTGAACAACCCAAGACGGGTCACCTCCAGCCCACATGACCTTGCACAGACAGAACCATGTGAGTGTATAGCCCCGCAGGAGGACAGGGAGGCCCTGGCCCGGGCAGAAAAGGCAGCTACGATACCAAGAACACAGGCAGAGTCAGAACAGGATGCACAAAAATTTCAGCCTAGAGGAATTTTGAAACAGACATCAACTGTTTCTGTGTATGATAATGTTGGAACAGTGGGGAGAAATCAGGACTCTGGACAGATGAGGCAATCAATTCATGTTGAAGACCCTTCTAAACATGGGAGTCAGACTATGTACTCTGGACCCCGATCTGTGTCAACAGGGCCATTTTCATATCATACTGACCCTAATATCCCAGCAGGAACTCCAGGCTTATTTACTTCATTTGGGAAGGATTCAAGTCGACCAAGAGTCACATCTGCCAAAACCTGTGAGAATGTAAGAGTAGAAACTGCTTTTATTGGTAATGTGGACAACCTTTCCTCTGGTCGGAAGAGTGTAACTTTAGCAAATCTACCAACTGAAAAAGAGAAAAGTGAAACAGCAGAAAAAAGTGCAGTTACAAACTGTGAGCAATCTAATCTTGATGCAAATGTTGTTGTTCGTAAGGATTGTGTTCGTATTCTTGCTCCACAGCCACAGAAGTTACTTCCCCCTGATTCTCCTCATGGTGCTTCTCCCGATCATTCAAATTCTCCCGAGTGGCCATCTCCTCCCGAGCCCCTTACACCATTAACTCCCATAATTCCTGTGTGCAATATGGACTTTGATAGTGAATCAATCAAAAAAATGTTACAAGCATTGACTACATCTCCTGATACCCAAAGCATGACTGGAAGCATTCATGAACATGATCAAGGTTTCCATGATGATCCTTCTTATGTAGGTCACATGACTGGTGAACTAAAACCAGGATCACATGTAGCAGATTTAGGCGAACAACATGAACATGAGAAAGATAAACATGCCGAAAATACTGTGCCAAAGGCCTTAGACAGTGAGTCAAAAGCCTTGGAATGTGAGTTACCGGGGATTAAATGTGTTCGGAATAGTTATGGGCGGGATTCAAACCCTGACAGTGGGATTGGTGGAATGGTTGGTGATCTGGCTGCAGTATCCCTGTCCTCTGGTGACAGTGCTGACAATAAAGCTGTTTCAGGTAAGGGGAATTAACTGTAAAATCATTATGCAGAGCTTTACAGGCGGCATTGTCTGCCTTGCAGACAATTTCACTTGATTTTGTGTGTTTTAACCCTTAACCCTTAGTTTCCAAATGGAATCTTCCTCCTTATATATTGCAGGAGTCCATTTCAAAATTTAGGGGTGACAGGTTGTGTTTTCTTCAAACTTTATTCGAAAAATGGCTGAACTTTATGCAAACAGTGTAGGCCCTGATCAGATGCCGCGTTCTGCGGTGTCTGATCTGGGCCTGCACTGTTTTCCACTTACCCCTTTTTGGGGTTTCCAGTACCGAATGGGTTAGGGTGCCAAGAAAAACTGTATTTGAAAATGTTGTCTGTTTATTTCATCTGCTTCATCTTTTTGCAAACTTTTTAAAATATTTTTGTATACAGGCAAACAATGTCGACCCTGTTCAGACTGCTACTAGAGGAGCAGTCTGATCTGGATGCACACTGTTTGCAACAATGACTTTTAAAGTAAATAGCAGACAAAAAAGCGGACAACAATAGTTGTGACAGACTTCTTAAGGTTTTAGGATTCGATTTTGGAAAGCATCTTCTTGCATCTACTTTCCTAAGGTAAGCTTCACTCATCAGTTCATGATGAAATTCTGCCTAGTAATGGGGAAGCATCTATCCAAGTGAACTCTGCTATCTGATGAATGACAAGTGTACATAAGTTTGATTTACCACATGCATGCATTGATTTATGTATTCTTACTGTTAGTTTGTTTGTATTGGAGTTTAACGCTCTTGTCAAAATTACTTAGGTCATCTTTGAGCCATCGGGGCTTCAAGAAATTGATGGGCTGCACGCTGCTTCCATGCAGAGCTGAAACTGTACGCAATCAAATACTTGTAAACTGCTTAGAGGATCTAAGCCTGCCTAGGCAAGGCAGTGGAGTTTGGACCGTCCATGCTTATAAACCCTATTGGTTTTATTGGGCGACAGGGCTTGAGATGTCATTTCATCTCAATGTCGGGTAAAAGTCCCACAAAATTGGAAGCGACATCTCCATAATGACCTATACGGTGTTGACGGGGACGTTAATAAACCAAAAAATGGACTGGGGCCATTTGCTGACAGTGTAGGTCCTGATCAGATGGCTCCATCTGATCAGCCATTCTGTTTGTGAATTTGATTGAATCAGTGGGTAGCAGTGGTGTAAAAGTCACTGTCTGTCTTTTGGGCGAGCATGAAAACACCCGGAGCGGTTCAATAAGCTTGAAGCTTTCATCGCAAACAAACTAAAATAAATTTGTATAAACTACAGTCCAACCTGTGTTAAGCAAGCGCCTTAGGGATAATAAAAATGTGCTTGCTTAAGACAGGTGCTTGCTTAATACAGGTGAATTTTAATGCATTTGCTTTTTTCGGGAACTAAATGCCCGCTTGCTTAAGACAGGTTGCTTGCTTAATAGAGGTGGCCACTAAGACAGGTTTGACTGAATTTGATTGAAAACGTAATATCACGAAATTTGATTGGTTGATAGTTAGAAATGGGTGTGGTAAACAGGATGTATGGGTAAATAGGTTAATGTAGATTTATCTGTACCATTTCAAGAAAAAAAAAAAAAAAACATGCACGTATTCATTTTTCATGCATAGTATAGCCAATGTTTGGAAGATTAAGTTTTTACCCTTAAACCACCTTTAGCAGATATTGGTTTTGATTTGATTTGAGGTTTAACGTCCCCGTCAACACTGTTACGGTATAGGTCATTTTGGAGATTTTGCTTCCAACTTTGTGGGACTTTTACCCAACATTGAGATGAAATAACATCTCAAGCCCTGCTGCCCAATGAAACCAAAAGGGTTTAGAAGCATGGACGGTCCGACTCGCACTCCTTTGCCTGGGAAGGCTTAGATCCTCCAAGCGTTTACCAGTTCTCGTGACAGTCGGTTTCAGCTCTGCTTGGAAACATCATGCAGCCCATCTATTTCTTCCAGCCCAGATGGGTGGGGCCGACCTTTAGCAGAGTATAGTTTGTTTATTTTAGCCTTACTGTTCTGAGAAAATAGGGATTGACATTACAAGCAGACTGATTCTTGTGAATAGTCAAGCCTTTGATAGTCATTGGGGAAACAACTCACATGAAATGTCAAGCCTTTGATAGTCACTGGGGAAACAACTCACATGAAATGTCAAGCCTTTGATAGTCACTGGGGAAACAACTCACATGAAATGTCAAGCCTTTGATAGTCACTGGAAACATTTCACATGAAACAATTCACATGAAATTTCAAGCCTTTGATAGTCACTGGGGAAACAACTCACATGAAATGTCAAGCCTTTGATAGTCACTGGGGAAACAATTCACATGAAATGTCAAGCCTTTGATAGTCACTGGGGAAACAACTCACATGAAATGTCAAGCCTTTGATAGTCACTGGGGAAACAATTCACATGAAATGTCAACCATGTGCTTCTGTTGTGATTGGTGTTTTGAAGGTTTACCCGTTGTCTTCCATTGCTATACGTTGGATAAGTCCATCTATCATATAAGGGGTTGCAGGCCTATTTTTTCGTTTATTCTATTTTTGTTAGCAAATAGTGCAGGCCCTGATCAGACGCCGCCGTCTGATCTGGGCCTGCACTTTTTGCCAAGGTACTCATTTAGGGGTTTACCCTGCATATAATGGGTTAATCAGACTTGTTGATTATTTACTAGACATCACTGGAGAAATCAGGTCTGTTTGTTTGGGTGATTGGAGCGGGCAATAGTTATCTCCACATACTTCTAAGGTCGCTGATAACAGGTCAACAGAAGCTGTGTCTGCCTCTGGGTTTTGAAGCAGGTATGGTATTTTGGTATATGGTATATACAAGTGAATATTGTTGAGATATAGAGGACCATACTGGAAAAGGGAAGGATTTTTTTTTATGAATAAAATGGGTATCTAACCTACACTAGTGAAACAAATGAACTTGTATTTTTTTCAGCAGATAACTTTCTGACATTTCATGCAAATTGGAGACAATTGGAGACAATTTGCACAAGATGTTGACTCCTATTTTCTGGGGAAAATAAGAAACATACAAAGAATTGGTTATTTGCTAAATTTAGCCCAGAGACTGGTAAAACCTGCTTTGAGATAAAAAGGGTATTTGAAAATATTCATAAACAAAACTCACTTGAGCAACAAAAACATTAAAATTCCTATGTTAACCCTTATCCTGGTGAAAATTATAACCCCAACCTTTGCAAACTGTAGATCCAGATCAGATGGCTTCTGACTTCTGAAGAAGCCATCTGAGTTCTGAAGAAGCCATCTGATCAGGATCTACACTGTTTGTCATGCAATTTGTGACTATATTATGAAGTAATTTAATTGGTTGATAGTCAGACATGAGTGTGGCCAAATTGATCTATTCAGCAGGATAGGGGTTAAGGGAAATGGTTACATATTCAGGGGAGGAAACTCTGTTAAACTATTTGTCCCTCTTTTAAATGGAGGTCTACTCTAAAAGAAGAATTTGCTCCAGAGAAGCAAATTCTTTTCTTTAAGAGTAGACTCCCTTTTTCTTGGGTATTGACTTCACCCGGAAGCTTCCGTCATCTCCCTTGTAAACTTGGAATGTAGCCTTTTAACCTGAAATGTAACTGGGCTGCATTGTGCATAAGCTCAGAGCTCCTTTTGAGTACTGGTAAATTGCCTGCCCTGGAAAAGTGGTACACATTCGACTGTCCATTAAACCCTATAGCGGTTTCTTGCGGTACTGTCCTTTGACGCTATCATAAAAATGTTATAAAATGACTACTGGTGACATAACTTAAAAGGCTTGTCCTTAAGATTGTTTTCAAAACAATCAGTGTTGCACATAAATATGTCACTACCGTAAAAATTCGGCTATAAGGCGATTCGGCTACAAGACGGGACCCCCTTTTCAGTTTTTCTAAGGTGGGATTTTGCTTATACTCTTTTATAAGACGGGTCAAATTTTTGCCATATCTGTCGGAGCCTATCTGCTACCGCCAGATGCCATTTAGATGTGAGAAATCGGCCTTTTTTCGTCAGAAGTAACTGAACGGTTTTTTTATCGGGGAACACAACACCTAGCTATTCAGTTTCAGAACCAACGCCCCAGCTAGCACAAAATAGTGGCAAACGTCGTATCGCTGTCGGCCCGGTACATTTCTATTTACCGGTAATAGACGACAGGGGCTGACAAATCCATTTCCCGGCCGTCCGGGACAAGACCTAAATCACGCCGGGCAGGTGCATTTTGACCTTATGATGCTCGGTCGGGACAAGTGCAAAAAATAAAAAAAAATCGTCTACAACTGCCAGTTTTGAGTCCTTAAATACGGTACTACTAGACCAGTAAGTAAATCGCTGTCAATTCAGAGACAAACCATCTGTGTATTTATTACGGTGCAAGTATGACACTATTGTTAATCCCTGTCGTATAATTGCCACCCTGCAGTGGGTGTCGATAAGGTGTGAAAATATGGTCAAGATATGTCTCTAATTTGCGTTTATCCTCCAGTTATAAAATTTAATCCACAATCAATGTGAAAATGATTTAATTGCTCCTCAGACTATTAGCTACATCTAACGGTAAATGTTTGCATTATAAAATCGGACTATTCTACGATCTCATGAATGGTTGTGTTTTGGTGCCAAATAGCAGAAGTCGAATGCTGTTGTTGGTTATTGACACGGAGCTTCTGGGGATAATTCGGGAGCTGTGCAAAGCACTGATTTTCTATCCACCTCTATTCACATCCGCTTAGCTATCGGGAAAATATTTTTACCGGACCCAAACATTTTTTTTTTAATGAAAGAGACACATGCATTGGCATTAAACACGTGTGGGGATAATGCGTCGGATGACGTCATTTACCGATCGCGTGCAGAAAAATCGTAGCGGTAGTTTGTGGGCGGCGATTTATATCAATTCAAAAATCACTGATCGGCTTTTTCCGTATGTCTGGTCTTCGCCGGACATTGCCGGAAAAAAGCCTGCAGTCCATGACCTCGGCTATAAGACGGGGTCAATTTTTTTGGCTCATTTTGGAGGGAAAAATCCTCGTCTTATAGCCGAATTTTTACGGTAATAGTTAATGTGATTAGATTACTTGTAGAAAAAGGCTTGAGGGGTGGGGAAGTAGGGGAAGGAAGACTGTGTTTTGAACTGCGGCACTGGAAAAATGTCTCTGGAGTTCTGTTTGTTCAACAGCCTAGTAAACACTTTTTTTAGGTCATATCAAGCCATTCACTGGACAGGCTTAAGCTGTTAACCATTAAAATGTCTTTTTCCAGAAACTGACAACTGATCTGAAGGGAGCGAATGACCAAGGAAAAGATTTCATGATTAATCTCCATTTTAACCCTTATCTTGCTGTTCACGACAACCCCTATCTTTGCAAACAGTGTAGATCCAGATCATATGGCTTCTGAAGAAGCCATATGATCAGGATCTACACTGTTTGGCATTTAGTTTATGAATTTGTAGCAGTAAATTACATCAAGTAATTTGATTGGTTGATAGACAGAAATGGGTGTGGTTTAAATGAATATTGAGCAAGATAAGGGTTAAAATGCTGTATAGTGCGAACAAATTGACCTGAGACTGACCTTTATGCAAGGATATATTAGTCAATGCTATTGCCTAATATGTCGGCTTTTGTAAACTCCTCGTGAATTTTTGGCATCACGTGAATAGCGGCCCATTTACCGACCTCTATGTATTGTCTAACAGTATCGCCATCTTTGGAAAACGGCGAAGATAAATATATGCATTCATTCGGGTATGAAATTATGTTAATAGAGTTCACCAGTATCAGGTCAATTGGTTCGAACTATTCATTCAACTGAACTACCAAGGCCAGCACAGTGAAAACAAACACACCCATTAACCCACTGCAGGTGGGAAACCTCTAAAGGGCTACTTTGGCAAACAGTGCAGGCCCAGATCAGTGCGGCTTCACTATTTTCAAAAAGTTCAGCTATTTTCAAAACAAATTTTAAATGTAGCACAACCTGTCATCCCTAAATTTCGGAATGGACACCTGCCATATATAACGTGGTACAAAATGGGTTAAGACGGAAAACGGGTGCACAACATTTCGTCTAAACCCATTTTCCTCGAATAGACACTTAGTTAAATACGACAATTGGTCTAAAAACCGGTCTGGTACGACATTTCGTCGAAAAAAAAGGATTTTAGACGTAATGTCGCACCTTTGTTATTTTTCGTCTTTTTTTATTTTTCCGATATTTAGACGATCTGCCTGTTGTCGGCCATATTGTTTGAGACATAAGACGTGGCACGCGAAAAGGATATTGAAATTAAAGTAGAAACTATCCGCACTGATAATATGAAGAAGCTGCCATAAAGGCAGCTACTAAGGTGTTTGATGTTGGAATCGAGTGCTGCTTTTTCCATATATGCCAAGCCCATTGGAGAAAGATTCAGAAACTTGGTCTATATCAAACAGACATTAAAGACTCTGCATTTTCCATGAGCTGCAAGATCATGTCTGCCCTCGCTTTTGTACCCGTGTCGGATGACGTATTCAGTGTGTTCTTGGAGTTCCGAGCCGGTGTTCTAAAGGCAAATCCTAATCTTCTTGTCTAGGCCTACATGGACTGGCAAATAAAAAAAAAAAATAGACGAAAAAAAATTTAGACAAAAAAAATTTAGACATTTTTAGACAAGTTTAGACACTTTTTGACGAAATTTATACAAAATGTCGTATCGACGAAATGTCTTTTAGACGAAATGTCCTTTAGACAAAATTGGTTTAGAGGAAATGCCATGGATCAACAGAAAACAGACTTCCTTGTCTGAATGAAGGATCTTGGGGCACATGTCATGCCTGAAAATGTCCTGATTGGCAGTTTATCCCTTATCCTGCTGAATGAATTAATTTAGCCACACCCATTTCTGACTATCAACCAATCAAGTTACATGATACAATGTTTTCATTCCGTTCACAAACTCAATGGCAAACAGTGTAGATCCTGATCAGATGGCTTCTGCAGCAGAAGCCATCTGATCTGGATCTACACTGTTTGCAAAGATGGGGGTTCTGGCAGAGTAGCTGTTGATAATGCAAATAAGTTTGAAGCTTGTTTTAACCCTTATCATGCTGTTCGCGACAACCCCTGTCATTGCAAACAGTGTAGATCCAGATCAGATGGCTTCTGAAGAAGCCATCTGATCAGGATCTACACTGTTTGACATTCAGTTTATGAATCTTTAGGAATAAATTACATCAACTAATCTGATTGGTTCAAAATCAGAAATGGGTGTGGCTAAATTGAATATTCAGCAAGAGAAGGCATATCCAGGATTAGCAGGACAAGGGTTAAAACTAGCCTTTCTCTCATGAAACTTCACACACAAGGCCTACATTCTGACAAAAACTTGTACCTTACCGCTTTGACAGCTTAAAGTGGGGCCCTCTTTTACCTGGTCAGTGATCTAGTTACCAGGCTAAAAACAAAGTTATGCCCCTTTGAAAATTTCTGTAAACATATTGCTCCGGCTAACTCTGCCTGCAATTTAGATTCATTCAAGCTGAACTAGACCATGATGTGGAGTAACGCATATTGTTTCGAGGTTACCGTCCACCAAATATTTACAGTTTTGCCCCTTTTGAAATGTTTTGTAAACATTTTGTTTCTGGCCAACTCCTCCTAAAGTTGCTGAAATTTGATATACAGTTTGACCACAATGTGGAGCAGTGCATATTGTTTAGCGGTTGTGGCTTACCAGCTATTAATAGAGTTACACCCTTTTGCAGATTTCTGTAAGTATTTTGTTTGTGGCTATCTCCTCAGATCAAGCTAAAACTTGATATATAGTTAGACTATGGAGCTGTTCATATTGTTTCGAGATTGCAGTCCAACAAATATTAACTTTCCACATATAGTTAGACGGTAACTTTCCACGTATAGTTAGACTATGGAGCTGTTCATATTGTTTCGAGGTTGCAGTCCAACAAATATTAACTTTCTGCTTGGGGACTTCTTGTTTGAGTTGAGGTTCTAAACTGTTATTAAAAAAAAAATATGCAAATGTTCTCATAAATATCTTTTTAAGTTGCATTGCACTGAGAGCTTGACAGGTTAAGAGCAGGTTCAACAAAAACACTGGCCCTGATACAGGTCTAATTACCATGTCAACTGATCATTACTGGGTCCATTTAAGACCACACAAAAGAATGATGACCATTGAACTGTTATAAACCCTTTCAACCTGTTGACCAGTACAGATACCTATTTTGTTTTGTTTTCTTTGATTTGAGGTTTAACCCTTGTCCTGCTGAATATTCAAATATGCCACACCCACTACCGATTATCAACCAATCAGATTACTTGATGCAAATTATTGCAACAAAGTCACAATCTGAATGGCAAACAATGAAGATCCTGATCAGATGGCTTCGTCAGAAGCCATCTGATCTGGATCTACATTGTTTCAAAGAAAAGGCATATCCGGGTTCAGCAGGACAAGGGTTAACATTCCCGTTAACACTGTAAAGGTCATTTTGGAGACGTTGTTTCCAATTTTGTGGGAATTTTACCCAACATTGAGATGAAATGACATCTCAAGCCCTGTCACCCAATGAAACCAATAGGGTTTATAAGCATGGACAGGCCGACTCGCACCACTTTGCCTCTAAGCAGTTTACCAGTACTTGTGTGCGGGTTGGTTTCAGCTCTGCATGGAAGCATCATGCTGCCCATATATTTCTTCAAGCCCCGATGGGTGGGGGCTGACAGATACCTATGCAAACAGTGTAGTTCCTGATGAGATGGCTCATCATGAGTTTTCTCATCAGGATGTACACAGTTTGCCATCCTGTTTATGATTCGGACAAGCCTATAAATAACCCATTGCAAGGTGGAAACCCCTAAAAACAATGCAGACCAGGATCAGATGCCACAGAATGCGGTGTCTGATCAGGGCCTGTACTATTTGCTAACAGAATTTGGCTTCAAAATTGAATAAAAATTGGCCAGATACCCCTTATATGTCAGATGGACTTGTCCAACGTATAGCAGTGGAAGAGTACACTAGAATGTGATCAGATTCCAAAAATGGAAGTGTCCACTTCAGAAATTTGGGTGTTGAAGGGGTTTTGCCTACCTAGTCTTCACTGTTGAATTCAGCTCAGCCTTTACCACTCTCTAGGCTAATTCAGCAGACGACAAATTGTTGATATGGAGACAATTTGCATGAGATGTCAAAGCCTGTTTTTCCTGGAAAATTAGAAAAATATTTCAAAATGTCGTCTGGCAGCCAAAAAATTTCCCAGCATGCAGTGCGTTAGGTGAGACTGAGATGAGGAAATCTGAGGCTTATTTTCAGATTGTTTTAGTCTCATGGAAGGATGAGATTGATTGATTGTTTTATGTTTAATGACACATCAACCCTTGTGGCTCATTTTGTGTCATCTCCCAGAAAAGGAGAAAAGAGATAGAAGAAATAGTAGAGGAGATGAAAGCAAGGGACAGAATGAATGAAAGTATAGAAACAGAAGAAATAACAGCACTTCTCATCTACCCATACCTGCTGCAAGGATGACAGGCCTTTCCCAACTGTAAGCCAGCCCTAGTGATGTAAGATACACCACCCAAATAACCTCATGAAAGGATGAGAATAAATATTAGAATGTTTTTTACGTCCCACCAACAGATAAGGTCATACGGAGACGGGACCTCGGTTTAAAGACTCATCCGAAAGTCTGGAGAAGCCCGGGATCGATCCTGCGACCCCTGATTTACAAGGCGAGTAGCATAACCACTACACCACAGAGGCTTTTAATCACCTGCTGGTTACTTTAAAAGTCTTTTTTGCAAAGTGTGGACCCAAATCAGTCTGCTCCTTTACACTATTTGCCTGTACAAAAAGGTATTTTTAAAAAGTTCGCCAAAAAATTTACATCACGAAAACAGGACTACCTAGAACCTGGGGTTTACATTATGTTTTATTTCAGTTCTAAAATATAGATTGTGGGTACTCGTTAGAACTGCCTCGATAAATCTATATTTTTAGCAGAGTGAGTGAGTGAGTGTTCAAGTTTTACGTCCCACCAACAGCTAAGGTCATACGGAGACGGGACCTCGGTTTATAGACTCATCCGTAAGTCTGGAGAAGCCCGGGATCGATCCTGCGATCCCTGGTTTACAAGGCGAGTAGCGTAACCACTACACCACGGAGGCTTCTAAAATATTTTTTTTTTTATTTTAGCAGAAATAAGGAAAATATCACAATTTTTCATCCTAAAAATTTAGTGTTTTTTTTTTTGCGTCGTATTTGTATAGATGTGTTTTCCTACTGAGAAGACGACATAAGCAGACGTCATTTTCAGGCGTAGTTTTTCTCGATGTCTTAAGGGTTAAAATATAGAGCAAATCACAGCTTGCCAGCTTCCATTAAGGATATGAACAGTTAACAGGCTTTATAAGGTCAAGTTAGCCTTTGGTAATCATATTGAATGTCCAGGACAATGGCTGTAATTGCCTGTCACTCTCTGGTCTTTGGCTGGAGAAATTTAAGGCATTTTCATTACATAGAACAGACATCCAGAAAAAAATCTACTGGAATCACACATAATTGGTCCTTGGGGTGTCTGTGATAAATGGCACTCAGAATGATCTTTAAGTTAACCATTGTCCTGCTGAATAAATTAATTTAACCAAAACACAGTTCTGACTATCCGCCAATTAAATTACTTGATATATTGTATTTATTCAATTCACAAACTGCATGACAAACAGCATAGATCCAGATCAGATGGCTTCTTCAGAAATAAAGCGGTCTTTATATAACAACATGTACTTGTTCAAATTTTAGAACAATTATGGTAAGTTGTTGAGGTGTCTAAATACTTGAGGTAAATACAGCGCTTTGAGGTCTGAACCTTAGAATATATATTGGTGCACCACAAATAGGCATTTTATACCATGGACAGCAAGCATCTGGGCAGTCTGATCAGAGTCTTTGCTGTCCACATGAAGCTTCACTGTATCCCATTTGGCAAAGAGGACTAGCTATATCTGATGCTACAGATGTGTTATTACCACCTGAAAGGTCCCAAAGATATCATTTTTTGTGTCGTGGGTCAGAATAGGAAGTTGGAGCAGTTCCACATCTTACAAGACCGGTTACTTCAAGAGCCAAGATCATTTCAAAGCACAAGTCTGCATACGGTAAATACCCTATATCTTGGGCCACTTGGAGCAGCTAACCCTTGTCCTGCTGAAGAGATTAATTTAGCCACATCCAACCAAACTGATGTAATTTATTCAGTCAAATTCGCAAACTGAATGACAAACAGTGTAGATCCTGTTTGAATGGCTTCTTCACCTTTAACATGAAAGGTGCTTCTTTCCAGAGATGAGAGGGAAAATATTTATACCCTATAACAAGGGGTTTATAGTTTTTTGCTTTTTGGAGCGTAGCTGTTGCAGCGTAGCTCCAGTGAAATGAGAAGTGATTTCGGCACTACTTTCGGTGTTACTGCATATGACCCAATCACCAGTGAGAACATAGTACCCCGTGTTAGCATAGTAGATTATTACGCCATGCGGTATCTTCTTATAGACTGCTTCACAGACCACCTATTTCAAACGGAAGAGATGAATATTTTTAATAGATGAACTGTGTAGCAGTCTAATCTTTTTATATATAGTTCAGTTCATATAACCCAGTTTACAGCCCATTTGTACCATAAAATCCCATACCTGGCAACTTGCAAACGGGACAAACCCAGATCAGATACCACAGAAAGCGGAGTCTCATTATGACCTTCACTGCATACTTACAAAAAGGTTCAGTCACTTTTTCCAAATATTTCGTGGAAGCCACAACCTGACATCCCTGATTTTAAAATGAACTCATTCCATACTGATATAATGTGTTGAGGATTCCATTTGTTTAAAATGGGTTAAAAGTACGCAGTGTGGGTCGATAATGTATTACCAAAATAAGAGAGTTGGAATGAGTTTGGACAGGTGCATGTCAAGGCTTATATTGTAATCAGTAAAACTTGCAGTTTAGACACAGATGAGACGTCACTTGTTGTAGCATCTGATCTGGGCCTGCTATGTTTGTCCCTAAAAAGGCTGCTAGACATATACTCAGAGTATGGGTTAATGTGTGTGTGTGGGGGGGGGGAGGTGGGGGGGACAATGTTACTTTTTTAAAGCGACCTGTCTGCGTCCTAGGCATGTGACCATAAATAAAGCAAACTATCAGCTCAGACGCAAGTTCGATACCTGCCAGGTTCGGCAACATTCTTTCCAGGAGATTGATCGTGAAATCTGTTCCACGGTGATTCTATCCCTTTCGCTGATTCAAGAATGGCAGTTGTTGGTTCCCGGTAAAAGACTGCGCACTGTACTGTATTGACAATATCTAACCATAAAAATTGCCCTAATAGTGCCAGATTATTTCATAAATGGCCTCATCGAGGCAATTTATTTTTATATAATAATAACGGTGTATAATGTCTAAATCTCTTCAAATATTCCTATGGATTGATATTGACAATAACTTACCGAAGAAACTGTCGTATGCAAGATCACTTCATAAATGGCCTCACCGATGCAATATATATTTAGAAAAAATGTTAACAGAGAATAATGTTCAAACCACTCTGAATATTCCGATCATTTTTGGCATTCGGATTGATATTGACAATACCTAACCCATGAGGCTGTTTTATGCAAGATTACTTTATGAATGGCCTCGCCGAGGCAAAATAATATGAAAAATGAATACGGAGTATAACATCTAAACCCCGCTTTGATCATTTTTGGCATACAGGTTGATATTGACAATACATAACCTGCAAACTGAATTGCCTTGTGCCAAATTACTTTACAAACGGCCTCGCCTAGGCAAACTGAAAAATTATTTCGAAGTGTAACTTCTAATCTACTTGGAATATTTTTGACAACTGTTAGCATACAATTATAATGTACAGGTCTAACCAACGCGATTCCTGAATGCCCAATTTCTTTATTTTAGCCTCGGCAAGGTAAAAAAATTCCCCCACTGACACTGTCGTATAACTTTCAAACCGACTTGGTGTATTTTTATAATGTTTTGCATCCAGATGTAAATTGACAAGATCAAGCTAATGATATTGTCTAATGCCAGATAGGTTTATAAACAGCCTCGAAGAGGCAATTTTTGAAGACTGATTACGGATGTATAGCTTATAAACTGCTGGGAAAATTATGATTATTTTTCACAGGAAGATAAACATCATCAAGACGTAACCAAGGAGAATGTCTAATGAAAGATAAATAACCTCCCCAATGTGATTTTTCAAAAACTGATTACATAAAATAACTATAAAGCCGCCAAACAATTGCGCAAGCCGCAGTTATTGTACGAACTATAGCTCAGCAGAAATCTTCAAGTAAACCGTAGAACTGCATGGTTGCTGTATTGCTCAAAAACATTGATTGTGGGTACTTGATAAAACTGCCCCATCAAGGCAGTTCAATCAAGTCCCCGCAATCAATGTTTTGAGCAGAGATAAGAAAATATCACAAGTTTGTATCTTAAAATTTCCTTCTTTTTTTTTTGCCGAAAAATTGACAATGTATTTGTACAGGCGTGTTTTCGTGATGGTTGTTGCGGGGTCTACACCTTAGCGTGAGTTAATTTCAATATGGGTCTTGTTGCTTTAACATGACTTCTGGCCCAGAATAGCTTCAAACAGCTATGTTCATTGGATCCGGCCCCGATAGCTAGTGTTGTTCCGATTGTCGCTGAACATCGAAAACTAATCGTTCTGAGCAACGTCGGCGACAATCGATAGCACTTTTGTCACTATCGATTGTAAATGAAGCCTGCTGTGCGCACTCTTTTTATCGCAGAAAAAAATTCATCATGCCATCTTGATTAGGTTTCTTTCCTTTGAAGTCTATTTATCGGCATTATTTTCATACTCTTTAAATTAACCCGGCACGTGTTTTAGCACCTGACACCTGTGACTCTCCACGCTTCAGCGACCATAATTAGTGCTTTTGGCACTGATTATAAATACCGTTATGTAAACACGTTTTTAGCATGTGAAACCTGTTGACTGTCCAGACTTCAGCGACCATAATTAGTGCCTTTGGTGTTGATTATAAATACCGTTGTGTAAAAGTATGATCTTATCGCTTTTGACGGTAACAGAGACGTGGTCAAATGTGAGCTCGGTATTCCTTTCAATATCAACATAAATAAATAACGTTCGAGAAGTCAAAATGGAATATTTTTAAGTGCGTTTATCCATATCAATTCTTCCAAAATGAATTCGTTGTAAGTTTTAGAGTGTGTAATTGCTACCAATTTGTGATATAAAGTGGATTTGTAATACACATCAACCTCGCTATGTCCCGGAAATCCGGGTCCAAACCAACGCACCGTGTCAGTTAACTCAGTTAACCGAAACGGGTTATGATCGCCGACCGTATTATTCACGCTACTATTCTACTATTACACTGCAAACACAAGTCTTCGGTCATACTGATAAGCGTATAATGAATGTTCTGTGTGACTAGGTGTGAAAATAAGGTGAAGTTATGACTCTTATTTGGGTGTATCTCTCAATCATGAAACTCAATCAACAAGTGTGAAAATCCTCCTACGGCGATTAGCAACATCTTAAGTTGGATGATTGCAAAATTAAAACAGACTTTTCTACTGTCTCGTGAACGCTAGTTTTTTGTTGTTGTTTTTTTTCGCGGGAAAAAGCGCATGCTTGGCGCGAAAAAAACAAAAACGACCTCATTATGGGGTAGTCTGCTATTGGTAAATAAGATAGGACTTTCAAAAATAAAATTTGCATAATACAAGGCGCATTTCTCAAAACACAACCGTTTAGTTATTGAGAACATATTTTATCGGTTCCAATTTATATTCTTTTTTTTATGAAGAAAAAAACGCCCTATTAAAATAAAACAATAAGATTCAATGCATGTATATTTGCTACAATCCGATGACGTCATTTACCGATCGCCAACAGAAAAAAAACGATAGACAATTGATTTTTCAATGATGTTGTTTGCAGAAAACTTTTATATTCGCATTGGTCTTGCCCATAAAGGCGGGTATGAAAGTTTGGGCTCATTTTATAGCCTGAATATTAAATTGTTAATTAAACTGCTTTCTTTTACGGTGATCTCTTTCTCGCTAAGCTGACAGTTTTGAGTTGATTGCATGTCATGTTTTATCACACGTGTCAAAGTAATTAAGTTTGTATAACTGTATATATCTTTAATTAGGTGTTATGAAGCTCAAATCGTGTGTGATTGTCAAACCAAGGTATTTAATGGAATCACCGTTCACTTAATTTCATTGGGTCTCTTCCTAGTTATCTGCATAATACTGCATTAACGGGCTGAAATTCCATGCCCCATTTTCGTGCCCAACATCCTTATCATCACGTGTCTATGTCATTCTGAAGTTTCACTGAGTCCTCTATATTTCTTGTTTCCCTGTAGCAAACACAATCGTCTGCGAACAGACTTATTTCTGAATCAATGTCACAGGAAATATCATTAATGTACAGGGAGAATAACAGGAGACCAAGAACAGTCCCTTGTGGGACACCAGGCAAAACTATAGCCCACTGCCTCATTAACTATGAGCTGTTTTCTGGAACAAATTACGCTCTGTAATTGGGTGGGAAAGTATAAAAGGAGGCTCTGAAAAGCGTTTGCTACAGTTATATATTGTTGAAGCAAATGATGGGATATCCGATTGTACAATCGATAATCAATCGGTTTTACTTTACCGATAATCGATTGTAACTTTTCTGTCCGATTCACAACACTACCGATAGCTCAGTTGGTAGAGTGTCCGCCCCGGGGAACGGGAGGTCACGGGTTCGATCCCGGGCCGCGACTTACCAAAGTCGTTAAGAATGGTACTAGCTGCTCCTCGCTTGGCACTCAGATTTACGGGGTAGAGCTTGGACTGGTCGACCCAGTGTCAAGATAATGTGACTGGGTGTGGTATCATGTAATGTGTCTGGGTCATGATACTTCAGTGAGGCAGCACTATAAAAGTGAGCATTGAGCTCCCTGTCGCAACCAGACACCGTAGTGATATGACTGAAAAATTGTTGAAAGCGACATTAAACCCAAATTCACACACTCATTGGATCAATATGAGTCTGAATTAAAATATCAATCAGACGCTAAATCAAATTATCAAAGCTACGCTCCATCAGCACTCTCAGTGCTTTGATTTTTTCAGGTTTAATACTAATATTAAAGAATCCTTAACCCTTATCAACCTCTACATTTGCAAACAGTGTAGATTCAGATCAGATGGCTTCTAAAGAAGCCATCTGATCAGGATCTACACTGTTTGTCATGCAGTAATGTGAATTGAATGAATACAGTATATCAAGTAACTTGATTGGTTGATAGTTAGCAATGGGTGTGGCTAAATCAATTTATTCAGCAGGATAAGATTGAAGAACTACTGGAGCTACAGTTCTGCGATTTGGTGAACTGGCAAGTCTGTGTTATGAGAGGTTGATGTTCAAATCTTACCATATTGTTATTTGAATTGGACTGTTTGCTCCTACACTTTTGTTCCAATACAGTAAAATTCTTATATGTATTAAGACCACCTTTGGGACTGTTCCACTTTTGAACAGTCCCAAAGGTGGTCTCTGACCAGAGGACACTGTATAGATAAAACACAAAGAAAGAAAAACTGAAACCTACCAAATAAGGTTTTTAACCCTTGTCCTGCTGAATATTTATATATGCCACACCCACTACCAATTATCAACCAATCAGACTACTTGATGCAAATTATTGCAACAAATTCATAATCTGAATGGCAAACAATGTAGATCCTGATCAGATGGCTTCTTCAGAAGCCATCTGATCTGAATCTACATTGTTTCAAAGATAAGGCAGATCCGGGATTAGCAGGACAAGGGTTAAGGCAGAATTAGTCTTAATTTTAGGTGGTCCTAACAGCTGAATTCCACTGTATTTAGGTGTTGACCTTGGTAGCTCACCCAGACTGGCCATGCATATAAACCCTGGTGACAGGGCTTGAGATGTCATCTCAGTCTCAGGTAAAAGTCCCACTAAAGCAGTGTCTCCAAAATAACCTAATAGTGTTGACAGGGGTATTAAACCTCATTGCAAACAAAGCTACACATCCAACTGGAGCCAGTTGTTCAAAACTAATAATGCCATTAAGTGTTGCTAGTTAACATATACTATGGCAAATATAGAGATATTTTTTTCAGCAAAAATACCACTGTATTGTGCTTACAAGAAAAGTTAACAATGTGACCACTAGAACAGTTAACAATATGACCACTAGAACAGTTAACAATATGACCACTAGAAGAGTTAACAATATGACCACCAGAATAGTTAACAATATGACCACTAGAACAGTTAACAATATGACCACCAGAATAGTTAACAATATGACCACTAGAACAGTTAACAATATGACCACAAGAATAGTTAACAATATGACCACTAGAACAGTTAACAATATGACCACCAGAATAGTTAACAATATGACCACTAGAACAGTTAACAATATGACCACTAGAATAGTTAACAATATGACCACTAGAACAGTTAACAATATGACAACCAGAATAGTTAACAATATGACCACTAGAACAGTTAACAATATGACCACTAGAACAGTTAACAATATGACCACCAGAATAGTTAACAATATGACCACTAGAACAGTTAACAATATGACCACTAGAATAGTTAACAATATGACCACTAGAACAGTTAACAATATGACAACCAGAATAGTTAACAATATGACCACTAGAACAGTTAACAATATGACCACTAGAACAGTTAACAATATGACCACCAGAATAGTTAACAATATGACCACTAGAACAGTTAACAATATGACCACCAGAACAGTTAACAATATGACCACCAGAACAGTTAACAATATGACCACCAGAATAGTTAACAATATAACCACTAGAACAGTTAACAATATGACCACTAGAACAGTTAACAGTATGACCACAAGAATAGTTAACAATATGACCACTAGAACAGTTAATAATATTACCACCAGAATAGTTAACAATATGGCCACTAGAACAGTTAACAATATGACCACTAGAACAGTTAACAATATTACCACCAGAATAGTTAACAATATGACCACTAGAACAGTTAACAATATGACCACCATAATAGTTAACAATATGACCACCAGAACAGTTAACAATATGACCACTAGAACAGTTAACAATATGACCACCAGAACAGTTAACAATATGACCACTAGAACAGTTAACAATATGACCACTAGAACAGTTAACAATATGACCACCAGAACAGTTAACAATATGACCACCAGAATAGTTAACAATAGGACCACTAGAACAGTTAACAATATGACCACCAGAATAGTTAACAATATGACCACTAGAACAGTTAACAATATGACCACTAGAACAGTTAACAATATGACCACCAGAATAGTTAACAATATGACCACTAGAACAGTTAACAATATGACCACCAGAATAGTTAACAATATGACCACCAGAACAGTTAACAATATGACCACCAGAATAGTTAACAATATAACCACTAGAACAGTTAACAATATGACCACTAGAACAGTTAACAGTATGACCACCAGAATAGTTAACAATATGACCACTAGAACAGTTAATTATATGACCACCATAATAGTTAACAATATGGCCACTAGAACAGTTAACAATATGACCACTAGAACAGTTAACAATATTACCACCAGAATAGTTAACAATATGACCACTAGAACAGTTAACAATATGACAACCAGAATAGTTAACAATTTGACCACTAGAACAGTTAACAATATGACCACTAGAACAGATAACAATATGACCACCAGAATAGTTAACAATATGACCACTAGAACAGTTAACAATATGACCACCAGAACAGTTAACAATATGACCACCAGAACAGTTAACAATATGACCACCAGAATAGTTAACAATATAACCACTAGAACAGTTAACAATATGACCACCAGAATAGTTAACAATATGACCACTAGAACAGTTAATAATATGACCACCATAATAGTTAACAATATGGCCACTAGAACAGTTAACAATATGACCACTAGAACAGTTAACAATATTACCACCAGAATAGTTAACAATATGACCACTAGAACAGTTAACAATATGACCACCATAATAGTTAACAATATGACCACCAGAACAGTTAACAATATGACCACTAGAACAGTAAACAATATGACCACCAGAGCAGTTAACAATATGACAACCAGAATAGTTAACAATTTGACCACTAGAACAGTTAACAATATGACCACTAGAACAGTTAACAATATGACCACTAGAACAGTTAACAATATGACCACTAGAACAGTTAACAATATGACCACCAGAATAGTTAACAATTTGACCACTAGAACAGTTAACAATATGACCACTAGAACAGTTAACAATATGACCACTAGAACAGTTAACAATATGACCACTAGAACAGTTAACAATATGACCACCAGAATAGTTAACAATTTGACCACCAGAATAGTTAACAATATGACCACTAGAACAGTTAACAATATGACCCTTAGAATAGTTAACAATATGACCACTAGAACAGTTAACAATATGACAACCAGAATAGTTAACAATTTGACCACTAGAACAGTTAACAATATGACCACTAGAACAGTTAACAATATGACCACCAGAATAGTTAACAATATGACCACTAGAACAGTTAACAATATGACCACCAGAACAGTTAACAATATGACCACCAGAACAGTTAACAATATGACCACCAGAATAGTTAACAATATAACCACTAGAACAGTTAACAATATGACCACTAGAACAGTTAACAGTATGACCACCAGAATAGTTAACAATATGACCACTAGAACAGTTAATAATATGACCACCATAATAGTTAACAATATGGCCACTAGAACAGTTAACAATATGACCACTAGAACAGTTAACAATATTACCACCAGAATAGTTAACAATATGACCACTAGAACAGTTAACAATATGACCACCATAATAGTTAACAATATGACCACCAGAACAGTTAACAATATGACCACTAGAACAGTAAACAATATGACCACCAGAACAGTTAACAATATGACCACTAGAACAGTTAACAATATGACCACTAGAACAGTTAACAATATGACCACCAGAACAGTTAACAATATGACCACCAGAATAGTTAACAATATGACCACTAGAACAGTTAACAATATGACCACCAGAATAGTTAACAATATGACCACTAGAACAGTTAACAATATGACCACTAGAACAGTTAACAATATGACCACCAGAATAGTTAACAATATGACCACTAGAACAGTTAACAATATGACCACCAGAATAGTTAACAATATGACCACCAGAACAGTTAACAATATGACCACCAGAATAGTTAACAATATAACCACTAGAACAGTTAACAATATGACCACTAGAACAGTTAACAGTATGACCACCAGAATAGTTAACAATATGACCACTAGAACAGTTAATAATATGACCACCATAATAGTTAACAATATGGCCACTAGAACAGTTAACAATATGACCACTAGAACAGTTAACAATATTACCACCAGAATAGTTAACAATATGACCACTAGAACAGTTAACAATATGACCACCATAATAGTTAACAATATGACCACCAGAACAGTTAACAATATGACCACTAGAACAGTAAACAATATGACCACCAGAACAGTTAACAATATGACCACTAGAACAGTTAACAATATGACCACTAGAACAGTTAACAATATGACCACCAGAACAGTTAACAATATGACCACCAGAATAGTTAACAATATGACCACTAGAACAGTTAACAATATGACCACCAGAATAGTTAACAATATGACCACTAGAACAGTTAACAATATGACCACTAGAACAGTTAACAATATGACCACCAGAATAGTTAACAATATGACCACTAGAACAGTTAACAATATGACCACCAGAATAGTTAACAATATGACCACTAGAACAGTTAACAATATGACCACCAGAATAGTTAACAATATGACCACTAGAACAGTTAACAATATGACCACCAGAATAGTTAACAATATGACCACCAGAATAGTTAACAATATGACCACTAGAACAGTTAACAATATTTGAGGTTTAACGTCCCCGTCAACACTGTAAAGGTCATTTTGGAGACGTTGCTTCCAATTTTGTGGGACTTTTACCCGACATTGAGATGAAATTACATCTCAAGCCCTGTCGCCCAATGAAACCAATAGGGTTTATTAGCATGGACGGACCGCCTCGCACCCAGGTTCCAGAACAGGCTTAGATCCTCTAAGCTGTTTACCAGTACTAGTGTGCGGGCCAGATTCAGCTCTGCGTGGAAGCATCATGCAGCCCATATATTTCTTCAAGCCCCTATGGGGGGGGGGGGGGGGGGGGGGGGGGGGCGTCACAGGCTTGTTTGCATGATGAATAAGCCCCATTATTCTACACCTTATCTGGAGCTGGAATTTCTCAGTTGCAAGATTTATAGTAATATGACATAAATAGCCAAATCATACTGTGAATATTCCAGACATATTGAAAAATGCATGCAATAAGCAGCAGAATTAAGGGTACTTGATACATCTGGCAAGTTTTCTGTCATTTGAGGGAGGCAACTTGTGAATTCCCTTTTGCCTTGCTTTAACCCTTGTCCTGCTGATCCCGGATATGTCTTACCTTTCAAACAATGAAGATCCAGATCAGATGGCTTCTGAAGAAGCCATCTGATCAGGATCTACATTGTTTGTCATTCAGTTTATGAATTTGTTGCAATAATTTGCATCAAGTAATCTGATTGGTTGATAATCGGTAGTGGGTGTGGCATATATGAATATTCAGCAGGACAAGGGTTAAATAAGCCCTTATGAAAAAAAGAGGGTCTCCTCTTAGAGGAAAGAATTTGCTCCTTAGGAGCAAATTCTTTCCTTTAAGAGTAGAGCCCTGTTGACAGTATAGACAAAAAGGACAAAAATATTTTAGCAAGAGTTGCCTCCCCTGATTGTGTAGTAATTCTTTTAATGTCATTTAATTATAAACATGTCTTCACAGCTTTTGGAACCCTTGGTGTTCTTTCCTCATTGGTTTTCCTCATTGGTTTTCATCATTGGTTTTCAGCTTTGCTAGCAAGAGACCAAATTAATTCAGGAAAAGAAGTGTAATGATAGAAGTATATAATTGATTATCTTGATGATCCTCTGCAAAAGTTAAGTTTGCATCATTGTGACATTGAAATGATGAAGCCTAAGTTGATCAAGTCTTGCTTGATACAGTCTGTTGTGCCCCTGCATAGTCACAGAATATCTGTTTGATCACAGGATGTCTACTTAAGTCACATAATGTGTGCTTGGTCACAGACTGTCTGTTTGGTTAGTCTGACTGTTTGGTCATATAATGTCTGTTTTGTCACAGAATGTCTGCTTGGTCACAGACTGTCTGCTTGGTCACAGAATGTCTGCTTAGTATCAGACAGACTGCTATGCCACAGACTGTATGCTTGGTCACAGACTGACATGGTCTGCTTGGTTATAGACTGACTGCTTTGTCACAATGTCTGCTTGGTCACAGGCTGTTTGCTTGGTCTAAGACTGTCTGATTGTTAACAGACTCACTGCTTGGTCACAGACTGTCTGCTTGGTCTAATACTGACTGCTTTGCCACAGACTGACTGCTGGGTTTCAGACTGTCTGCTCAGTCATATACTGACCACCTTGTCAAAGACTGACAACTTTTGTCATAGAATGTCTGCTTGGTCACAGTGTCTGCTCTGACACATAATGCTTGCAAGCACGAAGACTCTACTTGGTCATAGAATGTCAGCTTGGTCACAGACTGTCTGCTTGGTCACACGATGTCTTCTTGGTGACAGACTGACTGCTCTGTCACAGGCTATCTGCTTTGGCACAGACTGACTGCTTGATCACAAACTGTCTGCTTGATTACAAACTGACTGCTTGGTCACAAGTGTCTGCTTGGTCACATACTGTCTGCTTGGTCTTAAACTGTCTGATTGGTCTACCACTGACTGCTTGGTCACAGACTGTCTGCTTGGTCTATTACTGACTGCTTTGTCACAGACTGACTGCTGGGTCACAGACTGTCTGCTTGATCACATACTGACAGCTTGGTCACACACTGACTGCTTGATCAGAGGCTGACTGCTTCCCAACAGAATGTCTGCTAAGTCTCAGACAGTCTGCTTGGTCACATAATGTAGACGTGGTTGGTAACATACTGACTGCTCGGTAACATACTCACTGCTTGGTTACTGACTCTCTGCTTGGTCACATACTGTCTTCTTGGTCACAGAATGTCTACCTGGTCACAGGCTGACAGCTTGGTCACAGACAGTCTGCTTGGTTGCAGACTGACTGCTTGGTCACAGTCTGTCTGCTTGGTCACATAATGACTGCTTGATCACAAACTGGTGTCTTTTTCACCAGGCTGTCTGCTTAGTCACAGATGGTGTGCTTGGTCTAAGACTGACTTCTTTGTCACAGACAGACTGCTTAGTCACAGACTGTCTTCTTGGTTACATACTGTCTGCTTGGTCACATACATTCTGCTCATGGTCACAGACTGACTGCTTTGGCACAGACTGACTGCTTGGTCACAGAATGTCATTTTGGCCACAGAATGTCTTCCTGGTCACCAACTGATTGCTTGAACTGAGACTGTCTGCTTGGACACAGAAAGTCTGCTTGGACAGAGTGTCTGTTTGAAAACAGAATGTCTGTTTAGAAACAGTGTCTGCTTGGACACAGTGTCTGCTTGAACACATAATGTCTGCTTGGACACAGAATGTCTGCTTGGTCACAGAGTATCTACTTGGTGTAAGACTGTCTGCTTGGACACAGAATGTCTGCTTGGACACAGTGTCTACTTGAACACTGAATGTCTGCTAAGAAACAGTGTCTGCTTGGACACAGTGTCAGCTTGAACATAATATAATGTCTGCTTGGACCCAGTGTCTGCTTGGACACAGAATGCCTGCTTGGTCACAGAGTATCTACTTGGTGTAAGACTGTCTGCTTGGACACAGAATGTCTGCTTGGACACAGTGTCTGCTTGAACACATAATGTCTGCTTGGACACAGTGTCTGCTTGGACAAAGAAAGTCTGCTTGGTGACAGAGTATCTACTTGGTGTAAGACTTTCTGCTTGGACACAGAATGTCTGCTTGGATACAGAATGTTTGCTTGATCACAGTGTCTGCTTGGACACAGAATGTCTGCTTGGACAGAGTGTCTACTTGAACACAGAATGTCTGCTTAGAAACAGTGTCTGCTTGGACACAGTGTCAGCTTGAACATGTAATGTCTGCTTGGACACAGTGTCTGCTTGGACACAGAATGTCTGCTTGGTCACAGAGTATCTACTTGGTGTAAGACTGTCTGCTTGGACACAGAATGTCTGCTTGGTCACAGAATGTTTGCTTGATCGCAGTGTATGCTTGGACACAGAATGTCTTCTTTGTCACAGAGTCTGCTTGGTCTAAGACTGGCTAATTGGTCACATAGTATCTGCTTGGTCACAGTGTATGCTTGGACACAGAATGTCTGCTTTGTCACAGTGTCTGCTGTACCTAAGACTGATTGGTCACATTGTTACGAGATGGAATAGGAAACCTCTCTGGTGCTTATGCACATCTAAATTATTTTAGTAGATATATGGTAGGGCGGTGCGAGTGAAATATTTTAGGTGAAATATGGTACGCAAACTATGCGGCTCCATGAACAAGTCATGCACATATCATACGATGTATGCATGAGTGGTTTATAGAGAGCTGTTTTTACAATACAGGGGGCCGCTAAAAGGCCGAGTCCTATAGAATTTGCCTAAAAATCGCCAACCGCCAAATTGTGCCATATATGATTTTTATTCCCGTCACGTGTTGTGTGGGTGTTCGTTTTGACAGGAGTCATGTCATTGATTATAGGGTCGTTTCATCAATTTTTCCTATGGAAAATATACTATTTGAACGCAAATCCATTATCTACTCGATTTTTGCTATCTAGCTTTGTTTGTGGCCGGTATCTCCACTTCCCCACGAACAAAGCAAGGTAATACGAGTAGGCATGATTTTCCGGTAGTATTCATAGATATATAAACCCTGAAAAAAAGCGGACACTTTAGCAGCAGGTCAAGTTGTAAAGAGTGAACATTGTGACGGGGAAATAGAAAGTATATTGAAAGGTATGTTAAATCTATGTTTAGTATTATTTTTGTATGAACATGCTTGTAGGTTTTGGAGGGGTTTACTTCTAGTATACCCCAACTTTCTGAAGCCTATTCTGAATTCACTGTTGTGGCCTGTAGTGATTAGGCTACTAGCTTTGCCAGCTAGACGTCGCAGGATCGATCCCAGGCTTCTCCAGTAGTAGAATGAGTCTTTCTAAGTGAGGTCCTGTCTCATGCTGACCCTAGATGTTGGTGAGACGTAAAGTTTGGACACCCGCTCATTCTAGATTCATTTAGGCTTTTAGACCCCTTTTGTAGAATGTAATTAATAAACGCCGGGTCACTTGTTTGATCCATGACTTGTGACTGGCTGTGGTTAGAAAACCGTGGTTCCGTCCCAATATGATATTAGGTGTAGAGGGGACGTAAACTTAAGACGGGTTTAACCATATCTTCATCATCAGGGCAAACTCATACAAGAGCCTGTTGGGTTATCCGTGATGATGAACTGTAATGAATTTTATTTTACAAGCATGTTCACGTTGATTAGAAATAATTTTGTTCAAGAAGAATTACGAGTTCATTTTGTAATGATGCCGTTTTTGTCTGATAACTCAGTTTGTGCATGTATGTACATATAAAGAACGTGATGATGATAAGTGGGAGTATTTGGTCGCCACACGTCATAACGGCCTGAACGGCGGGGATGACGTCAGCTGCGTCATCGGCGTCGCGAGGACGGTTGTGACGGGGTGCCTACCAAATAGAGAGAATTTACGGCAAACAGTGTTGGCCCATATGAGACACTAACAAATGTTGTGATTATAGATGAAAATCTTCTGTTGTAGTTTCTATCTGTTATTAATGTATTGAATTTGTGAATAGCTATATTTGTGAGCCGTGTCGCGGAGAAGGATATGAAATAGAGATTGTTATGTTTCCTGTAATTGGCGGCTGACCAGGTAGCGCAAAGGCGTGGTCTGTTCAATTGCCTCTTACTTGTGATAATGTAGTGAGCACAAATTTGATGAGTATTATGCTCAGTAGTAGTGAGCATTAATTGATTTCTGTAGTGCTCAGTAAGGAAACATGAACTTTGAGTATTATTGTGTCAAGCGCTGGGTGCTGATAATTTGATGCACAGTCAAGTTGAGTTCTGCTGTACGGTTATTTGTCGCATGCACTAATCAGCCTGTATGTCTGGTCGGCGCATGCGCAATAGCGGTGTATGCATGAACATATTCTTACTTCTCCGGGAGGGGGATCATGATATAGCATGTATGTTTTGTGACTCGTTTCTAGTCCCGTTATCGTAATTTGCAGGCATAACAATGTGTGACCTGCTGCTCCCTGCTTCATAGCAGCAGGTACTGGTACGACGCTAGGCGTTAGGGTCCAGCAAGGGCGGACAGACCGCCGTAATCAGCGCCTACCAGGATAGAAGCAGATTCTTCTAAATCATTGTTCGTTGTAAACAAATGTGATCAGGGAAGAGGTCAACTTACCTTATTTGGACGATCACTAAACGTTTGATCAGCAAACGTGATCGCTAATCCTAGGATAATCAATTATGTTGATAGACTAGTTTTACTAGTTCGCGAGAAGAAGTGTCACGCGAGTGGGGGATTCACCCAAAGTTATAAACTGGCCAGTCGCGTTTTGTGTTGTTTCTTTTTTTGTTGTTGTTTTTGTTGTTTGCTTCTGTAGGTATTCACGTCACCCGTTCCGAGCACAGAACAGTGTTTTGCCTTCGGAGCGGACGTCGTGAGTTGGCTACAGAAGCAACAAATTGTGATGTTTTGTGTTAGTAAGTGTTGTATGTAGATACTGTAAATAATTCATGTCATTCATTTAACATCTTTCTTGTGCCTTACCCCACAGCTGCCCGTACACCTGTCAGAGATCACGCTCGGTTGTCTTGTCAGCATGGGGGTTTGCGGGACGCCGTAAACCCACATGTAACATTTGGTGTCAGTGAAGTGAGGATTTGATCTCTGGCTGGTGTTCCCGGCTGTGGAACAGCACATTGATACTCTGAATCATCAATTTAAAAAAAAAAAAAAATGTATTGACAGCCACATTTAGAAATTAACTTGAATCTTCCTTCCTGCGTTGATGAAGTGCGAAACCCATGTATTCAACTGAATGGATACTGACAAGTCGATAATTTCTGAGCAGGAAGGCAAGGCAAACCCCACTTTTTCTTGGTAACGAAAAATTTAAGTAGACCCCACTTAATTGTGTTACCTAACATTCTACTAAGTTAAATTGGAGCTACTAATTGATCTTACCCACACATGGTTCTGACGTAGTGACGTTAACAATTTACTGACGTTGACATAACGTTAGCGTTAATATTTACGCTGTGGCTTGAGGTTAGGTATGACGTAATAGAAACATTAATGGTGACTTGTTATGATCGGAGTTTTGTAATGTGATGAAACTTCGGATTGTAGCATTTTACTGTAAACGTCGTCAGTTTATGACGTCATATTAGACTACCAGTACGCAACGTCATACTGTGCTGAAAGCATTTGACATTTCAAATCGCGTGTGCTTTAATAACTAACGTTTTAGTTAGATTAACGCGTATAACACATATCTTAACGTTTTAGTTAAGCCCATTCAATCATCACTGATCATAACTGATCAGTTTATAGTGGTTTTGATAGTAACGTGAGATTTACGTTATCAATAATGGAGCGTTTAATGCAAATGGGAAAGGACTTAGGTTATGAGGGGAAGGAGTTACAAGGTTTTGTTAAGGAGCAGCAAGATATTGAGCGGGCAGAAAGGCAAGAGCAAAGGGATTTAGAAAGGTTAAGGTCTGAGGAAAAGGAAAAGGAAAGGGCTGAAAAAGAAAAGGAAAGGGCACATGAACTAGCTATGTTGAATGTTAATAAGGAACTTGAAATGGCACGCATTAAGACTGAAAGGGAGGCAAAAGAGATTAGTGAGGCCCATTTAGAAAAAATAAAACATGGGTTTGAGCTACAGCACCAAGAATTAAGGAATCAGTTAGAAATGCAGAGAGCGAAGCTCGAGCTAGAATTTGAAAAGCAAAAAGCTGAGAAGGTGGCTCATGCCCGGGATCCTAAGTTACCTTATTTTGAAGAGGGTAAGGATAAAATGGATAGTTATTTATCTAGATTTGAGAAATATGCTACGGCTAATAAATGGGATAAGAGTGTTTGGGCCGCGTATTTAAGTGCATTGCTCAAAGGGCGCGCACTTGATGTATATGACCGGTTGTCAAATGAGGATGCGGCGGATTATGAAAAGTTAAAGGACGCTTTATTAAAGAATTTTGACATGACAGAGCGCGGATTTAGGAAGCAGTTTCGTTATAGTAGGCCCGAGAAATCAGAAACGTTCATACAGTTCAGTAGTAGACTGAGAAGTTATTTAGAAAAATGGCTTAATATGGCAAAGATAGAAAAATCTTTTCCGGCTGTCTGTGATTTCATGGCAAGGGATCAGTTCCTGGAGTCATGTAATAGAGAACTGTATGTACATCTGAAGCCAAAACAGTTTGGTAATTTAGATGAAATGGCTAGGGAGGCAGATTTGTTTGCAGAAGCGCGCGGGGGCGTATATAGTTGCATTAATAAGGGGCAACGCGATAATAGAGGCGCAGCGCAGGGTAAACAGGACAAAGTTGACTCGAACAAACCGAGTGGTAGACCGGATATCAAGTGTAGCATATGTGGTAAGGGGCATTTAACAATTAAATGTTTTAAGAACCCCGACAGGAAACAATTGTATAGCGCAGAGGTAGGAGCAACTGGAGTTGGGGATAGCGGTGTTAAAGAAAATTTTAACACGCGCGTAGAGACTCAAGGTTCTCAGGTTAAGAATGAGAATACGCAGAATGTAGGTCGTGGTTATACACGTGGTCGTGGTAATTTTAGAGGGTCTTTTCGCGGACGCGGTAAGAATAATAGCACACCACGTGGCGCAGCACACCAAGTTAGTTTTTGTCAAACGGAAGTAACTAGGAAAGGTGATGAGATTGGAAGTATTTTTGAAAATAAGATTGGTGATCCTTTGATTTCGGATAGGGAAGAGTGTAGTAAGGAAACTAGGGAAGGTGTCTGTTACTTCTTAAAGGCAAGGTTACCGACGGCACAAGGATTGGTTAATAATAAAAAGGTGGTTGTATTAAGAGATACTGGGTGTACAGGCTGTGTCGTTCGGAGAAGTTTGGTTTCGGATAGTCAGTTAATAGGAAAGGAATCAAATGTTACGTTGATTGATGAATCCACACAAAGGTATCCTTTGGCAATGATTGACATTGATTGTCCTTTTTTCACTGGGAAAACTGAAGCTTTGTGTATGGATGATACGTTGTACGATTTGGTTATCGGTAACATTGATGGATCAAAACTTCCTGATATGTCTCATTTCTCAGCTGCGGCTGTAACTAGGTCTCAAACTAGGCAGGATGAGAAGCCTTACAGAAAACTTAAGGTTCCCGATCAGATCATTAACGATGACAAGGAGGCTTTCAAGCAAGCTCAGGTTGATGATCCAACTTTGGAAAACATCAGGAAAAGGGTTGTATCTGGGAACAAGACTGTGAGTCGTGGTTTAAACCGAGGTGAAACTAGGTTTATTGAGAAAAAAGGTTTGGCATATAGGGAGTTCACCAAGGGTAACAAAGTCTCTTTCCAACTTGTGGTCCCTCAAAGTTTCCGAGGAAAGGTGTTGAAACTGGCTCATGAAACGCTTATGTCTGGACATATGGGTATTAGGAAGACATTGGATAGAGTTGTAACTGAGTTTTACTGGCCCGGTATTTGCGGTGATGTCGCTAGATTTTGTAAATCTTGTGATATTTGTCAGAGAACTATTCAGAAAGGTCGGGTCACTAAAGTACCTCTAGGAAAAATGCCATTGATTGATACGCCATTTAAGAGGGTGGCAGTGGACATAGTTGGTCCAATTGAGCCTCGATCTGATAGGAAATCTCGGTATATTTTAACCATGATAGATTATGCGACAAGGTATCCAGAGGCGATAGCTTTACCGAGTATTGAGACGGAACGTGTCGCGGAAGCGCTTATTGAAATGTTTAGTAGGGTTGGCATTCCTGATGAAATGTTGACTGATTGTGGATCACAGTTTACTGCTGAGGTAATGAAGGAAGTCAGCAGACTTCTTTCTCTTCAACAGTTAACGTGTAGTCCGAGACACCCAATTTGCAACGGACTGATAGAGCGTTTCCACGCTACGTTAAAGCAGATGTTACGTCGCATGTGTGCTGAACGTCCAAAAGATTGGGATAAATATCTTCCAGCTTTATTATTTGCGGTAAGGGAAGTCCCACAAGAGTCTTTAGGATACTCCCCTTTTGAGTTGTTATATGGACGTAACGTCAGAGGTCCAATGGCAATATTAAGAGAATTATGGGCTGAAGAGGTACGCGATGAGCAAGTTCTTTCGACGTATCAATACGTTATTGAGCTTAGGGAACGGTTAGAGCAGACATGCAAATTAGCGCGTGATAATTTAAAGAAGGTTCAGATTAAGCAGAAAGCTTATTATGATAAAGGCGCGAGGTCGCGTAAATTTGACGTCGGCGACAAAGTACTGTTGTTACTACCGACAGACAGTAATAAATTATTGCTTCAATGGAAAGGTCCTTATGAAGTTGTTGAGGTAGTGAACAGAATGGATTATAAGATTGACGTCAATGGAAATGTTAACACATATCACGCTAATATACTGAAGCAATATGTTGAGCGTCAGACTGTGACGTCTCATTGTCTGATCTCTAAACCAATTATGTCGACAGACAGTCATGACAGAAATGACGTCGACGAGTCTTCATTTGAAGACAGCAGTTTTCAAACTGCAGAGCAACCAGAAATTGACGGAGACGTTAGCGTCCCACACACACTAACGTCAGAGGAGAGTGAGGAGACAGAAGGGCTGAGAGAACAGCGCCTTGCAGGACTGACATGTCAGACAGACCAAATTATATGTACCACATTTATGTCAGAACCTGTGAAATCAATCAAATCTGTTAAGCCAGAAAGGCCACCTCCAGTGAGATTAAAACGATATCCGTTTTCTAACAAACAACAGAGTGTCAGGGGAACAGAAAAGTTCTGGGGCAAACCACCATAGCTTAAAAGCAATTTTACTTAAGAAAATTTGGGGGCAGACTACCTTAGTAGGTAATTCTTCGCACGGTTGTTGTGTAAATAGCTGTCTTGTTTGGATAGGTTCATCCTATTCCATCTCTATACACAAAGAAAAAACATTTCTGATTGTTTTTTCTCCAAAAGGGGAAACCTTTGTTACGAGATGGAATAGGAAACCTCTCTGGTGCTTATGCACATCTAAATTATTTTAGTAGATATATGGTAGGGCGGTGCGAGTGAAATATTTTAGGTGAAATATGGTACGCAAACTATGCGGCTCCATGAACAAGTCATGCACATATCATACGATGTATGCATGAGTGGTTTATAGAGAGCTGTTTTTACAATACAGGGGGCCGCTAAAAGGCCGAGTCCTATAGAATTTGCCTAAAAATCGCCAACCGCCAAATTGTGCCATATATGATTTTTATTCCCGTCACGTGTTGTGTGGGTGTTCGTTTTGACAGGAGTCATGTCATTGATTATAGGGTCGTTTCATCAATTTTTCCTATGGAAAATATACTATTTGAACGCAAATCCATTATCTACTCGATTTTTGCTATCTAGCTTTGTTTGTGGCCGGTATCTCCACTTCCCCACGAACAAAGCAAGGTAATACGAGTAGGCATGATTTTCCGGTAGTATTCATAGATATATAAACCCTGAAAAAAAGCGGACACTTTAGCAGCAGGTCAAGTTGTAAAGAGTGAACATTGTGACGGGGAAATAGAAAGTATATTGAAAGGTATGTTAAATCTATGTTTAGTATTATTTTTGTATGAACATGCTTGTAGGTTTTGGAGGGGTTTACTTCTAGTATACCCCAACTTTCTGAAGCCTATTCTGAATTCACTGTTGTGGCCTGTAGTGATTAGGCTACTAGCTTTGCCAGCTAGACGTCGCAGGATCGATCCCAGGCTTCTCCAGTAGTAGAATGAGTCTTTCTAAGTGAGGTCCTGTCTCATGCTGACCCTAGATGTTGGTGAGACGTAAAGTTTGGACACCCGCTCATTCTAGATTCATTTAGGCTTTTAGACCCCTTTTGTAGAATGTAATTAATAAACGCCGGGTCACTTGTTTGATCCATGACTTGTGACTGGCTGTGGTTAGAAAACCGTGGTTCCGTCCCAATATGATATTAGGTGTAGAGGGGACGTAAACTTAAGACGGGTTTAACCATATCTTCATCATCAGGGCAAACTCATACAAGAGCCTGTTGGGTTATCCGTGATGATGAACTGTAATGAATTTTATTTTACAAGCATGTTCACGTTGATTAGAAATAATTTTGTTCAAGAAGAATTACGAGTTCATTTTGTAATGATGCCGTTTTTGTCTGATAACTCAGTTTGTGCATGTATGTACATATAAAGAACGTGATGATGATAAGTGGGAGTATTTGGTCGCCACACGTCATAACGGCCTGAACGGCGGGGATGACGTCAGCTGCGTCATCGGCGTCGCGAGGACGGTTGTGACGGGGTGCCTACCAAATAGAGAGAATTTACGGCAAACAGTGTTGGCCCATATGAGACACTAACAAATGTTGTGATTATAGATGAAAATCTTCTGTTGTAGTTTCTATCTGTTATTAATGTATTGAATTTGTGAATAGCTATATTTGTGAGCCGTGTCGCGGAGAAGGATATGAAATAGAGATTGTTATGTTTCCTGTAATTGGCGGCTGACCAGGTAGCGCAAAGGCGTGGTCTGTTCAATTGCCTCTTACTTGTGATAATGTAGTGAGCACAAATTTGATGAGTATTATGCTCAGTAGTAGTGAGCATTAATTGATTTCTGTAGTGCTCAGTAAGGAAACATGAACTTTGAGTATTATTGTGTCAAGCGCTGGGTGCTGATAATTTGATGCACAGTCAAGTTGAGTTCTGCTGTACGGTTATTTGTCGCATGCACTAATCAGCCTGTATGTCTGGTCGGCGCATGCGCAATAGCGGTGTATGCATGAACATATTCTTACTTCTCCGGGAGGGGGATCATGATATAGCATGTATGTTTTGTGACTCGTTTCTAGTCCCGTTATCGTAATTTGCAGGCATAACAATGTGTGACCTGCTGCTCCCTGCTTCATAGCAGCAGGTACTGGTACGACGCTAGGCGTTAGGGTCCAGCAAGGGCGGACAGACCGCCGTAATCAGCGCCTACCAGGATAGAAGCAGATTCTTCTAAATCATTGTTCGTTGTAAACAAATGTGATCAGGGAAGAGGTCAACTTACCTTATTTGGACGATCACTAAACGTTTGATCAGCAAACGTGATCGCTAATCCTAGGATAATCAATTATGTTGATAGACTAGTTTTACTAGTTCGCGAGAAGAAGTGTCACGCGAGTGGGGGATTCACCCAAAGTTATAAACTGGCCAGTCGCGTTTTGTGTTGTTTCTTTTTTTGTTGTTGTTTTTGTTGTTTGCTTCTGTAGGTATTCACGTCACCCGTTCCGAGCACAGAACAGTGTTTTGCCTTCGGAGCGGACGTCGTGAGTTGGCTACAGAAGCAACAAATTGTGATGTTTTGTGTTAGTAAGTGTTGTATGTAGATACTGTAAATAATTCATGTCATTCATTTAACATCTTTCTTGTGCCTTACCCCACAGCTGCCCGTACACCTGTCAGAGATCACGCTCGGTTGTCTTGTCAGCATGGGGGTTTGCGGGACGCCGTAAACCCACATGTAACACACATAGTATCTGCTTGGTCACAGTGTATGCTTGGACACAGAATGTCTGCTTTGTCACAGTGTCTGCTGTGTCTAAGACTGATTGGTCACATACTGACTGCTTTGTCATACATGTCTTTGCTTGATCACAAAATGTCTGCTTGGTCATAGAGTGACTGCTTGGTCACAGAGTGACAGTTTGGTCAAATAATGTTTGGTCACAAAACACAGACTGACTGCTTGGTCAAAGACAGTTATCATTGGGTTTAGACAACGATAGTTATGAAAAAGGTGCTAATTAATCACCATGCAATTGTGTTTAGCTTTTAACTGCCAATTGTGACATTGAGAAATTACATGATTCCTGTGAAAAAAATCTTTTCCTGGGCAGGTTTATACGAAAGTGGTTAACCAGTACAGTGCACATTCTTTTGCCAGAAACTGACAACTGCCCTTCTTGAATCAGCAGAAGGGAGAGAATGACTGTAGAAAAGATTTCATGATCAATCTCCAAGAAAGAAAGTTGCAGACCCCAGCAGGTATCGAACCCATATCCTCCTGACCCAAACAGGTGTCGAACCGGCGTCAGAACGACACGGGTTCAATACATGCCAGGGTCTCCCTTCCCCTGATTCAAGAAGGGCAGTTGTCAGTTTCTGGAGAAAGAATGTGCACTGTACCTGTTAACCGCTTACCTATAAGCCTGTCCAGGAAAAATGTGGATATGTAAACTGACCAGCTCGAAAATGACCTAAATAGTGTTGACTGGGCCATTAAACTCCAATACAAACAAACAAATCCTCTAAAAAAAAAAATAAAAAAAAAATGAAATTTTTTCTTAAAAATTTCTGTGGTGCTAACTCACTTATTTTCTACATGTAATGGATAAGAATGTGAAAATATATCAAAGAATTCATTCATGGTTGAAACGACAGTAAATGTTGTAACAAAGATAATTTAAGCAGATTATCTGTCAGCAAATGATGCTTTTAACAGAAATATGATAAATTGTGATAAAATCATAGAAGTGTAACAACTGACACATTTAAGGGGAATGGGAACACCTGGCAGTTCCCCCCCAACCCCCCACCCCCACCCCATCTGAATTAATTCATTTAGAGACATCCATTTCTGCGACAACCAACCAATCAAATTACTTGATATAATGTATTCATTCAATTCACAAACTACATGATAAACAATATAGATACCTTAGCATGTTTTCGTTATATCAAGTTATTTATTTTTTTATTTATAAGAATCCAAAATTTGACTAAGATTTCCATTTAGTCCAAATCATGATGATATGAACAATTTCTTTTTTTTTTTTTTTTTACATGCTCATAATTTTATGACTTCAAATCAAGGCTAGCTGTTGTTGTAACATGCTTTTAGTGGGGAGGTGAGGAGGGCCCTGGGGTGGGGGATCTTGGCGTAATGACACATTTCTAATTTGCATATGCATGTTAATGATTCCTAAATATGTGCTGCCATATCATCTGCATTAATACTTCTTAGCACAGTGAGAAATTATTGGTAAAAAATTGAGATCTTCCCTTTCACACAAAATTATCACATCTTTTCACGCAGGGTTTACAATTAACTTGCCAATCAGGTCCCAAACTGAGAGGAAATTATCTTTTGACACTGTTCACAACCTCTCGCAAAGTCTATAGAAGGAAAGAAAACTAAATAAATAACTAAACAATGAATACCCTAATGATCCTAAGTTGGGACAGACAGGCCAAAGCAAACAGTGCAGACCCAGATCAGACTGCTGCTAGGAGCAGTGCACATGATGGACACCGGTTACATTTCTGGGAGCAGTCTGATCAAGATCTACACTTTGCCATTCTGTCTTCACCCTTTGAAACAAATTTGTTAAAATTTTAAGGGAATTATAGCAAGTCCTAAATTTTTAGAATTTTTACACTACTTTCTGTGTTCGGACTGTGTGCCCATACTTTGATGAGAGGGGTCTCCACTGCTAATAATTTTCAAGTATTTATGTCCTGCTTTACAAAGAAAATTAGGCATGACATTACATATGAATCCTGGACAGAATGGAAAATAAAAATTGTCTGCTCTATAAATTTCTGTAGTGCTTAAAGAAATTTTTTTGGTTTTCCGAAGAGATGCTACTGTAAGTTTTGTCACTGTTGGCTCGCTTAAAGTTAACGTCTGTGTGCGATAGTGTGTGATGAATAGCGATTGATCAGCTGTTGTAGTTGGATTACTCTGTGACTTAACTGTACTGTTCAAACATAATGCTGCTTACAATACAACAGTATTAGAGAGCTTTTCAACTTTTTAAGTATTGTAATTTGTCAAAGTTTTAAGATAATAGGGCCCCCCGGGGCAAACAGTGAAGACCTAGATCAGATGGATCCTGCCTTTAGGAGCAGTCTGATCTGGGTCTTTACTGTTTGCCATTGCAGTTCTATGTTTATTAACTATAATGTCTGAACTTAAGTTTCCTCATTTGAGTAATTTTGCGGGTATTGTTAGGATATTGACAAATGTGCACACGTTATTTCATTTTAAGTTTGATAACGAAAAAAAAGTAGCTTACCAGTGACCCTTCATGCACTATTGAAAATTCTGGAGCAGATGACAATATTTTGTGTGAAAAAAAAAAAAACCACACACACAAAAAGTAAGAAAAAATATGTACTTGTACTCTGCTAGTTGCCGTCCGCTGTGCTTTAAAGATTGATAGTGTAATCCTTATATTGGTATACAGTTTTGGAATATTATCAAAAATTATTGCAAGACAAAGAGAGAAATTATTCAATGGTCTGGAAAAGCTATTAAACTTCTTCCTGGAATTTTTGTTCTTGTTAAATTGAGTGGATCTGTGATGTGAAATGGACTGGATTATTTGTAAATGCATTTGAAAAAAAAAAATATTTTTTTGGATTTTAATATGGAAAACTATTCCCAGAGAGAAGAAAATGATTTTTTATGAACTATTTTTCTTCTTTGTTTTTTTTTTTTTTTATTGGCTTCTTTGATTGTTTATATTATCTGTTAAACCTTTGACTGCTTGCAAAATGTATTTTTATTTTTCATTTGAAAGTAAGACCTGATCCTCCCCTTGTACTGGTAAACCGCTTAGAGGATCTAAGCCTGTCCAGGAACCGCGGTGCGAGGCGGACTATCCATGCTAATAAACCCTATAGGTTTAATTGGACGACAGGGCTTGAGATGTCATTTCATCTCAGTGTCGGGTAAAAGTCCCACAAAATTGGAAGCAATGTCTCCAAAATGACCTTTACAGTGTTGACGGGGACGTTAAACCTCAAATCAAACAATTAAACAAACAAAAGACCTGATCCTCTGACAGATGACACACATATACATGTCAAGCTTTTTTTTTGTTTGATTTGAGGTTTAACGTCCCCGTCAACACTATTTAGGTCTTTTGGAGATGTTGCTTCCAATTTTGTGAGACTTTTACCCAACATTGAGATGAAATGACATCTCAATCCCTGCAGCCCAATGAAACCAATAGGGTTTATAAGCATGGACGGGCCGACTCGCAGCAATTTTTCTGGGCAGGCTCAGACATTCTAAGCGGATTACCAGTACTCATGTGCGGTCGGTATCAGCTCTGCGTGGAAGTATCTTGCAGCCCAATCTATTTCTCCAAGCCCCGATGTGCAGGGGCAATACACATGTCAAGCCTTATTTACTATGAAAAATATTTTTCAAAAACCAGATTTGTCATTTTCTACAGGAGTTTATGACTGCCACCGCCCATCGGGGCTTGGAGAAATAGATTGGGCTGCATGGTGCTTCCACACAGAGCTGAAACTGACCACACATCCGCTTAGAAGGACTAAGCCTGCCCAGGCAAAGTTATGTGAGTCAGACCATCCAATGCATATAAGCCCTTTGGTTTCATTGAGTGGTAGGGCTTGAGATGTCATTTCATCTCAATGTCGGATAAAAGGTCAGGTCCTACACTGTTTGCAAAAATTCAGCCTTTTTCCAAATCATTTTTGAAGAAAATTAACACAACCCAAATTCCCTAAATTTTGAAATGGACTCCTGCCATATCAGGAGGAAGATTCCATTTGGTACAGAAAGGGTTAACCCATTTATGCCTAACATTCCAAAAAATAAAGCCATACACAAAACAATTTACCATAAAATCCTAAAAGTTCAGATGCCTTGAGAACTTGCTTTATTCTCCAAATTTTTTTACAAATTTGTTTCACCATCCAGCAAGGAATCCAAAAAGTGAAGACGGAATGGCCAACAGTGAAGACCTGATCAGACTGCTCCTTCAGGAGCAGACTGATCTGGGTCTGCCTTGTTTGCTTAGGCCTGTCTGTCCCATTGAACACTTAGGATCAGTACGGTAGACCCAGATCAGACACCACCCAATGTGGCATCTGATCTGGATCTACATTGATGCTTGAAGTGTAGGAATGTTGCTAAAACTGGCAATTTATGAAATTAACTGGGCACCCCTTCAATCAGAAATGGACTGCCCCAAGCTATTAGATGGAAGATTCTGCTGTCATAGGTCATAGATGGGTTAATTTAATTAGGCTCAGGCTAATTTAGCATTTTTTTATGCCCCCGCCTGCCTTGGCAGGAGTGGGGCATATAGCGTTTCGCCGTGATGTTACGTCCGTACGTGCGTACGTGCGTTCGTGCGTATGTCCCGTTCGTAACCACCTCGGGCTGAAATGTCGACCTCGGGCTGAAATGTCGAGCTGAAACCTCGGACTTGCATATAATTTTTTTACCTGTTGTGCTACAAAGTTGAAATTTGGTATGACATCTACTCAGACCAAGACCTATCAGTTCATGTTCAAGTTGACCCAAAGTCGTGCCCCTAGGTGGGCCTAGGGGTCAGATTGCGTAACAGGTCAAAATTGTCATATAGGAATTTGCATGCAAAACTGTCAAAATGTCTAATTATCTTGAAAATTTATCAGATTCGAACACCTAAACCATATATATTATTGTTCCTTATGATATGACACATTCCATGACACAGACTTTGGGTCCCTACAGTCACCCCTGGGCCATGCCCCGCCCTCTTTGCTTCATTAAAGTCTTTATATCTTAGAAACTATCCATATCCCCACCCCTTAACCATATATATTATTGTTCCTTATGATAAGATGCATTGACTGATACAGACATTGGGTCCATGCTGACCCCCCCCCCCCCCCCCCCCCCCCCCCCGTTGTATAGAAATTTGTATGCAAAACTGTCAAAATGTCTAAATGTCTTGAAAATTAATCGGATTCGTCGAACCCCTAAACCATATATATTGTTCCTTATGATTTGACACATTCCATGACACAGACTTTGGATCCCTACGGTCACCACTGGGCCATGCCCCGCCCCCTTTGCTTCATTAAAGTCTTTATATCTCAGAAACTATTCATATCCCCACCCCTTAACCATATATATTATTGTTCTTTATGATAAGATGCATTGACTGATACAGACATTGGGTCCATCCCGACTCCTCCCCCCCCCCCCCCCCCATTTATATAGAAATTTGTATGCAAAAACTGTCAAAATGCCTAATTATCTTGAAAATTAATCAGATTGGAACACCTAAACCATATATATTATTGTTCCTTATGATATGACACATTCCATGATACAGACTTTGGGTCCCTACAGTCACCCCTGGGCCATGCCCCGCCCCCTTTGCTTCATTAAAGTCTTTATATCTCAGAAACTATCCATATCCCCACCCCTTAACCATATATATTATTGTTCCTTATGAAAAGATGCTTTGACTGATACAGACATTGGGTTCATCCCGACCCCCCCCCCCCCCCCACAACCCCCCTAAACCATATATATTATTGTTGCTTATGATATGACACATTCCAAGACAAAGAATTTGGGTCCCTCCGGTCACCCCCGGCCCATGCCCCGCCTAATTATCTTGAAAATTAATCAGATTCGAACACCTAAACCATATATATTATCGTTCCTTATGATATGACACATTCCAAGACGCAGACTTTGGGTCCCCCCTGGGCCATGCACCGCCCCCTTCGTTATATCTCAGAAACTATCCATGTCACCACCCCTTAACCATATATATTATTGTTCCTTATGATAAGATGCATTGACTGACACAGACTTAATCAGATTCGAACACCTAAACCATACATATTATTGTTCCTTATGATATGACTCATTCTAAGACACAGACTTTGTCTCCCTCTGGTCAACCCCGGACCATGCCCCGCCCCCTTCAATTCATAAAAGGCCTTATATCTCAGAAACAATTCATATCCCCACCACTTAACCATATATATTATTGTTCCTTATGATAAGATGCATTCACTGACACAGACCTTGGGTCCCTGTGGACAGCTCCGGGTCCCTCCGGACACCCCTGTGCCATTCTAGAGAATGGGTACAAGCCATATCGACAAAGATATATGGCGGGGGCATCTGTGTACTTTGGACACCTGTCTAGTTTTTTTTTTAAAAAAAACAAAAAAAAAACAAGCAAAAATAGTCTAGCCAGATTTTCATGTTTGTCAAATTTACTGTTCTTTGTCCCCTTAGCAGTAAGGAAGTTTTTTTAATCCTTTTTGTACCAATGGAATCTTCTTCCTTTTATACAGCAGGAGTTCATTTCAAAATTTAGGGGTGTCACGTTGTGTTTTCTTCAAAATTTATTCGGAAAATGACTAAACTTTTAAGCAAACAGTGGAGGCCCTGATCAGATGCCGCGTTTCTGTGGCGTCTGATCTGGGCCTGCACTTTTTGCCAGGGTACCCTTTTTGGGGTTTCTGGTACTAAATGGGTTAACAGACACACCCTTGAGACATTTGACCTTCTTTTGTTGCAGGTTTTTTTGTCACTTTGATTTATTTTGTTCGCACTTAAGTGTCATCAAAATCTTTTTTTGTGGTCTGTTCAGAAAGTTGAAGATTTTATCAAGGATATAAAACATTAATAAGAGTGTCAAAAAAGGGAAGAAAATCTATTGATTTCAGCAGATAAAGAACTGAACACACAAGCCTTAAAATGTGCAGAAACTAGTTTCAGCACTATTTTCGGTTGAGACTGCACCTCCACCCGCAAACAAAGTTTATGGGGTGTATACTGGATTCTGCTTGTCCATGTCTCCGTCCGTCCGCACACTTTCTGGACTCTACAGTCTGTGTTTACCTACTGATTTCCACCAAACTTCAAACA